>CM070877.1:156587226-157187226 GCA_036365515.1 Torymus aiolomorphi
ATCAATAACAAAAGACAAATTTAAATCTTAATTTGATTTTGCACGAATTTTGGAACAACACCAAATGAACCGTGAACTTGCTTCAACTCGGAGAAATAACTTTAAATCGAGGTTTATTAAAATTAATTAAATACTTTATAAATTTTAACAAATAGATATGGATAGACTTTTGACCGTGACTCTATACAATTCAATTAACTCGAATTTTAATCGTAATGGCGACTGACTCAGCGGAGTGACGTGGTCCGAGCTCGTTGCGCGCTGGGTGCAACTGACTGGAAGAGCTTTTCATGTGCTCGGCCAGCGACTGACTCGATGCCGGCGGTGTGGCCCAATAATTTATATTCTGGATCTTTGGGTGGAGCTTCAGGTTGGTAGTGGGAGGCAGTATGGTATAGAGACTACGGGACGCCGAGTTGCCTCAGAGGCCTCCCCACTCTGAAGTAGAGAGCGGCGGTGGAGGGGTGACCTCACACCTGGAAATAGGGTCGAGAGCGATGAGCAGCGGGTGACTGGCCGCCTCCCTCCAGGGAGGAGTGGGACGCCGATAGTCCGTGATTGGTTGTTGACGATGACTCCAGGCCGTTGGGCTTACGCCATTGCCCAATGATTCTCGGAAGTGTTTACGCTACTCGCTAATGGATTCTCGGAAGTGTTTATGCTCCTCGCTAATGGATTCTCGGAAGTTAATTCAATTATTAATTATTATTATCACGTTTATTTTTACTATCAATTATTAATTGCCGATCACCTGGTTATTATTTATGTAGTTACGAATGCAATTATTAACTATCGTCAGGACAGTTTATTTCTATTCGGGTTATCGTAAATTCGTTAATTGTATATTCATTATTTTATTGTTAAAATCTTTATCAGGATTATTATTTTATAGTAATACGTTTCAATGCGGTTGTTTTCTATTTTGGGTATTTTTATATGAAGCATACATCGTTGTATAATTTGCAGTAATGAAATGACGATTATGCCCTGTCTTCAAACCATTGTAACTTTTTATCGATTACGTAATCAATACTTTGATAATTTTTTTATTGGAAACCAGCAGCTTTACGAAAAAAAAAGTTATAGAACAAAAAGTGCTCGGAATCATCTAAAGAATATTTATAAATTTTTCCAGAAGTTTTGGAGTGAATTTCAAATTTTTTAAAATGGCCTATTTTTGAAAAATTCTAAAATGGCTCAAAAATTTTTGAAAAAATTCACACATGTTTTTTGGATGATTCTAAACATATTTTGTTCCATAAATTTTTTTCGTAAGGTTCAAAGCTGTCAAGAAATAAAATCATGAAATTTAAGGTCATGCTGTTTCACAAAAACCGCCATTTTGGAAATACTAAGGGGGAAAAGAAAGTTCTCAGCCAGGGTTTCGAAAACCTCAGACATCGAGGGCGCGATTTCTGGCAATAATTTGCTTATTTAAATGCAGCAACGTTAGTAAAAGTTGATTTAAAAAAAGAATTTAAAAAATGGATTTGTTTTTTCTAACAGTACAGTGGGCTCGTAGTTTCATGTCCAAATTTAGCGTTTTGCGCATTAATGGGTTAATAAATGTACGTATCAAATACTAGATTTCGTTTGATAACACCAGAATAAAAATGATTGAAGCGATTATAGAAGTAGGGAATTAGATCTTGGGATTTACAGCTAGAAATTTTTTAGAAAAATAATTTCTTCTTTATCGGGGCGCAGAGTTGGTGGCTTCTTTGTGGCAAATCGGTGCTGGTGTTCAAGTCGGGCGTGGCACAGGCAGCGCTTCGTCGTCGGGCAGAGTCTTGGATCTGTCGAGCAGCGTTTCGCCCTCGCAGAGTTTCGGAAAAATACCCCTCTCGCAGGCCCACTTGCTGGCCGTATTTGTAGTGCGAAACTCCTTTTTTTAGTGGAAAACTTTTTTTTCCCCCTTGTGGGAAAGTCCTGGAGGTTGACTCTCAACTCCCGTTTCCATACGTTTTCTCATATTCGCTTAATGGAGGAAAACACTTATCTCTTAAATTCAGATGTCAGAGAGACTTCTCGCTAACCCATTTTCCGTCCTGGCGCCATGTGATATTTCGGTTTGCAATCGTGCTCTAAAATAGAACTTTACGCACGTTGTGTCGAAAAATAGTGTTCTATACAGGTGGTAAAAATGATTCTTGCACAATCAGTATGAGTTTCTCACTAGTATCGAAAAATACTATTCTTGCTAATATCGTATATTACAATTAATCATTACACTATAAAGAGGATCAAGACGTTTATGGAAATATCGGGTTATTTGGATGATTATCTCTACAATAGATGATACAAACTACGTTCTGTATATAAAACAGTTTATTCTTATCTATGGGTTCACATCTATCTTAAACTCGCTTCTTTTCTATATTTTAAAGATACAAAAGGAACTTAATATCAGTCATTGTATCTTGCACGTGTCCAATACGCAATTGCTTTTTTTTTAATCAATCGATACATATAATTGAGTAATAATAAATTATAATCAAATTTAATACAGTTACTTAATTTAAAAATATCATAAATAAATAACAACAATTTTTTCCGTCAGAAATAAAGGAAATATGAAAAGGCTGCGTATATAAATCTCTACCATACCGACATAGTCATTTAATTTTTATTTACTACTATAACTATAATCCTACGCACTTTTTTTTTTAATGAATGCGATTTTCTGTCTTTCACAATCCATGCAAAAAATATGTGGTTAAAAAATATTTTAATTTTCAGCTTAAAAATTTTCTTATTTATTATTCAGCATTACGTATATTTAAATTTAAATATACAATAATCTATACAATAATGAAATGAGTTACCTTTTTAATCAAGATGTAGTTTTTGCATGGATTGTGAAAGACAGAAAATCGCATTTATTTTAAAAAAAAGTTCGCAGGATTATAGTAAATAAAAATTAAATGACGATGTCGGTATGGTAGGAATTTATATGCACATCCTTCTCATATTTCCTTTATTTCTGACGAAAAAAATTATTGTTATTTATTTATGACATTTTTAAATTATGTAACTATATTAAATTTGATTATAATGTTATTATTACTCAATTATGTACTGATTAATAAAATAAAGCAATTGAATAATACTTACATCGTAGTGTAGCTTATGTATCAGTTTCGAAAAGACCAACTGTAAGTCTTTTATAGGTGAGTGGTTAGAGCGTCCGACTGCCGTGCCAAGAGGGTCCCGTGTTTGATTCCCATCATGTGCAAAAATTTTTTAATTTCTAAATTTAATTTTTTGTTGTAAATATGTGATACTTAGATTATAAAATGTGTATATTGGTTAAATAAAAATAATAACATTTAAATAATAATATCCAATATATATCCATAGAACAAAGAAACTGATCAAAAACGGTGAATTAATAGTATATTACGCACCATGGGAGGAAAATTGGCAATTTACACAATGAAAAGAAAATATAGTTACTGTTACAATCCTGTATAGTGCAAAATCGTCACAACTATATTTTATAGTAAAAGTTACTATATTATAGTTGTATTTACAATAATTATAGTTAAAATTACTAAAATATAATATCCAACTAATACAGGGTAGTATATTTTACTGAAAAAAATAGAAACCGTAACTATATTTTGACAACTATACGATATAATAGTAACGACTATACATATTTTTCTCAGTGCACGACCTGTGGGCTGACCAATTTTCCTCCCGTGGTGCGTATACTATTTTTCACCATACCTGGCCCAAAATACCACATTCGCGTTTTTCAGTCCGGGAGCAAAAGTGGCAGTTTCGGTCAGGGTATATGATGAAATAGTAAATTACGCCCCTTGGGAGCAAAAGTAAAGAATGTCCCAGATCGCATGTAAATTGACAAACATGCGATCTGAGGCATTCTTTATTTGCTCCGTGGTGCGTATACGATTTTTGCCTGGCGAGGCCGAAAATACAACCTTCGCGATCGGGCGCCGGGAGCAAAAGTGGCACTTTCGGCCCGCTAGGCAAAAAAAATATATTTCATAAAAATTATTATTTCAGAAACTAAAATTTGCTTTGAAAAAAGTACTATATTTAAAATAGTAAAAATTCCACAAATCGAGTTTGACCCAGTACTCCTATTGAAAATAATAAATTTTCTTATTTAAATATTTTATTAGAAATGCAAAATCCATACAGGTCACTCGAAATATTGTACTTCCAATGATTTACACACTCAATGCCTTTTAATGACTGCGCGGAGAAAAATTTTTGTGTATAATTTATTTACCCAAAAATTTTTCTCCGCGCAGTCATTAAAAGGCGTTGGGTGTGTCCCTTATAAAAATATCCTATAGAAAATCCTGTAGGAAATGCTATAGAAAATCCTGTAGGCATTCCGTAGAAATCCTATAGGAATCCTATAGGATACTCTATAGGCAATCCTATATGAAATTCTGTATAGGAAGTTCTATAGGAAATCCTATGTGAATTTCGCGCTTTTCCTGTAGGAAATCCTATAGGAAATCCTATAGGAAATTCTGTAGGTAATTCTGTAGGAAAAACTGCGGACAATTTTACATGGAAAATCCTGCAGGGAATTCTGGAGTATTTTCGTGAAAACAGTTTAAGAGGTTTAGCATCTTATTTAGCGCTGTAACATCGCACAGCAAAATCAGTGGCAAACAGTCCTAGGTAAGGAGTTGCACCTAGGGACTGCCGTGCACGACTGCCGGCGCTTACCGATTAAGCCCAATGAGCTCAGATATCAAAATCAAGGTAATCCTTGTCACATTGACTCTCCGTAAAGTCGTTCAAACGGTTGAATCTCATGGCTTTACATACCCTCGCGGTTCCAATGTGTTTATGAGAGTCCCGACTGCTGCGCTGCGCTGCGGCATGCGGTAGAAGCTTGCTTCTCCAGAGCCTCGTTTATGTATGTTCGCTGCTATGCCGCTATGGGGCGCAGCAGTCGGGACTCTCATAAACACATTGGAACCGCGAGGGTATGTAAAGCCATGAGATTCAACCGTTCGAACGACTTTACGGAGAGTCAATGTGACAAGGATTACCTTGATTTTGATATCTGAGCTCATTGGGCTTAATCGGTAAGCGCCGGCAGTCGTGCACGGCAGTCCCTAGGTGCAACTCCTTACTTAGGACTGTTTGCCACTGATTTTGCTGTGCGATGTTACACCGCTAAATAAGATGCTAAACCTCTATAAACTGTTTTCACGAAAATACTCCAGAATTCCCTGCAGAATTTTCCATGTAAAATTGTCTGCAGTTTTTCCTACAGAATTACCTACAGAATTTCCTATAGGATTTCCTATAGGATTTCCTACAGGAAAAGCGCGAAATTCACATAGATTTCCTATAGAACTTCCTATATAGAATTTCATATAGGACTGCCTATAGAGTATCCTATAGGATTCCTATAGGATTTCTACGGAATGCCTACAGGATTTTCTATAGCATTTCCTACAGGATTTTCTATAGGATATTTTTATAAGGGGTAATTCATTAGGAGTACAATATTTCGATTGATCTGTATGGATTTTGCATTTCTTTATATGATTTAATAACGGAAAAATTTAATTTTCTTTTACTTTAGGGCTATTTACTGTGCCAGAAGATATATGGTAATGATCGAGAACGTCGTACCCCGTGTTAGACATCTAAACACTGCAACTGTAGTTCAATAAATTTTTTACAATTAGTATACAGTATTACTAACTATAGGTTGACTATTGTTTAAGTCATTTTGTA
Source organism: Torymus aiolomorphi (assembly GCA_036365515.1). NCBI lineage: Eukaryota > Metazoa > Arthropoda > Insecta > Hymenoptera > Torymidae > Torymus > Torymus aiolomorphi. The sequence goes on from CM070877.1 coordinate 156,592,966, forward strand.
TTTTTGTATAAAAACCGCTGCGAATTCATTGGCCCGTGGCTTCCTCAAATAATTTGCTTATTCCTTTAATTAATTTTTAATAACAAAATTTATAATTTATGCAACAATTTATGACATAATTATAATTAAATTCATTTATGAAGATTAAAAAGTATTAATTTTAAAATTATGTATAAAATATGAATAAAATAATATGTATGATTTTTTTTTTTAAATTATGTGCGAAAAATAAATAAAATAATTGATTGTAATATTATCGTCAAAACCTTTTAAAATTTCTAAATAACCTTTACTTCAAATTATATTTTTTTTGTGAAATTTCACACATAGGTTACTTGTCTCTAGTAGTATGTCTGTCCGTGTTTGGGTGCTCTTTCTGGAATTTCCGATGTAAGAAAAAGGTTCTAAGCTTAACAATAATAAATGGTTATTACAAAACAAAAGCAGGCACACAACACTCGCGTATAGTGCATAGCGCATGTCATTTCAATTTTCTAGTGTACATAAATGCATTCCCGAATAATTACGATTTTAAAAGAGGACTAAAATAGTTTTAACCTCAAATATCTCTGAAATTCATAAACGAATTCTTTTACCGTAAAAGCTCTTCTAATAAATAATATATAAATTCACCATCTCCATCAAATCTAATCTCCATCAACTTTCAAAGTAATTAAATTTTACTCTAGTTATTGTGCGACATAGAAAGTTATTTCCAGAAATACCAAAATTTTAAATATCAAATATTTCAAAAACTAACCATATAATCTGGATGATATTTTAAATACGTATTGCCTACATCACATACAAAATAGTCTATAAATTTCAAACTGATGCATGAAGTCGTCATTGAGAAATTACGATTTTGAAAAAAACGTAAAAAAATTTTCACCTTAAATATCTCTAAAAATTATGAGACAATTCTTACCTAAAGGACTTATACAATTAATATATAAATAAACTCTACATCTCCACAAAATTTCAACATGATTAAACCTATTTTTTCTTCTCTAGTTATCATGCGACAAAGAAAATGACTTTGTAAAATACGAAAATTTTAAATATCAAATATCTCAAAAGGTAATCTAACGATCTTGATGAAAATTCGCACATATGTTATATATATCACACACAAAATTGTCTATAAATTTGAAGCTGATACGTCGAGCCTTTTTCGAGAAATTACGATTTGAAAAATGGTTCAAAAAAATTTTGACCTCAAATATCTCTGAAATTTATTGACCAATGATATGAGCCGAGAGCTATCAAAAATCTACCTCCACAAGGAATTTCAAAGCGATTAAGTCAATTTTACTCCCGTAATCGTGCTTCATACACAACGCATTTTTTCATTTTTCAATTTTTTCTCAAAAACTAGTCGACAGAATGGATTCAAATTTTTGCAGATTATAGCTATTTATATTCTGCATTATCATGATTTTTTCAAAAAAATTTACCGTTATTTTTGGAGTTATAAGCTTTAAAAAAAAAAACACGTTTTTGTTAATAACAAAAGAACCGCAATAGCTAATGTAATTATTTTTTATTAAATATAAGTTTTTTATGCTCTTTCGAATGCTATCTGTCTGATTCAAATATCTCAATGTTATCATTAAAAAAAACGCAAAAATAAATTTTGCGAAAATCGAAAATTCGAAATAAAACAAAAACGCATCGTCGAATCAAAAAGAGGATTTCCTTCTCCCATAACACAAAGAAAAATGAGACCTATCCGGTTTAAATCGATCGAATAGATCTTGAGATAAAACGGTAGACACACACACACACACACACACACACACACACACACACACACACACACACACACACACACACACACACACACACACACACACACACACATACAGCACGCACGCACGCACGCACACATACACACATACAGACACATACACGGACGCACGCACGCACGCACATACAGACATTTTCTAAAATCATGTGATTCGATATTTTATCACCTCTATTCGTGTTTCTAGAGCGATTTAACGAAACTTAAAATTTTACTATTACAAAGCTTCCTCTAGGAGGCGGGAAAAATTGTAATGCTAATATTATGGGAAATTAACAGTAATTATTTTGTTTTTGTCAGATTACGTTACTACTCAACAATTAAGTACAAGACTACAATTTGCATAAAAATTGTTTTTCGTCATTTAACACATCTCAAATACCCACTAATGCGTTCACACTGTCACTCAGAAAGTCATGAATCTTAAGAGTTTTTCCCAGATGAACGTAATATACGACTAAAACCGAAATACTTATAGAAATCCCGTAACATCGACATATCTAAGGGCAATTTGTCTACTTTCCTTCATTAGGGAAACGCAGGCGTTGGCACGAACTAATACTTACCTGCCCGTAACATCGACATACCTAAGGGCAATTTGTCTACTTTCCTTCATTAGGGAAACGCAGGCGTTGGCACGAACTAATACTTACCTATCCGTAACATCGACATACCTAAGGGCAATTTGACTACTTTCCTTCATTAGGGAAACCCAGGCGTTGGTGCCAACTAATACTTACCTGCGTACCTAAGGTTGTCCTTTCTCTTGGCCCACGTAGATCGAGGCGTCCTATATATAGTGCCGGAGGAGCCCAGATGAGTTCAGTCAAAGGACATACGTTTTAGCCGACAGTTGCTCTTCCACGGTTGCAGCAAAAAAGATGAAGAGTTTGACTAGGGAATTGTGTAGAGCGACACTAGAGGGCGACTACGACTTGGCGGAGTGTATTATCTATAGAGGGGCGGACGTGAAGAAGCCATTTAATCTACAATCTTGTCTTCGGAGCGCTACCGCGCTCCTTGATTTGGACCCTATTATCTTCAACATATTCTACCCATATTAATATTTCTTGATTTATTTTGTACGTTTATGCAAAATATATATATAAGAAAACTTCCCACAATTTCCAAGTTCAAATAAGGATATTTTAAAATACAAATATCTCGTGAAAACAAGTAATTTCTGTTTTCTTCCCTGAAAAGTTAATTAAAAATAATATATTTTAATATCTCACCTACTTCCACAATAGGTTAGTCTATTATATATATTATTGTACGTTCTTCTCTACAATTTTAGTACTCCATTTAATATATATATATATAATATTATGTTAGTCACCTAGTAGATTTATGTTGATTTAGATAATTTATTCTAAAGCATGTGTTACATCTTGCCTTTTTTTTGCTATGGTTTCAAATATAAAGAAAAAAAAATAATAAAAAAAAAATAAAGAAATATATACATAGAAAACCTAAGACAAAAATTTACATATTGAGAGCGTGGCGTCCTTTTTAGGAGAAAGCGACGCTCAACATAGCAGAAAAGGTTAGCGTCCTTTTCAGGGAAGCGTACCCCAGGTATAATTCTAAGAAGCGTACCGTCCTTTTCAGGGAAGCGTACCCCAGGTATAATTCTAAGAAGCGTGGCGTCCTTTTCAGAGAAGCGTGAGTAGCCATCTAAACTTTCACCAGGGAAAACTTCACTTAAGGGCGAATGTCCATCTTTATACTACCCATCTCGCAAAAATTTGGAAATTTTTCATTGTAAGAATACTAAGAAAGTTCATTTAATAATGTTATTACTTTTATTTTAAAAACTAAATTAAGACGCTATGTAAATCTAATATTTTTAGGAATTGTAGTTATCGTTTCTCTCGCAAATCTTTGTTTAATTTAGGTTTTTCTGCTTTTAACTTTATAAGAAACCTTTTGCTGATGTTTAACTGAATTTTTTATGTATGCGGTACTATTAATTACATTATATTTAATTTATTGTTATAATAATTATGATGATAAATGAAACATCGTTTATGCATAATTTAAAAGCTTGTAAATTAAATATTCTGAGGGATATTTGCAATCGCTTTATAGGCAAGTATAAAATATGTTGAATCTTTCCTCTTTTTATGTCCATTATTTATGCTTGAAGTTAAATCCTTATCAATAATTAATGTTTGACCATTAATTAATTTATGAATATAATGCCACCTAAGCATAAACTATGTTTTATTGTTAAGAAATTATGTTTAATATACTTACATAATGAGGACACTTCACAGTAAGTTTAAGATACGAAAATATACTTATAAACAAAAACCTTATTCACAATTGTATTACACATACCGTACTAACTTTAATTATTATATTTACCCTATCACAACGGTAAAAACAACTAAATTATGGAGCTTATTAGTTAATTAAAGCTTTTTAACCCTCTAAATTATAATTTTCATGTTTTTATATTTTAGAATCCATTTTCATTCTGATTTTCTTTTTATTTCAAATCAAAATCTAAGATGTACAATTATTATTTATTAAGTTATTTAATAATTTGTATTAGCCCCGCCTTTTTTAACACTTTCACCGATTAAAAATTAATATTTTAGAAAAATATAGGTTTTAAAATAATTTAGTTGTTTATTAATTAAGATTTATGCAAAAATTTGTATTAGTTATTAATATTTACTATTTTTAAATGCGTGCTGAATATCTAAAGCTAATTGACCAATCCTCACGCAGAATCTTAGAAAGAGGAGCAGTAGAACTTTCGGAAAACCATCCGTAACCAATCAGGTAGATTTAGGTATTCCCTTCTTACTACCTAGTGCGGTCTCAAAACCCGTGCGACCTATAACATCCTTCCACGTTTAAGGAAAGAAGCGTCAGGGTACTCCGAGTTAGGCTAGCTCGTAACGCTGCGCGTCTACTCCGCCTCAGTCACTCACCAGTAGTCACCCTGCCACAAGCTTGCATCACGCGCTCACTCAACACGCGCTCACTCATCACGCGCTCAATCACCCTCCAACGAGATCAAACATCCTCAACGAGGTTTTTATTCACGCGCTCACTCACAACACAACCCTCAACCGGAGAGGTTCATTTTTTCTCCAAGTCTTTATTTATCTCCGTGTTTTGTTTTGTCTGAAATTTGCTGTACAACTTTATTACCGTGCAATGGTAATAAATACGTTACATGACAATAAATTAATTGCATAAAGCTAAAAAGTTTCTCTTGTCTATTCATTTAAAACCAACTAAGCAAACGACACCTGTTATTAAAACATGAAGCAGGGACAACGGACCATCGAAAGCTGCTAAGGACTAAGGAAAAATAGTAAATGAAATATTTCATTCGCTGTCATAACTTTTCTTTTAGTTAGCCTAAAGACTTTCCTTCCAAAATATTAACCCCATTTTGTATATCTCTAAATCGTGATTCCGTTTACTTTCCCTTAAAACAAAGCGTTTCTTCCTACAATCTATCCATCTTTTTAAAACTGACCAACTAGATATCCTGAGATTAAAAACTATATTAGGGAGTCTATTCCGCAAGTCGCCAGTAACTTGGCCTTCCTTGTTGTGGGTAGATTCCCTAATCAAAATAAATCAACTGCTCAAAACAAATTTCGGGATGGAAAAAAGGAAACCAAGAAGAGTAACCAGCAATACCACTGGTTATTAAAATTTTTTACATCTATAATTATTTCAACCGCGTCGCGCCCTTTTGCTGCCCATAACACATCCCATCCTTCTAGTGTTAGTATCTAGCTCAATCCCGAGCTAGTAGGTTTTCGTTAGCCTAGGCTCTAAACTGAGCAAAATAGTTTTTTATAAAACTAACATGTTGGGTCTTCTTTGGTAGACCCGACGACAAAATCAATGCAGTTATGGCACCAAGAGTTGAAAATATTTCCTAAAGCAAATATTTTTTTACGGTAAGAAGAACTATACTATTAATTCAAAAATTTTATGAATGTTTATGTTTTTCTTGCCGTTTTTAGAATGTACAAATTATTTACTACAGAAAATCTTATATTTTCAACTTTACGTGCTCTAAACTGCATGAATTTCAAGTAATTTAGGTCCTGTCCCATGAAAATCTATAGAATGGTTTTCTCAAAAAGTTGCGCCAATGCTCAAAAATTGAAAACTCTATATCTCTATTCTAAAGTGCTTTGCACACTGCCAGGTAAGAATGCGGGAATCCTACACTTTGCGTGCGCTAAATTGGCATAGAAAATCGAGTTTTGTATAGTACATTTCGATACTAGTGCGTGAAAGTAATTTTATCGTCGGGACGACGTTTGCGCCCGAGCGAAGTGAGGGTACAAAGGTCACATGAGGTTGAAATCACCTTCTCGCTAGCATATGGAAATAGTACTTTTCGATACTAGTGCGAGAGAGATGACCCTGTACGCGCACCAGTTTGTCGCCCGAGCGAGGCGAGGGTGAAAATGACACGACTCGAGAATCATCTCACGGACGTGTATCGAACAATATTTTTCAAAACAACGAGTGGAAGTTCCGAGTTTGCGCAAGCTTGCGTGGGCAAAGTCGGAACTTTGGACACAGAGTGTGAAAAAAAATAATGTTTTTTTTTTTTTTTTTTTTTCATTTCATATCTATGTACCAAATTTTCTTGAGAAAATGTTCCTGAAAATCGCTAATCAATATTTTGTCTCTCTATCCATAGACCAAATTACAGCATCCGACAAACATGGATTGATAGAGATAATTATATATCCGACCACAAAAAAAAAAAAAAAAAAAAAAGAAAATCATCCGAAGAAATGGGGTTTTTGAGAAAATGGATTTTTCTGAAAAGAGCATTATTTCGTAAGAACTGCATATGTCGTGCATTTTTTATTTTAATCCAAATATTATGCAGGAGGTGAAAGGGAGTGCTGAACTGAGTGAAAGGTCGTTTAGTTTACTCAGAAGCTTTAAAAACTCGTGAAATAGCAGCCGTTTGAGTATGACCTTGAAATATAAGATTGCAAAGATATAATTATATACAAATTTTGAACATTACAAACCGGATGCATTTTTAGTGCAATCGAGACATGAAAACCTACGCGTCGAATCATCTTTAGAGAAGAACGGCCATACTTTAAATTCAAAATGATAAGTGATGTAGGCATACTCTGGCGGTTCAATTTGAGATATATGAAAATAATAAGTATCTTTTCCACACCACCTTGCGGTAGATACCATGGCGCGTTTTTGATAAGTGGTTTCCCCATGTATTATATATTGGGAAACATATATAATACATATAATATACAATTTACATTGTGCATATTATGTAGGCCTAATCCACCCATGCTAATAAAATCATTATAGTTAAAAATATTTTACAATTTTAATGTAAATTATTAAAACATTTTCAACTATAATAATTTCTAGCATGTGCCGCTCCAGCCACTGACCGCGCAGCGACAGCCCTCGCCACACCTCAGAGGATGACAAGGTCCCGGCGACGGTATGGGTCGTAACGACTGCGCAAAGGCTGGTGCAGGCGACTGGACTGCTTGTCCCAGCGGTGGTTGCGCTGCCCTTTCACGCGCATCGACCCCTGGAAATTCCTCCTAGAGTCGCTGATCACGCTGTAAGAATATTCGTGACCCGACGAGTAAGGCATCGGCACGTTGGACATTCGCTGCTCAGCCTCGTTCTTCAGGGTCTCGCTGGCGCTCATCGGAGAGTCTGGCGCAGAAGGAGGCGACATCTGCGGGCGCGCCGTCGTGTTCAGCGAGACGGCCAAGTGATGAGCGGGAGCAAATACAGCATAAGTTCCATCAGGGGTCATCATGGCACCTGTAACTGATGGTCCCTCTACTGGGACCATAAAACTTCTGGGAATCCCACTACTTCTTTTAATCCGTTTGCCGTCCAAATCATAAGGGCAATCTTTTATCCAATGACTACCACGTTGCTGGCATTTATAACAACGATAATGCGGAGGCACTAATCCAGTTTGGTTGGAACCTCGTATTTTCATGTAGCTGAAAATTGAAAATAAAATGTTAATATCTATTACTGTACATAATCAATCTACATAACAACAAAATTTTCAACGGAAAAGAATACATACCTTGAAGGATCGTAATCCTGGGTTGACTGTATCATCATGGCGCGGATTTTCTCCTCCTCAGATATATCTGCGCTTGTAAGATCGATATATTTCGTCTGAGGAGCCTTATCTTTACACTTGTTGGACGGTGCGTCTGTCCGGTACCGAGAGCGTTTTTTCTGCTCTGTTACTGGTACTCTAACAACATTTACCGTAGAGTAAACGGCGATTAAGGTGTTCTCATCCTTGTAAACTAGAAAAAATTATTTTTTTTATGAGATTTTTGATTTTTATTTTATATTTTATTTTAAATAATAACAATTTTGGGAATTTCGTCTTACCTTCTTTTGTTTCGTCGTTTCTGATTTTCAAATCCACACCTCCTTTCTTTCCTATCCCTTTTTGCTGCATAATACTTTCCTTTAAATTAGCTACAGATATGTGTTGCCCATTAATCTTAAGTACCTCCATGTCCGTACTACTCCCAAATCGGTAGTGTACAGCCATCTTCTAGAAAATGTTAATGTATAGCAATCGAATGTGGCTTATTCGAACGTCTGTCCTGTGCAAAGGCTGCTTTGCAACTGTGAGCGTTTGCTGTGCCTATGTCTTCATTTACACCTGGGTCCACCGAAGGGTAATTACGTCGATGGCGGCGAGCGTTCAGCTACCTAACCCAACCCAACAGACGAGTCTTTCATTGGTGTTGCCAGAAGCAGACCAATAGGTAATGGTATCTCGTAGCACTAATGGATCGCCGACTACCAGATATATCCATAATTTGAGTAACGTGAAATTTCCAAGTCCTCTACCCATAAAAATCGTTCATAAAGTGAGTTTTAAAAACGTTGTGACACAGTAGATCACGAATGTTTAGAATAAATGTTTGACCGTCTAAAAACGTTGTAAAAGCGTTTTTTTGAAAAACTTACCAAGTGTTTCAAAGCACGTTAACAAACGAGTTTTGAAAATGAGTTTTTTCGATTATTAAGTCATTTTTAACAATAAAAGATGTTAAATATAAGAATATCACATCCCTTATTCCCTGACTTTGACTTATAATCTGAATCAAACATTTTTAGTCATGTATTGCCGTGCGCCACCTATCGATGATAGTTTTATTACCAATTACGTGTTTTGAATAATCTTACCACGTTTGTACCCTGGTAGAAATTGACCATTTTTCTCCCATTTGTGAAACGATTTTTCTCCCATTTTCTAGCTCTTTTCTAGCGATACCAGCAGGGTAATACATCGCTTGATCCCGATCTGAAGAGATGTTTATTGTTTAATAGGCGTACCTGCTCTCTTGATGTAGCCCCCGCGTACAGATTAGCTCTTAAACGGGAATTATACGGCTCAATGATTGCCCATTTGCTCATACTTTTCTGGATGAGCTCGGTCTGCTCGTCCACGTGCTTGGGCCGTCAAACTGCGATACCAGCAAAGGCATGCTCTGCTCGATGGTTCAGCATGTCTACCCTGTCATTACTGTCAAACATGCTGAACGAATATACGATATAAACTGAGCGAGTTGCCGTAGAACAGCGATCCTTCAATCCCGGCATTCATCAATACTTGAACCGAATCGTTGTAAGGACAAGTCCGACTCCGCTGGTAAATGCGCGGCAACAGCTAATTGGAATGTGGTAATCCAGATTTCGGTACCTCTCTGTCTAAAGCGGACGCCTACCTAGGCCAGGAGCAGTATACTTTCACATGGATGCGTTCTGACGTAGATTATCTTTTTTGGCTATAACTTCTTCATAACATATAGAACGAAAATATCAGGGTGCACCAAAAAAAAAAGTAATGCTAACTGCAGGAACAATCGAAACGTGAAAAAATACGTCAAAATCACGGTTTTTCTCGTACATTATTGAAAATAACTTCTTAACTATACGTTTTAAAGAAAATATTCATAGGACCAAATTTGTTCCCCATGAAATATTCTACAAGGTAGAATTAAATAAAAAAATGGAAATGCAATAATTACATAGCAAAATAGCATTATTCTCGCAAAAAACGTATGAAAAATCGGGTATTTTTGAAGCACTTGTAGAATTATTAAGGGCTGGTCCTATCCTTTTGAAAATTTGTATGTAAGTACTTCAAAGCAATATAAATAAAGCCCCCAATGTTGATTTAGATCAGTCGTGTAGTTTTCGCACAATTCATTTGTTAACTAAACTCGGTGGAAAAAATCACTATTTTGTTGCAGTAATGCCAGAGCCAAACCGATTATCTAAAATCGGTCCTGATTTTTTTACGTACTCATAATGTTCCCAGCTATCACCTGGCATCGTCAGAATATCAATTTTATAATTGTTAATAATTTTTAAGCAATTTTTAATGCTGGGAAAATTTTTTGCTTATAAATAATTACTTCTACTCTGCCATTTTATAAGTAAAAAATATTATAGCACACATAATGAAAGTTCTTGCAATCGCCTTTCATTTAAAATCACAATATATAATATATATATATGGGATATTTCAGGTGAAGTCGGCAGCTCAAAATTTTAAAATCGCTGAAAATTGGTTTACTTCTAGTTTTTCATGAAGAAATAATGTTCCTAGAGTTTGAGACCAAAATTTTCAAAAATAAGCTATTTATGGACCATTGAAAATTCAAATTTTTTTCATTTTTTGGTTATAATTCAATTTTAATCATTTTTTTACTCAAAAATTTGAAATTTTTTTTATAGGACATTGATTATGAAAAAGTTTGCATTTTATCTCTAGAATGTGCCAGTATTTTTTTTAGAACCCTTTTCGAAAGCCTCTGTTTGGTTGCTTTTTGGTATACCTTCATCAAAGAATATTGAGACTGCGGTCAAATATTTTTCATTCGACAAATTTTTTTTTTTCTTCTTCGAAAACCCTTCAAAATGCTTTTTTGGTCAATGTTGGCTGAGCAATGGGAAAAGAGTTACAATTTTTTGAAATAAATATATTATGCGTGACTCAAATTATCCTGACATTGGATTTTCTGCCCCGAAAATTGCGAAAAAGTTGTAAAAGCGGTGAGTTTAAGGGTTTTTGGTCCCGAGGAACACAATGGTGCAGTCAAAATTGACGTAGCACAAAAAATAAAAAAGATAGCAAAATTATTTTTTCGAAAAATATTTAAGGTTTGGTTTTTATGTCCATTTATCGAAGTTCATTTAGTTTAAAGACCATGCCGTCTTTGCCCGACCTCGATATCGGGATGAATTAATTTTTAATTGAATAATCAAAATCTGCTTTTTCGGCCGGGCAGGGGAATTACCGCAGACGTTTGAGGAACGGGAATTCATAGAAGGAAGTCTTTTGAATAAACGGACTCTAGCTAGCAAGCGGCAACTTCATGACGCGATGGGCGCTCTTTACATAGCCATAACTTATACTTGATTTCAGCTAACGGAATATTCTCGAAATTTCATTAAATCTTTAAAGATTGCTTGATAACATGAATGGCATTCTATTTCTATTCACCGGTGTGTGTAAATTATTTATCAAATTATGGGGTATGTTCTGGGTTATGTTAGTGGCAATGTTAACAAATGCTGTTGTTTCGCGAAATGCCCAACAGATGACGCCTCTGTCGCGCACGTACTATCACCTCGCCGTATTTGCCGTATTTGCCGTAGCCGCGACAGCTCACCGTTACATTGTGCAACTAGCAAGAATATGAGCTATTTCAAGCGAGGGTGAGACGTTCAGCACGAGTTGTAGTCGAGGGCGCCCGAGACGGAAACGAGTGGTGAAAACACCTCACCCGAGTTTGAAATATCTCTTTTTCCCGTGTTACACACCATATTTTTTTCAACGAGTGCATGAGAGGGCCTTTTTATATGCATAACAATTGTGTAGGGGATAGTGCATTTTATTCCCGGAATACAATTAAGAGCATGCAAGATAGCTACATAAAAATTGGCAACCCCCAAAGTACCAAGGATCACCCCTTTCGCACGAAAAAATCACAAAAAAAGTCTAAGTTCGCCGTGTTTTAGATCGCCGATAATTTTATTATTGGAATACAATTTTGACCATGCAGAATATTTATAAAAAAAAATTGGCAATCCCCAAAGCACCGTGGAAGACCCCTTTCGCGCGAAAAAGTAGCAAATAAAAATTTAATTACGTCATTTCTGAGATCCCCGATAATTTTATTATCGGAATATAATTTCGACTATGTAGAATATCTACAAAAAAAATGGCAACCCCTAAAGCACCGCGGAAGACCCCCAAACTACCCCTTTCACACGGAAAAATCACAAAAAAGTCTAATTCGGCCGTTTTTGAGTTCCGCGATAATTTTATTCTTGGAATACAATTAAGAGCATGCAAGATATCTACAAAAAAATTAGCAACCCCCAAAGCACCCCCAAACTACCCCTGTAGTCCGAAAAATTCTCAAAAATATCTAATTCCGCCGATTTGGAGATCCTCGATAAATTTGCACCAATTAAAGGCCAGCGTAGGAAGTATGGGCCAATAAATACGTTATCACTGGCGCATTCGTAGTCGGAAGAGCGGGGTCCGCACAGCCATAAACACGCGTGCTCAGCAATGTGTCATTCATTCTCATTATCGTTTTCGTTGCGAAAGGTCGCCTGCGATCAATCAAAAACACCTCCGTTATTATAAAACATTTCCTACCCGACGATTCCAGTTATACTGACCGTAGATTGAAGCTGTTTCTGTTTCTTTTTCTTTCAGTGTATGGAGTTACCGTTTTTTCTCTATAGCCGGAACGCATTTGGATTCTCTGAGAACCAGTCAGAATGTATAAAGCAAATTGTTATTTAAATAATAACATTTTTTTAATAAAAAATTTGTTTGTTTCAATTCTTTTATATCTACCTCTTTTCTGTATAATTTTTTTACTTCATTTTTTAGCTTGACCGATATTAATTTATTTTACCGATATTTTTGAAAGCTCGGGATGAGAACATTTTTTCATGTTTTAATATATTTTGATGTGTTTTTTATTATTCATATTATAATATATAATTTTTCTTTTTCATTTTTATTATTTCCATGATATCGACATATTTTATTTATATGTATACATAGTTCTGCAATATAAGGCTATGTTTTTCTCACATTTTGACAAATTTTTATAAAAATGTGGATAGATTTGGCCCAAATATTGATGCTTTTACTACTACACTCACGGAAAAATTTCGTTTATTGGCAATGTCAAATGAAACATTGGATTTGTATGAGCAATATATGAGCAATAGTTGTCCAAGATATATCTAAAGATAGGCCGTGTGTGGCTTCAGCGCCGTGGCATTATAAAGCCAATATTTTGCCCATATATTGTTTCTTATAGGCCACATCTTGCTCATACTTGGCTAATACTATGTGCAATATTTGGGCCATAGTAACTTTTTTTACGCTGGGAATCATTTCTGTATACGGATTTTATACATCGGTTGTATACAATCTGTATAAATCATTTTTACGTGGGTGTTGAGAGCTTAGAATTATATAGTAGAATTGTATTTTCAAAATTTCAATATATTTAATTTATTACAATATATTGCTAATCTATTCTCAATCTACTCTCAATATATTCCAAATATATTGCAAATATATTCCCAATATATTCACAATATATTCAAAATATATTGCCAATATATTCCAAATATATTGCAAATATATTCCAAATATATTGCAAATATATTCCCAATATATTCACAATATATTCCAAATATATTCCCAATATATTCACAATATATTCCACATATATTGCAAATAAGTGGCTAATATATTCATAATATATTCCAAATATATTGCAAATAAATGGCTAATATATTCATAATATATTGCCAATATACTCCTAATATACTGTAACGAAGTTCGGAATTCGCGGGCGAACTACCACGCGCGCGTTCCTTTCGGAGCGAAGCGTAGGCACGCATGCGCGGGGAGAGAAATCGGCAACGGCGCACGCTAGCTCTATTCTGATTTCCGCCGTTGAAGTGCGCACACGAAAAGTTACCCGCTACTTAACCGTTAATGCCGAATATCTTCTCATCGAGAAATAAACTGGTTTTCAACCTGATGCGAGTGCTTGTGTCTGTGTGACTTTTGGATGTGTGGATTAATTGTAAGATCAACGCGTCGCGAAGCAAATGTTTAAGGTGGTTCTATGAAAATCGTAAAGTCTGCAGATGAAAATAATATTGAAGGATGTTATTGTTCATTTTTTCATGAACAAATTGATATAGTTTTAAGTGCAAGTTGCCGACCAAATACTTGAAATAATATTGTTTAAAAAATTTTTGTTTTAACATGGTGAAATATGGGAGCCATGCGGTTGGCATGGAAAAGTATTCAAATTGAAGTACTTAAACACTGCAGAATTATAGCAAAAAGAGATATCGAGAAAGTAAATTTCATATTTTCTAAAAGTATTAAAAAATATACCAATAGCCGAATAAAATAAAAAGATATTTTAGATCAAAGTCGGAAAAGTCATGGTTTGAGGTTAGATTGACGGCATTTACTAGTCAAAACGACAAACTTTTTAACCTTTATTTAAAAAAAAAAAAACAAAAGTATTAGCAATCAAATATATATAAAAATTGAACAATTATTATTAATTAATTTATCGTTTCAAAACACTTCATTAATCATATGATTAATCACATGATTTTTTCCAATAGGGTTAGCTTTCCAAAACCTGGATACGGTTCCTCCAACGATGGTAATACGGCCCGTAAATTTTTTCAACACTCAGATAAATCAGCTGAAATAATTGGTATGTCGATATGTAATTTTCATAAAATTCTTATAATAAAGCCTTATTTTTCATACGAAACTTGATTTTATAGGAATCGACGAAACATTAATGAAACGACTCCACAACGTGTTAATAGTAATTTCTTCTGGATGCAATATAAATTCTTGTGCATTTCAAGAGTATTGCATTGAAACTGCGATATTGTATATGGGAGCGACCAGCAGAAACGGGCCACCGAGCGCGCGCGGTGCCTTTTTCGCGTAAAAGGCGCTCTGTTTAACTCGTTCATAATCGTATGCTGCGTCTTTGAAAAAGAAACCAAGGACCTATATCGATAGATTTTTTTCCTGCTCTTTCCAATGGTGCCATTGTTTTTATTGCGAAACGCTTTCTTCTGGACGAAAACTCAAGTTGAATATTGAAAGCCATTTTTCTCAAAGTATATCATGTTTTTTTCAAAATAAACTACACCATTGGAAAGCACAACTCTTAAGCTTCAAAACCTTATGTTGGAGAAGTTGGAGAAATAAAGGGTTTAAAAGTAACAACATGAAGAAGACAGCGCCGAGGGTCCGCGTGAGCCCCTCGCGCCCGTGCGTACGGCACGTTTAAGTTCACGCTCATTCAATTCGCTAATAATCGTGTACCAAGTCTCTGAAAAAGAACTAAGGACATATATCGATAGATTTTTTCCTGCTCTTTCCAATGGTGCTATTATTTTTATTCCGAAATGCTTCTGTTCGGGATTAGTACCCGAAGTGCCCGCTAGATGGCAAGCACCAAGCGCGCTACCTTCAATGAAAAACATCACCCCGCGGGCTTAAATAGAGGCTACTTTAAGATGATTACTTAAAGGCTACAGAAAAGCTACAAAACAGGCTAGCCTCAGCTAAGACAATACCTGGAACTCAATTGTTTCATTGTATTAAATCATTAAATGATGCCAAAAAGTTAGAACTTAAAAGATTTTCAGCGTCAGAAGATTCTCAATTATATCCACCGATCAAAAAAGAAAAAGTACTTAAAACTCAAACAAAGAAAGAAGCGGATGTCGCAAAAAGGACAATTCTTATAAAATCAAAAAAAAAAATGTAAAAAAATTAGAATTTAAAGGAAAAGGTAATATTGTTATGCCAGATTAAACAATCTATAAGGTTATTTTAAATGTCTGTTTCACTACTTTCAGTGCGTTCATGGATATTTTTATGTTTAATATATTATGTTTTTCAAATTTTGTTATATAAATGAACAAAGTTCATTGTATATTTACAAAAAAGAAAGGGCGAAATAGCACATCGCGTGTATTAATCCGCCCTTGAGCATAGCGTAAAAAGTTCAGGCAGCCGCTGTCTTTTTGATCTTACTATTTTTGAAATTTTCATGTTTCAACTTAAAAATATAATATTTTATAGTTTAAGACTTGTACTTTTGAAGAATATAATTCATTTTGAAGAAAAGACTGATATTTTATTGAAAAAATAGCGTTTAAACATTCAAATGGAATTTTCAACTAGAAGGAAGCATTTCGGAATAAAAATAATAGCATCATTGGAAAGAGCAGGAAAAAATCTATCGATATATGTCCTTAGTTCTTTTTTCAGAGACTTGGTACACGATTATTAGCGAATTGAATAGAGCGTGCACTTAAACGTGCCGTACGCACGCTCGCGAGGGGCTCGCGCGGACCCTCGGCGCTGTCTTTTTCATGTTGTTACTTTTAAACCCTTTATTTCTCCAACTTCTCTAAGATAGGGTTTTGAAGCTTAAGAGTTGTACTTTCCAATGGTGTAGTTTATTTTGAAAAAAAAACATGATATACTTTGAGAAAAATGGCTTTCAATATTCAACTCGAGTTTTCATCCGGAAGAACGCGTTTCGCAATAAAAACAATAGCACAATTGGAAAGAGCAGAAAAAAATCTATCGATATAGGTCCTTGATTTTTTTTTCAAAGACGCAGCATACGATTATGAGCGAGTTAAACAGAGCGCCTTTTACGCGAAAAAAGGCACCGCGCGCGCTTGGTGGCACGTTTCTGCTGGACGCTCCCATATATTACTTTACCCGTGGTATTATATGCCACCTGCTGTACATAAAATACTTGTACATAGTGCATCATTTATAAAAAAATCTATTGTACCTTTTGGATGTTTATCCGAAGAAGTATTAGAGTCAAGTCACAAATTATGTAAATTAATAGGTGAGCTTTTAGTCAAAAAGACTCAAGAAGTAAAACTAATAGAGACATTTTTCATCAGAGATTACTTCTGCACTCTGATCCGTTAATATCCCTTTTGAACATTTCTCCAAAGAAAACAAAAAAAAAAAAATACCTGCTGGGGTTATTAGTTTACTAACTGATTATAATTTAGATATATGCTCTGACACTAATTTTAGCTCATCAGAATCTGATACAGATACAGAATTGTAAATATATTTATTATTTATCTTTATAACAATGTTTTTTTTATTCCACCCAAAATAATTAATATGAAAATACAATAATACCAAATACAAGACAAAGAATACATAATTATTTGAAAATATTTATTGTATTATATATTTGTTGTATATAACATAATAAACAAATTTATTATGTTAATATAATTAACGGAATAATTTATTATATGTTTTTCATAATATAATTACATTCTAGCATCAAAAATACACGAAAATGTTGATTAAACTGAAAATAGAATGAAATAAATAGTTTTGGCCAACTTTTTTGCGAAATAGACCACTGTACGGCGCTGTCCTCTATACTGTTCTCTCACTTTTCATTCATTTAACCTCTTCATGGCATTCTTGGTGAAATATCAAGTAGTTCTCTCGGGATTGTGCCATTTTTATGTATCCCTCACAGAAGGGTTCGCCCAATGCCTCACGTTTAACGGCTTCCCGGATGATGACTCTAGCGGTAGCTTCGCTGGATGGGCGGTTTGGGAGCAGTTCGAATGGTGTTTTGCTCTGTCGGTTGCATGCCTTCAAATCGGCTCCAAATTGAAGCAATAAATCCGCTGCTTCAGCGATCTCAAACTCGTAGGCCACATGCAGTGCGGTCTTACCCCCTTTTGTTCTTTCGTTGATGCGGACACCACGCTTCAGCAGGAGATGGAGAGATGCCGGACAGTTCAACGCGGCTAAGTGCAAGGGGAACAAGCCCTCCTGTGACTTTTTCTCCACGTCTGTACCGTTGTCAAGAAGAATCTTGGTCTGGAAAACAAAACGTTTGTTGAATCTGTAAGTTGAATAAATCAAAAAGCCGTTACCAATTCATTGGCTCTCCACTTCTTCAATCTCAACTCGGCAATTCCTTATAATTTATTGTTTGTAAGTCTCATATAATTATGGGACTTGATATAATTAATACATTCTTGCACCCAAATTCGAGTATATTAATTTCTTTGATAAATTATTTGTGAAAGTACAAACAATAAAAGAAGTGTTCCCATGACACACACACACACACACACACACATACACACACACACACACATACACACCCATGCACACATACACACGCACGCACACACACGCACGCACGAACGCACTCAATATGTCTAAAACACATTTCTAATATGTTTTTAAAAAAACTTAAAAATATAGTATTACGGAGGTTCTTCTAGAAGGAAGTGAAAATGATCGAAAACATTTGTATATATTATTATATACTCACAATGTCCGTACACTTAATCGCATAGTGCAGCGGTGTATTCCCGAAAAGGTCCTCAGCATCTATATTTATTTTGTGGCTGATCAGCACCTTGAACATCGTCAAGTTCTTGGACAGTAACGCCAAGTCAAGTGGATTCCGTCCTATCGCCTCTACCGCCTCAATAGATGCTCCTCTGGCAATAAGCTTTAGTGCCAGCTCGTTGAAGCCATGCATCACTGCCAGATGTAGCGGCGTAAACTGATTCTCGTCCCGCGCATCCACGATGGCCCCCGTTGATGAGATCTTCGACGATTTTGGGATAGACCTTGATCAATACCGCGAAGTGCAGTGGTGTTTGCTTCCGACAATCACGCGCATTACAATTTGCACCGTGTTTTATAAGCAGACGCACGAATTGGACATTACGAGACGACATTGCCAAGTGCAGCAGCGTCGTCATAGGGTCCAAATCAAGGAGCGCGGTAGCGCTCCGAAGACAAGATTGTAGATTAAATGGCTTCTTCACGTCCGCCCCTCTATAGATAATACACTCCGCCAAGTCGTAGTCGCCCTCTAGTGTCGCTCTACACAATTCCCTAGTCAAACTCTTCATCTTTTTTCCTGCAACCGTGGAAGAGCAACTGTCGGCTAAAACGTATGTCCTTTGACTGAACTCATCTGGGCTCCTCCGGCACTATATATAGGACGCCTCGATCTACGTGGGCCAAGAGAAAGGACAACCTTAGGTACGTAGGTAAGCCTATTAGTCACCAACGCCTGGGTTTCCCTAATGAAGGAAAGTAGTCAAATTGCCCTTAGGTATGTCGATGTTACGGATAGGTAAGTATTAGTTCGTGCCAACGCCTGCGTTTCCCTAATGAAGGAAAGTAGACAAATTGCCCTTAGGTATGTCGATGTTACGGGCAGGTAAGTATTAGTTCGTGCCAACGCCTGCGTTTCCCTAATGAAGGAAAGTAGACAAATTGCCCTTAGATATGTCGATGTTACGGGATTTCTATAAGTATTTCGGTTTTAGTCGTATATTACGTTCATCTGGGAAAAACTCTTAAGATTCATGACTTTCTGAGTGACAGTGTGAACGCATTAGTGGGTATTTGAGATGTGTTAAATGACGAAAAACAATTTTTATGCAAATTGTAGTCTTGTACTTAATTGTTGAGTAGTAACGTAATCTGACAAAAACAAAATAATTACTGTTAATTTCCCATAATATTAGCATTACAATTTTTCCCGCCTCCTAGAGGAAGCTTTGTAATAGTAAAATTTTAAGTTTCGTTAAATCGCTCTAGAAACACGAATAGAGGTGATAAAATATCGAATCACATGATTTTAGAAAATGTCTGTATGTGCGTGCGTGCGTGCGTCCGTGTATGTGTCTGTATGTGTGTATGTGTGCGTGCGTGCGTGCGTGCGTGTGTGTCTGTATGTTGTGTGTGTGTGTGTGTGTGTGTGTGTGTGTGTGTGTGTGTGTGTGTGTGTGTGTGTGTGTGTGTGTGTGTGTGTGTGTGTGTGTGTCTACCGTTTTATCTCAGGATCTATTCGATCGATTTAAACCGGATAGGTCTCATTTTTCTTTGTGTTATGGGAGAAGGAAATCCTCTTTTTGATTCGACGATGCGTTTTTGTTTTATTTCGAATTTTCGATTTTCGCAAAATTTATTTTTGCGTTTTTTTTAATGATAACATTGAGATATTTGAATCAGACAGATAGCATTCGAAAGAGCATAAAAAAACTTATATTTAATAAAAAATAATTACATTAGCTATTGCGGTTCTTTTGTTATTAACAAAAACGTGTTTTTTTTTTAAAGCTTATAACTCCAAAAATAACGGTAAATTTTTTTGAAAAAAATCATGATAATGCAGAATATAAATAGCTATAATCTGCAAAAATTTGAATCCATTCTGCGACTAGTTTTTGAGAAAAAAATTGAAAAATGAAAAAATGCGTTGTGTATGAAGCACGATTACGGGAGTAAAATTGACTTAATCGCTTTGAAATTCCTTGTGGAGGTAGATTTTTTATAGCTCTCGGCTCATATCATTGGTCAATAAATTTCAGAGATATTTGAGGTCAAAATTTTTTTGAACCATTTTTCAAATCGTAATTTCTCGAAAAAGGCTCGACGTATCAGCTTCAAATTTATAGACAATTTTGTGTGTGATATATATAACATATGTGCGAATTTTCATCAAGATCGTTAGATTACCTTTTGAGATATTTGATATTTAAAATTTTCGTATTTTACAAAGTCATTTTCTTTGTCGCATGATAACTAGAGAAGAAAAAATAGGTTTAATCATGTTGAAATTTTGTGGAGATGTAGAGTTTATTT
Organism: Torymus aiolomorphi; assembly: GCA_036365515.1. Taxonomy (NCBI): domain Eukaryota; kingdom Metazoa; phylum Arthropoda; class Insecta; order Hymenoptera; family Torymidae; genus Torymus; species Torymus aiolomorphi. The sequence continues at coordinate 156,613,596 of CM070877.1, forward strand.
ATATATTAATTGTATAAGTCCTTTAGGTAAGAATTGTCTCATAATTTTTAGAGATATTTAAGGTGAAAATTTTTTTTACGTTTTTTTCAAAATCGTAATTTCTCAATGACGACTTCATGCATCAGTTTGAAATTTATAGACTATTTTGTATGTGATGTAGGCAATACGTATTTAAAATATCATCCAGATTATATGGTTAGTTTTTGAGATATTTGATATTTAAAATTTTGGTATTTCTGGAAATAACTTTCTATGTCGCACAATAACTAGAGTAAAATTTAATTACTTTGAAAGTTGATGGAGATTAGATTTGATGGAGATGGTGAATTTATATATTATTTATTAGAAGAGTTTTTACGGTAAAAGAATTCGTTTATGAATTTCAGAGATATTTGAGGTTAAAACTATTTTAGTCCTCTTTAAAATCAATTATTCGGGAATGCATTTATGTACACTAGAAAATTGAAATGACATGCGCTATGCACTATACGCGAGTGTTGTGTGCCTGCTTTTGTTTTGTAATAGCCATTTATTATTGTTAAGCTTAGAACCTTTTTCTTACATCGGAAATTCCAGAAAGAGCACCCAAACACGGACAGACATACTACTAGAGACAAGTAACCTATGTGTGAAATTTCACAAAAAATGAATTTATATAATTTGAAATTAAAGGTTATTTAGAAATAACCCATAGCCATATGCATAGCAGCGAACATACATAAACGAGGCTCTGGAGAAGCAAGCTTTACCGCATGCAGCAGCGCAGCGCAGCAGTCGGGACTCTCATAAACACATTGGAACCGCATATAAAGAAATGAGGGTATGTAAAGCCATGAGATTCAACCGTTTGAACGACTTTACGGAGAGTCAATGTGACAAGGATTACCTTGATTTTGATATCTGAGCTCATTGGGCTTAATCGGTAAGCGCCGGCAGTCAGTGCACGGCAGTCCCTAGGCAGCCTTAATCGGTAGCCAACTCCTTACCTAGGACTGTTTGCCACTGATTTTGCTGTGCGATGTTACAGCGCTAAATAAGATGCTAAACCTCTTAAACTGTTTTCACGAAAATACTCCAGAATTCCCTGCAGGATTTTCCATGTAAAATTGTCCGCAGTTTTTCCTTACAGAATTACCTACAGAATTTCCTATAGGATTTCCTATAGGATTTCCTACAGGAAAAGCGCGAAATTCACATAGGATTTCCTATAGAACTTCCTATACAGAATTTCATATAGGACTGCCTATAGAGTATCCTATAGGATTCCTATAGATTTCTACGGAATGCCTACAGGATTTTCTATAGCATTTCCTACAGGATTTTCTATAGGATATTTTTATAATGGGACACACTTTCAACGCCTTTTAATGACGCCTGCATTGCAGGAGAAAAATTTTTGGGTAAATAAATTATACACAAAAATTTTTCTCCGCGCAGTCATTAAAAGGCATTGAGTGTTTAAATCATTGGGAGTACAATATTTCGAGTGACCTGTATGGATTTTGCATTTCTAATAAAATATTTAAATAAGAAAATTTATTATTTTCAATAGGAGTACTGGGTCAAACTCGATTTGTGGAATTTTTACTATTTTAAATATAGTACTTTTTCAAAGCAAATTTTAGTTTCTGAAATAATAATTTTTATGAAATAAATTTTTTTCCTAGCGGGCCGAAAGTGCCACTTTTGCTCCCGGCGCCCGATCGCGAAGGTTGTATTTTCGGCCTCGCCAGGCAAAAAATCGTATACGCACCACGGGAGCAAATAAAGAATGCCTCAGATCGCATGTTTGTCAATTTACATGCGATCTGGGACATTCTTTACTTTTGCTCCCAAGGGGCGTAATTTACTATTTCATCATATACCCTGACCGAAACTGCCACTTTTGCTCCCGGCTGAAAAACGCGAATGTGGTATTTTGGGCCAGGTATGGTGAAAAAAATAGTATACGCACCACGGGAGGAAAATTGGTCAGCCCACAGGTCGTGCACTGAGAAAAATATGTATAGTCGTTACTATTATATCGTATAGTTGTCAAAATATAGTTACGGTTTCTATTTTTTTTCAGTAAAATATACTACCCTGTATTAGTTGGATATTATATTTTAGTAATTTTAACTATAATTATTGTAAATACAACTATAATATAGTAACTTTTACTATAAAATATAGTTGTGACGATTTTGCACTATACAGGATTGTAACAGTAACTATATTTTCTTTTCATTGTGTAAATTGCCAATTTTCCTCCCATGGTGCGTAATATACTATTAATTCACCGTTTTTGATCAGTTTCTTTGTTCTATGGATATATATTGGATATTATTATTTAAATGTTATTATTTTTATTTAACCAATATACACATTTTATAATCTAAGTATCACATATTTACAACAAAAAATTAAATTTAGAAATTAAAAAATTTTTGCATATGATGGGAATCAAACACGGGACCCTCTTGGCACGGCAGTCGGACGCTCTAACCACTCACCTATAAAAGACTTACAGTTGGTCTTTTCGAAACTGATACATAAGCTACACTACGATGTAAGTATTATTCAATTGCTTTATTTTATTAATCAGTACATAATTGAGTAATAATAACATTATAATCAAATTTAATATAGTTACATAATTTAAAAATGTCATAAATAAATAACAATAATTTTTTTCGTCAGAAATAAAGGAAATATGAGAAGGATGTGCATATAAATTCCTACCATACCGACATCGTCATTTAATTTTTATTTACTATAATCCTGCGAACTTTTTTTTTAAAATAAATGCGATTTTCTGTCTTTCACAATCCATGCAAAAACTACATCTTGATTAAAAAGGTAACTCATTTCATTATTGTATAGATTATTGTATATTTAAATTTAAATATACGTAATGCTGAATAATAAATAAGAAAATTTTTAAGCTGAAAATTAAAATATTTTTTAACCACATATTTTTTGCATGGATTGTGAAAGACAGAAAATCGCATTCATTTTAAAAAAAAAGTTCGCAGGATTATAGTTATAGTAGTAAATAAAAATTAAATGACTATGTCGGTATGGTAGGGATTTATATACGCAGCCTTTTCATATTTCCTTTATTTCTGACGGAAAAAATTGTTGTTATTTATTTATGATATTTTTAAATTAAGTAACTGTATTAAATTTGATTATAATTTATTATTACTCAATTATATGTATCGATTGATTAAAAAAAAAGCAATTGCGTATTGGACACGTGCAAGATACAATGACTGATATTAAGTTCCTTTTGTATCTTTAAAATATAGAAAAGAAGCGAGTTTAAGATAGATGTGAACCCATAGATAAGAATAAACTGTTTTATATACAGAAAGTAGTTTGTATCATCTATTGTAGAGATAATCATCCAAATAACCCGATATTTCCATAAACGTCTTGATCCTTTTTATAGTGTAATGATTAATTGTAATATACGATATTAGCAAGAATAGTATTTTTCGATACTAGTGAGAAACTCATACTGATTGTGCAAGAATCATTTTTACCACCTGTATAGAACACTATTTTTCGACACAACGTGCGTAAAGTTCTATTTTAGAGCACGATTGCAAACCGAAATATCACATGGCGCCAGGACGGAAAATGGGTTAGCGAGAAGTCTCTCTGACATCTGAATTTAAGAGATAAGTGTTTTCCTCCATTAAGCGAATATGAGAAAACGTATGGAAACGGGAGTTGAGAGTCAACCTCCAGGACTTTCCCACAAGGGGGAAAAAAAAAGTTTTCCACTAAAAAAGGAGTTTCGCACTACAAATACGGCCAGCAAGTGGGCCTGCGAGAGGGTATTTTTCCGAAACTCTGCGAGGGCGAAACGCTGCTCGACAGATCCAAGACTCTGCCCGACGACGAAGCGCTGCCTGTGCCACGCCCGACTTGAACGCCAGCACCGATTTGCCACAAAGAAGCCACCAACTCTGCGCCCCGATAAAGAAGAAATTATTTTTCTAAAAAGTTTCTAGCTGTAAATCCCAAGATCTAATTCCCTACTTCTATAATCGCTTCAATCATTTTTATTCTGGTGTTATCAAACGAAATCTAGTATTTGATACGTACATTTATTAACCCATTAATGCGCAAAACGCTAAATTTGGACATGAAACTACGAGCCCACTGTACTGTTAGAAAAAACAAATCCATTTTTTAAATTCTTTTTTTAAATCAATTTTTACTAACGTTGCTGCATTCAAATAAGCAAATTATTGCCAGAAATCGCGCCCTCGATGTCTCAGGTTTTCGAAACCCTGGCTGAGAACTTTTTTTTTCCCCTTAGTATTTCCAAAATGGCGGTTTTGTGAAACAGCATGACCTTAAACTTCATGATTTTATTTCTTGACAGCTTTGAACCTTACGAAAAAATTTATGGAACAAAATATGTTTAGAATCATCCAAAAACATGTGTGAATTTTTTCAAAAATTTTTGAGCCATTTTAGAATTTTTCAAAAATAGGCCATTTTAAAAAATTTGAACTTCACTCCAAAACTTCTGGAAAAATTTATAAATATTCTTTAGATGATTCCGAGCACTTTTTGTTCTGTAACTTTTTTTCGTAAAGCTGATGCTTTTCAATAAAAAATTATCAAAGTATTGATTACGTAATCGATAAAAAGTTACAATGGTTTGAAGACAGGGCATAATCGTCATTTCATTACTGCAAATTATACAACGATGTATGCTTCATATAAAAATACCCAAAATAGAAAACAACCGCATTGAAACGTATTACTATAAAATAATAATCCCGATAAAGATTTTAACAATAAAATAATGAATTTGTTTAATTAATCAGATAAATAATTTTAACCTGTTCCATAAATAAATAGTAAATATACAATTAACGAATTTACGATAACCCGAATAGAAATAAACTGTCCTGACGATAGTTAATAATTGCATTCGTAACTACATAAATAATAACCAGGTGATCGGCAATTAATAATTGATAGTAAAATAAACGTGATAATAATAATTAATAATTGAATTAACAATTGAATAAGGGATCTCGCTCAGGGTGAAAAGCTCTTCCAAGAATTATTTACTGCTCTGAGATTCTAGGAAATCCTCAAGGACAAGTAGCAACGGTCAAGGCATTCAAGAACAAAGAGGGGAGGTAATCGAAGTCAACAATACCAAGAAGCTAAATTCCAACGGTCAAAAAGCACTTAAGAAGGAAAACAATACAAGGTTAAAACAGAGAGTCAGCATTCCGAGGAGTGTAAACACTTCCGAGAATCCATTAGCGAGGAGCATGAACACTTCCGAGAATCCATTAGCGAGTAGCGTAAACACTTCCGAGAATCATTGGGCAATGGCGTAAGCCCAACGGCCCGAGTCATCGTCAACAACCAATCACGGACTATCGGCGTCCCACTCCTCCCTGGAGGGAGGCGGCCAGTCACCCGCTGCTCATCGCTCTCGACCCTATTTCCAGGTGTGAGGTCCCTCCACCGCCGCTCTCTACTTCAGAGTGGGGGAGGCCTCTGAGGCAACTCGGCGTCCTGCAGTCTCTATACCATACTGCCTCCCACTACCAACCTGAAGCTCCACCCAAAATCCAGAATATAAATTGGGCCACACCGCCGGCATCGAGTCAATCGCTACCGAGCACATGAAAAGCTCTGTAGTCAGTTGCACTAGTGCACGAGCTCTGACCACGTCTCTGAGTCAGTCGCCATTACGATTAAAATTCGAGTTAATTGAATTGTATAGAGTCACGGTCAAAAGTCTATCTATTTGTTAAAATTCATAAAGTATTTAATTAATTTAATAAACCTCGATTTAAAGTTATTTCTCCGAGTTGAAGCAAGTTCACGGTTCATTTGGTGTTGTTCCAAAATTCGTGCAAAATCAAATTAAGATTTAAATTTGTCTTTGTTATTGATTACAAGTCTATATCATTGAATAAAAGTAACTATTAACATGATTTCGTTTTATTGTTCGTGCTATTTCTAAATTTCTATTAGATTATTTTATTAAAATAATGTGTATTAAAAAAAAACGTGTATTAAAAAAAACAAAATACTCAGCGGAGCCATTTAGGAGTTTTTTGCTAGTTGTTTACTATATCGACGCCATTGGAGACCAGGGAGGGGCGAGAAGTAGACGCTTGGCAACATCGCATCGGACAGGTAAAGATAGCAAGCAATTAGAATTATTGCTGCGTAAACGTTTAGTTTTGACATAAGTTTTTTAATAATTCATTCTGTATTTTTAATAGTATTGTTTGGATATGGTATAAAATTTGACTTTTTCATAATGACTTTTTTAAAGCCTTATCAAACATATTAAAATGAAAATATAAGTCAATAAATTAACAGGGGTATTACTATTCTTTAGTAAACAATATTTTATAAATAAATGTACCTTTTTTTTGCTTAAATTCTAAGTTGATAAATACATTAACAAATGAACTGTTATTTCATGAACATTCCTTCTAAATAAATATACTTTTTTATGTTTTCACTTATTAATTACGAATTCAAATACGTTCAAATAATAATTTTTTATAAATAATAATATATTAGAAATCTTAAGAAAAATTGAAATACTTAAAACTATGTAATTAATCTTGATAACAATTAACGCCTTTATGCGAAATTTGTTGCAAATTCTTTTTTAAATTATCAATAATTTTATCAAGTGCTTTCTTATTACTAGTTATCTTTGGTTTTCCATTTGGTAGTTTTTCTTTAAAAATTTTTAATATAGCTTCTTCTCCATCTGTTTTATAAACATTTATCAATATATCACATGTTACATTTCCTTTAGCAACTTTTTTTAGTAAATCTAAACTTATAACGTCTTTTAATGAAGTTAACTTTTTTAAATTATATTTTATTCTCTCACTATCACTGTAAACCCAAAAGTCTCTAAATCAAAGTAAACAATAGATTTGGCTGATTCAGAGGTTATCATATTTTCAATTTTAATTTTATTTTGATTTATATTTTCTGCTCCAATTCAAAAATTTGATTTATAGGTAACTCCTTCAACGGTTTCATTTTTTTCTTCTTAACCGCTCTCTATCATTTTTCAATTCTAGTCTACGTTTCTTTCGTACTATAGTGAGAGCGTTAAGCTTCCTCTCTTTTCTTTTTACGTCATATTTGTTAGCGTAATTAACAGTGTGTGTGTACCAGGAGATAAACATAAATTTTTTTAATATCTATCAAACTACTTTCGCCGTCATTAGCACGACACACTGCACTAGCTTCACGAAAATCACTAGATGCGCTTCTACTATAGCATATACTCTTTGGTGCTTTATGAGCAATTACATTGTTTACGCTCTCATTTGCTTGACTAGAAGCTGCGACAGAAAACTTTCTAGCATTACTTGCATATCTTTGAAATAATTGACTTAACTTGTTATACAATTCTTCATTATTTAATATCACAGTCGGTTTTTTTTTCTTATTATCCTGAGATTTGCACCAGATTCCAAATGTTCAGGAATATTTAATATTGCTTTTGCTAACTCTAAACTTTTACCCTTATTCTGAGATATTGATTGACAAATATATTATTTGTCGAATGATACAATTGTCAATTAAGGTTCATCGATGAAATACAAAAGCAGTGTATGAAGGTTATATAACATTAATGTTTCTAAATATTTTGCATTTAGTATTTATGCATTTTATACGTGCATTTTGCATTTAACTTACCAAGTACAGCTGTTGTGTTTGTATCTGACAGCTTTTGATTTCCATTGCTGTGTAGTTTTCCTGTGTGCGCCGTTGTTATAATGCTACATATTTCACATTAATTTTTGAAAACTCAATTCAAATCCAAGATGCTTTTAACTGATAATTTGTGCTAGGCTGAGTGTACTGTTGCAATTCGGCTTCTCGTGTTTGATTTTCATTCATGTTTCTTGCTCATAAAACCAATTCTGTAATCAATGGCCAAATTAAAATTGTTGGATAGCGAGCTCGATCTCAAAAACCAAGAGAAAGACGGTCATACACTGTCTAAACATGTTATGACGCCGGATAAGCTGCTGGCTGAATCATGCAAGCGAGGAAAATTCATAAGCGCATATGAAAGTAAAAGCTCAGCTGAAAGGTGGATTAAGGCAGCAATAGATGCAAGCAAAGAATCTATTGCTGCCTGGTACGAAGTGTCATCGGACTGGGATAAGGAAGTGTTTGAGTACACTCCCAAAGCCCCAGTCGGCTTCGGTGCCAGTCCAGGTGTTAAATACACCACTCACCTATATTCGCTGGTGTTCCTTCTCCAGAAGATGCCAGAAAATCACGTAAAAGATATACTCTTAGTGAGTAGTTTTCCGGTGAGGGAGAATACGGAGTGCTTCTCCATCGTCGCGGAGCCAGTTCACTCGATTCCAAAAAATTGGAGGAGTGACAATCAGTGCGGCTCCGCCATAGCATTTTCGAGACCGAGCGTTGCCTTTCCCGCCAAGCCATCACAGCAACGGTGGATCGGCCCCAGACTAGAAAAGAATAAACAAACGTGGTTGCTTAAGAGTAGTTGGCGATAAAAGCCACTCTTTAAAGTTGAATTAGTGAATAAACCACTAAACATTAGTGAAAATACACCACCGTAGAATTAGTGTACTAATTTTCTACGGTGCAGCGATTTTTACTAATGTTTAGTGATTTTTTCACTAATTCAATTTTAGAGAGCAAGATTTCTTGAATGGTAGCCCTAGAAATTCTAACAAAGCCATAATAAAGCGCAGAGATGCTAAATGGCAAGAAAATCAGATGTTTCAAGAGACAGGATTATACTTCGTACGTTCTAGACAACTTTTGGACCTATCCTTAAACAATTCTAGCTCTCGTAGTAAATTAAAATCGATATTTTAATTTTTACTACATTTTTAGACTACAAAAACCTTCTAACTATAAAACATGTTTTCTATTTTTTTTTTTTTTTATAAACATCGACCCCTTTCATTGTAATTAGTTAACTTCCGAAGATAATTATACTATTACTAAATCTAAATCTCTTTAGTTTTATTTTTGTTCCAAATGATCCCTCATGAAAAAGTGATTTACACCAAGGGAACACATACTTTTGAAAACACTGTTGATCGAACTGCTTTTTTGTATACAATGTAAAATCAGTAATAACATATAAAATTATTAAAATAAAGTGTTTTTTATAAGTTTGACTTTTCTAAAATCAATTACATTTTGTGACGAGGAAAATGCCAGCATAGGCAAAATCCTCGTATGGTATAATTAACGGACTCTCTTTGTCAAAACCATTGCTCTGGCACAGTAATCGATTCCGGCATATACGGAGCTCGCTGTTAACAAGATGCGGCAGCGGCAGCAAAACGAGACGCGAGTCAGCAGCCAGCAAGGAGAGAAAGAGAGAGAAAAGTCAGACAGGGACTCCCCGGCGCCGCGCGAGCCAGCGGGCGAAGGAGCGCCGAGAAGTCGACAGCATGATCGAGATACTAAATAAATTTATCATAGCTATGTACTATTATATAACACTTAATATCTAATGTATCTAATGTATAATATCTAATGTACTATTATATAACACTTAATATCTCTTTATCTTTTATATTATTTTGTACCTCTGTGTATATAAACATGAAATAAACAAACAAGAAATATAAAAATCAATTCTCTCGATAACATCTTGTAATATCTCGTATATAGGTACCTGTGCGTAGGTCTGCCGTCTGACAAAGGTGTGATTCCGCCGTAACTTGTCCATTCTGTGTCCAGGCTTCTGAAGCCTTTATGTATTGGGAAACAAAATTTCTCATAGTTCTTTATGGTGTATAACATCACTAAATACAATTGGTCATAGTCATAAATTGATATACTTGCTTTAATTTAAAACGAATCCACAAAATAGGCCTGAAATGTCAATTCCGTAGCATGTCCGAAATTCAAATTTGGGTATAAAACGGCACTATACACAAAAGTAAGGTTCATCAAAAGTATTCATGTATGTACATCATAAACTATAGAGCTAACACAACACATTTATTACTATTTTACAATCAAAGAATGCTATTTATAATTAAAACGAGAGGCTTACTTTTTGTCCATCAATTTTCGAGAAATTTTGAATGATACACTATCGATGTTCAAAAGCGCGCTAATTTACTATAGGGCGTCACCTACCCGTGGATTCTTAAACTATATGTTATGCAATTCAAATGCTCTTGAGTGGCGAGCTAATGTTTCATTCCAACGTTTAAGAAAAAGCAAAACAGGTCAGTTCCGTAACAATATTTAACTGCTATTCTAATGCAAATATTTTTTAAATATAAAAAATAAATATGCTTTTCATGTTAAGGTAGTTCTCTAACGCGTTATAGTTTTTGCGCTCAGCAAGAGCACAAACTATACCATACGCATGCCATCTGCATCGTTCTGTCTCTCTCACTCTAATGCATGTCGTCTGCTATTTGTGTTTATAATCATAGTGTCTTTTTAAAAGGTCGGCTTGACACATATTTGATAAACTTGAAAGAAAGAGCTGAATTTCATCTTTCTTAAGCTATGTTTTTCTTTTTGAGAACCCACTTTTTATCAAGTAATACTATTACTTCATGTTATGCGTTATATGGCGTCATTTACTCTCAATGTAAAAGTAACCATTTTCAATAATTTTTTTCTTGAAAAATAGGTCGGCAACCTATATTTTAAAAAATAAAGAAAAATTATTTCGATTTTAAAGAACACGCTAGAATTTTGTTACTTTCGAAACCCACTTTTTAATATATTAGATTAACTACCTTAATGGTAAGTACTTTAAAACCTATACTCAGGAATATTTTTTATATCATTTGGTTAAGATGTACGAGCTAATAATTGCTAAAATGTCAGTTTCGGAACTGTCCGTAACGGTTAGTTCCATAAGACGAAAAAAATGATTTTCTACATTATAGCTACATACAACTTGTCGCAGAAGTAACGGATTCGGGTTTCGCTTTACAATGTTGATTTGTATGCTATTATAATGTGAATAAACATGCTCGCACTTAAAATAAAGCGATTTAAGCAATAAGCTTTTCGAAGCCTGTTTTGGGCAAGTTACGGCAGAATCACTTATATATATATATATATATATATATATATATATATATATATATATATATATATATATATATATATATATATATATATATATATATATATATATATATATATATATATATATATATATATATCGGGCTCTCAGCCGCTATTTGCCACCACCACTTCGCCACTTTCATGCGGTCGGCCGTTTTCAGTGAAAAAAAGTTTAAATCGGACCACGCATGGAGCATCCACAGGCACGCTGATTAAAATAATGCGTTGAAGAATTCAAATCGCGATTACGCAAAGGCTAATAATTCGACAGCGCCTGGTTTTGGCAGACATAAAGTACGTATCAATTACTGTAATTTCGCAAAAGGTCTGCGCTACTAATTCAGAAATGGCAGAGATATGAATTTTTGAAAAAACACTGAATTTTTCGGTTTTTCTCATTTCTCTCCGTTACTAATCATCCGATCGGGTTGATCAACATCTCATTTAGTTAATATTTTCATTCTCTGACATTCACGTCTATACATCATCGAGATACCTTCATTAGTTTAGATTTTATAAGCAAATCCTGGCGGAAGTAATAACTGCACATATCTGCACATATCTGTACAATTCTGTACATTTCTGCACATTTTTGTACATTTTGTCAACTTATTAGACTTTTGTACAGAAATATACAGAAATGTACAAAAACGTAACGTGAACGTAACGTAACGTAACGTTGTATTAGTAATTGAAGAGCTCAGGGCAACAAATGGCCAACTCAGATTTTAAGATGGCCCCTGAATTTGATGTTTATACTGCTTAGGCAGAGGCCAACATAAAATGTGAGCAGATCGTTTCTTGCCCAGGTCTCTTCAATTACACTTATAGGGTTGTCTGGGGGTGCATTGGAATTCAATAAAAAAAAGATGTACTTACTAAAGCACTTTATTTCTACGTGAAGTATTTGCTTCCTCCTAGAGGAAGCTTTGTGATAGTAAATTTTTGAGTTGTTGTAAAAACATGTTATAATTGTGTTCCGAGGTGTTAGGAATCAAAATACATGGGTTTTGAAAAATGTCTGTATGGATGTGTGTGTGTGTGTGTGTGTGTGTGTGTGTGTGTGTGTGTGTGTGTGTGTGTGTGTGTACGCCTGGATCTCAGCTCCTACTCGGTCGATTTTGACCGGACAAGTCTCATTTTTTTTGTTTTTTTTTTGCGTGATGGCGGGTCAAAAATCCGTTTTTTGATTGGGGCGATGCGTATTTGTTTTTTTTTCGAATTTTCGATTTTCTCAAAACTGTTTTTTGATTTTTTTTAATGATAGGATCGAGTCATTTGAATCTGATGGGTAGCGTTCGAAAGAGAATTAAAATACCTATATTTTCTAAAAAAAAAAGTTTCTAGCTATCACGGTTCTTTTGTTATTAACAAAAACGTGTTTTTTTTTTAGAAGCCTATAACTCCGAAACTTAACGGTCAATTTTTTTGAGAAAAATCATGATAATACAGAATATAAATAGCTATAATCTGTTAAAATTTAAATATATTCTGTAGGCTAGATTTTGAGTAAAAAATTGAAAAATGAAAGAATCAGTTTTGTATGTCCAACGATTACAAGAGTAAAATTGACTTAATGGCTTCAAAATTCATTTTAGAGGTAGATTTTTTATAGTTCTCGGTCGAGTTCTTTGGGCAAAATGATTGATCCATACATTTCAGAGATATTTGAGGTTAAAAGTTTTTTGACATTTTTTAAAAATCGTAATTTCTCGAGAACGGCTCTATGTATCTCAGTGGGGTGGGTGGCATTCGAAAGAGAATTAAAATACCTATATTTTCTAAAAAAAATTAATTTTCTATCTATCACGGTTTTTTAGTTATCATCAAAAACAAAAACGTATTTTTTTTTTAAAACTCATAACTCCAATGATGTTATGAAATATAAAAAAAAACACGTATTTAATAACAAAACAACCGTGATAGCTATTTGTTTTATTATAAAATATAGATATTTTACTTCTATTTCAAATGATAACTTTATTTATCAGCTCAAAATTTATATAATTTGATATAAATAAATATAAATAAATAAATAAATTTAAAAATTAACAATTTTTAATATTAATAAAAAATTATAAATTTTGTTATTAAAAATTAATTAAAGGAATCAACAAATTATTTTTCATATGACTAGTACATTTTAGTAACTGATGTGTTTAAATTGTTTGTTTTTAATAGAAAATGTATACCTATGTTTATAAGATGATATCTATAGATATACAATTCCTATTAAAAACAAAAAATTTAAACACATCAGTTACTAAAAAAGTACTAGTCATATGAAAAAATGGTAAAGGATCTTTTGTCTTAGAATTTTGCGCTCTACACGATTATGTTTACAGACGCATACATTTTCAGAACAGGTTGTATACTGTCGGTCTTCCAATGTATCCATAGGATCAGTCACAAACGGTGCGCCGCGTAGTGGCAAATATAGAAATAACGTAAGCTTGGTTATTGGGAGCCGTCTGGATACATTAGAAGGCCTAGAGTATGTAGTATATAAGCCGTGTAAGTCAACTGTTTAAGTGACATGGGTTTTTACTCCTAGTGAGGTTTTTCTCCATTCTACACTCCACTTACAAGGGGAGCACCAGGAATGCAGATCCTGGATTTGGCTGAAACTGTAGGAGGCACTTCTTTATGACAAATAATTAGACACGTGTCTTAGGGTTTTTGTGAATGGGTCTTTTATTCCGAGATCCAAGCTATTTTATGTCTAAAATGAACTATTTCTTATTAAAATGGGGTCTCTTTCTTTAGTGATCGATTTTTGAATATTTCGGTTATGTAAATGAACTAAAAGTTTATAAAAAGAGGCAGGAAAAGCTTCAATTTAAGCTTTGTGTCGTTAAGGAATGTCAATTTCTCAAAAAGTTATAGGCTGTCAAAAATAGAGTAAGGAAATGACTGAAAATTTCTTATTTTCTTCAAGTATTTAACGGGTGGTATTTTAAGCTATATTCTCACTCTATTTTTGATAGCTTATAACTTTTTGAGAAATCAACATTCTTTAACGAGAGAAAGCTTACATTAAAGCTCATTCTGCCTCTTTTCATAAACTCTTTAATCCATTTACATAGCCGAAATATTCGTAAAGCTATAACATAGAAAGGGACCCCATTTTCATCAAAAATCGTTCATTTTAGACATAAAATAGCTTGGATCTCCGAATAAAACGCCCATTCAGAAAAACCCTGAGACACGTATCTCATTATTTATCATAAAGAAGTGCCTCCTACATGTTCAGCCAAATCCAGGACTCGCATTCCTGGTGCTCCCTTGTTAGTAGTTCAGTCATGCAACCGTTCTTGTTCTATAGCTTTTGATAGTGTGGAAATGCCCTTATATAGGCAACGCACAACTTCCTCTATTCTGATTTCCTTTTTCAAGAAGAGGTAACTGGAATCGCCCAGGCGCTTCCTACGTGGATTTACTTCTACGTAAGTGGCACCTGGATGGTGATCCGGGCAGGCTGTACCTCACTGGTCGGGGGCGACGGAGTAGGAGGCCTCGCCACCCCTTCTTTCTTTCTTTCTTTCGTTCAAGTGACTCTTTACGAAAGGTCCGAATTACAAGGCTTGTCCTGCTTTTGGTATCCCCCTTTACATAGGGGACTTAAAATTTTACGCAATATCTGCGTGTTACGTCCTGCCAAAAATAGTTTTCTTTAAAATAATAAAAATTATTTTATTTCATTATTACATGAATTTCGTAAACCAATATCAGATTTCAGAAAAAAAAAAAAGAAAAAATTTGGAATTCAAAATATTGTATAATTCCATCATTTTTCTTTTCCTTTATTACTCTGGATTTATTAATAAAAGATTAGAGATCTGATTCTCAATAGTTTTAAAATACAGAAGAGCACTGTTACCTAAGTACTTTTAGATACCAATCTTTTCGAATTAGGAAAATTGGCATAGTACCTCTTTTCACAATTATTTTGATTTCAACAATATAGAAAAATATATTGGGGCTTGATACAGTTTCCTTTTTTTTCAGAATATAAAAAAAAAACATATAAGATCCAGTTTTGTAAATAAAACTTGGAATCTTGTTGTAACCTTTAGTATTGTATGTTTCCTTTTCAAAGTATAAAATTTCGACACTTTACTCTTAGTAGTAAGGCAATTATGTTGTAAAATTTTATCTGGCATTTAAAAAGTGAGACGCTCTTGTATCATTCATTTCAAACGCAATATTTAATAAATGCTCACTATTTCCTCGCATCCAACAATCATCGGATTAGATCATTTTAGAATTTGTTCATCCTCAAAAATTTTCCTCGTTTAGGGTCATAAAAACTCAGGTCCAAAATTTTCGGCCGCATGAGAAATCCCAAACGCAAACATCTCGAAGTAAGGGTACAACGCTTCCTTCTTCGTCGCGGGTCGTAAAGTTTTTTTTCGTTTCCTTCCTCTTACGATAGCCTCAGTAAACACTAGCCAGACTCAAACATCTGCAAGCGGTAATTTTCTCGAATCCGAGTACGCGTCGGAATTTCTTAGCCACTCCAAAAACAATAAACTGGGAAAACCCTGTAATTACGCACGACAGCGTCTGTTTCCGTCTCTCTCGCTTTCCAGCATTTTCTGCTACCCACGCTTATACTGGATTTTTCTCTTAACACGTTTATAAACAGTGGATGCAATTCTAATTCTTTTAGGTAAAAAAAAGCAATAGACAATATGTCTATTCTCATTTTTTTTTATTGAAATAAATCCGGATTTTAAAGAAGATATTCAAAGAAAATGCGAACCTTTATGAATTTACTCTTCTTCCATTTTACAGTTATTCACGATTTATAAATCAGAACGCAATGTTAGTAACACCCCTATTAGTATATTTAAATTAGTTTATAAAGTAAATTTTTTATAACGCATTTATTTTAATAAAACCACAAAATTCTCTTTCATTATGTATAATATTTAAAGTACACGTTTATACACAGTTAGTAACAAATACAGAGTAAACTAATTTTTCCTCTGTAACTCCAAGGTTAAACATATACCATTTACTTAGTATACCTCTTCCAATTAAATCCCTGAGGATTTATTAACTCAACAATTCAATAGATTTTAGTTATCTAAGACTAAACTAGGTTATTTCATACCTTTCTATTAATCTTTTACGTTAGATAATTACCTTCAACATTTTCTATCCACATTAATTTTCTTGACTTTATTTTGTATGTTTATGCAAAATATATAAAAACAAAATCTCTACAATTTCCAAATTCAATTAAGAATATTTTAAAGTTCAAATACCTTATGAAATCAAGTACTTTCTGTTCTCTTTCCTGAAAAGCTCATAAACTAATACATTTTAATATCTCACCTATTTCCACAATAGGTTATTCTATTATATATATATTATTGTACGTTCTTCTGTATAAGTTTTATCAGTCACTTTAATTCAATGCCCCAATAATATGAAATGAGTAATAGATTTCAATAAAGTATATATATATATATATATTATATTAGTCACATATTAGATTTATGTTGATTTAGATAGTTTATTTTTAAGTTTACATGTTAAGTCTAAATTTGTAGAAGTATAAGATATCTGATATAAGTTATTTTATATTCAAACTTTTGTATTAATTGCATTAGAGTTTATACAAATTTAGTTACTTTTATACTTATATTTTAGTTCTAACTTATGCACTATCGAAAGCCGTCATATTTAGTTTTAAGTCTAATTTTACTAATTTTAAGACGTTTATATTTTCGGTGTTAACCCGTTTCGCTGATAATAACTGTCACCCTTTATATACCAAAACAATATTCCTATTCGCGTATTTAATTGACCCTTAACGGTTAATATACAAAATAGGATATTAGATGTATTTATAATTATCCTTTGTACGATTTCGCTACTTAAAAACCTTCTTGTTTGAAAATAAAACTCTTGTACATCAATAAACTACTTCGAGTAATGTTTAATTTACAGATTAACTATAATTTATTATAATATTCATATTATAAGTCCTTTCTTTAATTAAGTTTTAATTCATTTCCACCTTTTTTGTTAATAAATCTTCATATTTTAACGTAAATTCTTTTTAATTAGTCATGGGACCGCCCAGTTCTTATATGTATTTAAAGTTTCATATTAAAAATTATTTATTATAAAAAAAACATTATGTCAAAGTGGGTTATTTATCTTGATGCTGAATGTAAGACAACAAAAATTCTCTTTTATTGCCTAACAATCAATTCATAGCGTTTATGCATAATGACGCCTCATTATCGAATCCCAGCGCCCGATTTTGAGTGAGGGCTGGTCCCAAAAATCTAAGCGACCAATAACATCCCTCTACGCTTAAGGCAGGAGAAAGCGGCTGCGCCCCATCTCAAGCTTAGCTTACTTCGTCACCGCGTCCAACGAAAAACTAGAGTTCTATTTCAGACCCGGACTCGGGTGTTCAATCCTAGCCCCGCCGAGTGTGCGAACACTCGCGGGAGCGATCTTTATATTCTCAGTCACTCTCCAGCAATCACCCTCCAACGAGGTCTTCAATACGCGCTCAATTCAATACGCGCTCAGCAGTCGCAATTTCGAACTCCAACCCTCAACCGAAGAGGTCTTCTTCTCTCATTTCACAACTCTCGGAGTTTATTCTAAATTCGCATCTATTACTTCAAATTTATTCAGAGTCCCGCGCCACTCTGAAGTTTTTACGGAAATTTAGAAATTTTGTACAAGTTACCGAGCAAGGGTAACCCGTGTGTGCCAGAATAAATTTAATATTTTTTTTTTCCTTCTATTTTGTTTTTGTGTCAATTATTTTATACACTATCTACCATCATCGACATCAGAGAACATCCGAAGCTGCCAGAAAAAAAAAGTAAGTTGAAATTTATCTTGCTATCTAACTTTCTCTACAGCTAGTGTGATTTTCCCCATACATTTGTCCCCATTTCTTGTAATTTAATCCGTGTTTTGTTGACCACGTTCCCCTTAAAATAAAAGTGTTTTTTTTATTATTATTCTATTTAAGAAATTCACCTCTAAATTCGCGTAATACACAAGCCAAATCTGGCCTAGTAACCGACTGTACAGGGGTTCGTCCTCAGTTTCTCGGTAGATCTAGGTAAGTTGGCAAAATACTAACATACGTTCGAATCCGCGTTTCTGAGTCAATTCTTCTAACTATATCACGCCCTTTGCTGCATATCTCACCCAACCCCTACATCTAGTAGTATCTAGCTCAAGCCCGAGCTATTAGGTTTCACGGAATCTAGGCTCAAAAGTGAGCAACTAGTTTCTATTTTTCTATTTAGAAACAACCAGTTGGGTCTTCTTTGGTAGACCCGACGTAACATGCGTGAAATAATTTTAATAATAAAACATATAACAGATGTGCGCTAGTGTTGTAAAATACCTGGAGATTTTATAAATGGTAATATGACGTTAAATATGACAGACATGTGTCGGACATGTGACCGATAACCAAATCTCGATGTTTAAATTACCGACACAAAAAAAATGCGAACATGTCGTGACTGTCACACAAAAAATGGACACCCCTTCCACTATATAGTGGCAAAATTTCCGTCATAAAATTTTTGGACATGTGACCATAGAAAAAAAAATCATACAAATTTTATGACAGTATTTATTTTATACTTCATAAAAAAAATATATAATACTTTACAAAACTTTACTACATCCTTTAGTAAAAAATAGATACTCCATCCACTATATAGTGGTAAAATGTCCGTCATAACATTTTTGGACATGTGACCATAGCAAAAAAATCATACAAATTTTATGACAATAAAATTATTGTAATTTTTTGCTTGGACATGTGAAGGAGTTGTGACGGACATTTTACCGACATTTTTTTTATGTCGGACATGCTTACAACAGTAGGTGTGCCTGATAACGTGCCAGATCACGTGCCAATAATAATAATAAATCTCTACTAATATTACTTCGTCGGATCATGTGTTGGATCATATGCTGAATCACATGCCAAATTATGTCCGAAAATGAAGGCGAGTAAGAGAAAATAAAGGCCGGAACAGGTTAAAACTCCGATCAAAACAACTGGATTCGTCCAGTAGGACAGCAAAGGTTAGAATTACCCAAGCGCTCCAGTAAAAACAGCCTGCGAGTCGGCCAGAAACAACATAAGCAAAGGTTACGTCCCCTTTGGCGCTCGTGCGTGTGCTCGTTGCTCAGACTGTTTTTACTGAAGCATTTGGACAGTTATAACCCGTGCTACCCTACCCGACGACTCAGGCTGTTTTGACCGGAGTTTTAACCTGTTCTGGCCTTTATTTTCTTTCAGTGTAAGGTCGTGTGCTTTGTCACATACCACATCACATGCCAAAATCTTGCTCACATTACGGCACTCGATCACGCTGCACGTTCTGATATAAGTGTACACATGCGCATGGCATACTTAATGGCTACACTTGAATTGTCCAATAAGATTGCAGGATTTTAAAATTCAGTAAGCACGTACCACGAGAATCAATGTCTATCGAGTGTACATACAGTCACATACTCACACGTACATTAACACTGCAGTTACGCACTGATACATTTACAGTCATAATGTTTGTCAATTATGCAAGCACGTACATAGTTGTGAAAATAAAACTTATTTTTTAATGTTGAATTTCGGCTAACTCGCGCGATTATCGCGCGATTATCGCGCCAGAAAATGGTCGATAAACTGGCACGATCATCGATATTTTTTAATAGAGCACCGCTCGATTTTCTGCATGGATTTTCGCATGGATTTCCGCATCGAAATCCGGACGAATGTAGACAAGTAGGAACCGCTCAGATTTCCGCCCGGATTTCAGCGTGGATTTCCGCACACCTGGATAAGCGAAACCACCACTGCGTTTTCTACATGGATTTTCGCGTGGATTTCCGTGCGGAGATCCAGACATATATATATATATATATATATATATATATATATATATATATATATATATATATATATATATATATGTGTGTGTGTGTGTGTGTGTGTAGTCGTACTGATCATTTCGATTTCCGCGTGGATTTTTGCGTGGATTTCCGTGCACCTGCATAAGTGAAACCACCGCTCGGTTTTTTACGCGGATAGCTATGCAGGTGTACCGATTACTTTCATTCCGCGCGGATTTCTCCGCGGATTTCCGTCTAAATGCATAAGCTAAACCACCCCCCTGTTTTCAGCATGGATTTCCATGCGGAAATCCGGACATATATGGAGGCGTACCGAACGTTTGGATTTCCGCACGGATTTCTGCGCGGATTTCAACGCAGTTGTAGACACGACACGATGGCTTGTATTTTTACCTAGATATCTACGTAGATTTCCAGGTGGATTTGTTGAACTGATTTCTGCATGGAATTCTACGCGGAATTCAGTACCGAATTCCGGACAGATTTCAGTACGGAAATCCGCTCTGATATTTTCAACCGGGAGCCCTTTGGAACCGGTTGACTGATCGTAGCTTCTTTGAGGTCGTACAGGACCGCGACGTTCCCTATGGTGTTCTCGGTAATTGCCGGCACAGTGGCTGCAATTACATTTTCAGCTTTAGCCAGCAATTCACTATCCTCGAAGTCAACAGGAGTTTGCGGCGGAGGCTCATGAAGGTCCGGGTCGACCAGGTCGCCGACCACTTCGTCCACACCTTCGTCTTCCGTGCCGCCTTGCTGCTGCTGCAGCCGCTTCTCCTCCTCCTCTTACTCCTCCTCCTCCTTGGTCATCTGCTCTTGCTGTAGGCGCCCGTAACTTGCCTTGGCGAAATTGATCCGCCAACGGTGGTCGTTGCGAGGAAAAGTGGGGCATCCTCAGGAATTTTGTAATTGTCGACATTGAAGTCATGGTTCCTGAAAAAGTTAAGTGTGTAAGTCTCTTGCTGCCAGGAGCAAACTGCGGACGTGAATAATTTCGAGCGTTTCCCTTTCAGTCTTCACGTCCGCATATTGCTCTGGGCAGCAAGCTATGAAGACAAGTTGAGCAATATACATCTAATTTTTTACTTACTCCATGATGTAAAACATGAAACGGAACTGAGCATCGTATGTTTTAAACTCATGGAACTTATAATTCAGCTGGGTTAGCAGAACTTTCATTTCAGTGCGGCAAGTTCCGGTTGAGAGCATCTTTGCGATTTTGTTAGCGCCGCCTGCATACATTGCACAGTCCAAGTTGGGATCACCTGTGGTAATGTAGTCGATGATTTTTGCGGCCCTTACATTACCTACAGATCTTCCACTGCGGAGAAGATGGTACGCTGCATATAGTAGCTGTAGACTACTATAATAAAAGAGCTTGAAAAAATCGCCGGAGTTACCAGTTCTACCTTCATTCCGGCGATGCTGCATATAAAAAGCTTTGCGCTGTCCGTTTTTATCAGAAGCCGTCTTCTGGAAAGGCCATGCATCAGCAGCCGAGAATACGCGTATCGAATGGTATTCCAGTCCTCCTCACTCGTTTCCTTCAACTGCGGAACCACACCGTGGTTTTCGAAGAGATGTGATACGGTATCGGACATTCTTAATGCAGCAATCAGGGTTGCGCGCATTGTCGTGGCGTTGAATTTAATTAGCCCCGACAATGACTTGGCCTTTGTAAAATGAGCCATGGTTTTGAAAATGAGCAACAAGCGCACCTGAAGAATTTGAAGTTTAATTAAAAGAAGCGTATTGCTCTGGATAGCAAGGGATGTAGACATGACCTTCAACAGTGTTTTGATACTTACAAGGAAGC
This sequence comes from Torymus aiolomorphi, assembly GCA_036365515.1. Taxonomy (NCBI): domain Eukaryota; kingdom Metazoa; phylum Arthropoda; class Insecta; order Hymenoptera; family Torymidae; genus Torymus; species Torymus aiolomorphi. Next base: position 156,635,446 of record CM070877.1, read on the forward strand.
AGGAAGACGCAGGAAGACGCAGGAAGACGCTTCTTCTTCTTCTTCTTCTTATTTTTTATTGGTTTCGTCTTGATGCACAGGAAGACGCAGAAAGACGCAGGATGACGCAGAAAGTGTCAAGAAGAAAAGCCAATGACGTATATATTGGCTGATGTATGTTGTCGCTTAGCAATCAGTAAACATATGGTCGCAACATGAAACAAGAAACGAATTGGTAATGTAGAGCTGTAAAAAACACACATACACACACATGTCTATACCGCTCTGTCGTACCGACCGCCAATACGTTAGCAGCCCAACTCCTGCGTGAGGCTTGTGGATCCTATCTATTGCTCCTCGGGGCAAGCACCGTCGGCGGCAGTGAAGGCTGGCTACAGCCGACGGTGCTTGCCCCGTGGGCAATAGACGAGATCGACAGGCCTCGAGATCGAGTTACTGACGCCTCTATACACGGAAAAGGTTTTGGTTAGGTAGCAGCGCTAATCGTGATAGTGGCGCGTTATTTATCGGTTGGTATAGTGACCGTCCTTCTTAAGAGCGCCACGCTCTCGATGCGAGACAGTCACCGCGCGCGAGTTGCAAGATTGTTAGACTTGGTCGCGCAACCATCTCGCATCGGGAGCGTGGCGCTCTCAAGAAGGACGGTTACTATACCAACCGATAAATAACGCGCCACTATCACGATTAGTGCTGCTGCCTAACAAAAACTTTTTCCGTGCAACTTGTTACCCACCAATATTCTAATGCTCCCGCTCCCGCTCCCGCTGCCGCTGCCGCTGTCGCCAATCCATCTCAAATCTCTGCTGTAGTACTCGCGCTTTTCCTGTAGGAAATCCTATAGGAAATCCTAAAGGAAATCCTATAGGAAATTCTGTAGGTAATTCTGTAGGTAATTCTGTAGGAAAAACTGTAGACAATTTTACATGGAAAATCCTACAGGGAATTCTGGAGTATTTTCGTGAAAACAATTTATAGAGGTTTAGCATCTTATTTAGCGCTGTAACATCGCACAGCAGAATCAGTGGCAAACAGTCCTAGATAAGGAGTTGCACCTAGGGACTGCCGTGCACGACTGCCGGCGCTTACCGATTAAGCCCAATGAGCTCAGATATCAAAATCAAGGTAATCCTTGTCACATTGACTCTCCGTAAAGTCGTTCAAACGGTTGAATCTCATGGCTTTACATACCCTTGCGGTTCCAATGTGTTTATGAGAGTCCCAACCGCTGCGCTGCGCTGCGGCATGCGGTAGAAGCTTGCTTCTCCAGAGCCTCGTTTATGTATGGTCGCTGCTATGCCGCTATGGGGCGCAGCAGTCGGGACTCTCATAAACACATTGGAACCGCGAGGGTATGTAAAGCCATGAGGTTCAACCGTTTGAACGACTTTACGGAGAGTCAATGTGACAAGGATTACCTTGATCAAAGTAAGCCTGTAAAATTGTTTTTTAATTGCATTATTAATTTAAAACTTTTTTGTACATATTATTATACATATTATACATTATATCTAATAATTATATTACTGATTTATAATTTATATTTTGAAGAAATAGTGATTTTAAAATCTTTTTGAGACTTCAACAATATTTTTTATTTTTTATTGTATATATTTTATGTGTCATAAATTTCAGACATGGGATGACCAAGTTAGGCTGGCCAACGAGGCTCACGAGGATCTTGAAATGGGTCTCAGAACAACAGAACTTAGTCCACAGGAAAAAAAAGTTCTTTGTGCTCTAGGACCCTTTGTGCTCTGTACCCGAGGCTGTAAAACCGAAGAAAACTGTCCGCCCGTCAGAGAGTGCTTATTCTATGAGCAAGTCAAGTGCATTTATTCCAAAGAAAAGACCAAGCATCGACGTGACCGAAGAAACGGCCTCGCAGACTAAATTTGTCAAAAAGGGAGGTGAGTTAATAAGGAAGAATTATCAAATAGGTTTAGTTTGTTTATATTATGTTATTATTAAAGTATTTTATTCATAAAGGTTTTGCCTATTTTTTTTAGTTTTGAAAAATTATTTTATTTTCTTTTCTATTCTGTGTACGCAACCATTGGCTTCTTTAGAAATGACATCAATATGTTAATATAACATATTTTATTTCTTTTTATAGATAAAGAAGAAACTGTAATAGGTTTGGCAAAAGAAAGTAATAGAATTATTTTAAATCTATCTACAAATGTGATTGAATGCTTCAAGCAACAAAATAAAATAATGGAAAAAAGTTTTACAAACATAATCACAAATATTGAGAAGATGTGTGCAGAGATAATGACAGCTTTTACTCAAGCTAAGTTTCAACCTTCGAACATAGGATATTCTGAAGTACAAGATTCCACTGAGAGGTTACCTCCTTCACCACCTCCAGCAAATGATAATTACCCTGACGAGGAGATGAATTTGAAACTGAGTATTTAGATGAAGAATACATGGATGAATAATTAGATCGATTCTTTTTAAGATTTTTTAGATTTTATATTTTACTTTTATAGTTTTTCTTGGATTATTTATTTAAAAGACATTTATAATAATATATCCTGAGACTAGATTAACAGTTTATGTAATTGCTATATTAAAGATAGCTTTCTTATTCCTTTATACTATTTGAACTATTAAAATATATTTTTATATATTATAAATCAATCGATATATATTAGATCGATTCTCTTTAAGATTTTGCAAGAACATGTCACTTTATATTTTACTTTTATAGTTGTTCTTCGATTGTTCATTTAAAAAACGTTTATAATAATATATAGACCTGCTGTGACAAGATTAACAGTTTTTGTAAATGCTATTAAAGATAGCTTTCTTATTCCTTTGTATTATTTGAATTAATAAATATATTTTTCTTGATGCCCTGGTGGAAAGTACGTGGTTTCGCCATTGTTTTCGATGGCGAAAGAAGGACATTTAACCATTGATTCTGAGTTGGTAACTAGGCAACTGTAGACTTTATTAATAGATTATTTTAGAGGTTTTGTCAACATATTCAAAGTCATTAACCTATATTTACAACAAAAACTATCACTTCTGATCATCAAGGTAAACCCGATGGACATTGATTCTAGCAATGCATGTCCCGTTAGTGGCACTCACACATAACCTTTTGAATGTTCATATCATTTTCGAGGTATGTTAACGATTTAAATATTATGTGTGACAGTCACTAACGGGGTATGCATTGTCAGAATCAATGCGGCCCATCGGGTATACAAGTGATTTATATTGCTTTAATTTGTGAAATGGATAAAAGATTGTTCGTTAATAATATCGCACTTTTTGTGAGAATTTCTTTTTGAGTGATCATTTATTTTTTCAGATACAAATAAAGTAGTTGACTCTGTTGCTGCAAATGGAGCAAAAGTACCGCATGTTCAATAATTGTACGTGTAACAATTGTAACAATTGCACGTAGAATAAAAATATTTTACATGATCTTCAGTAAAATTCACTTATTAAAATTATGCACGTGATGTTTTCGATGCCCCCCCCCCCCGACCAGTAGCACTCGCTGCGCTCGTGCCGCAAATGTCGGGGTCGGGCATCGAACTCAATGCTCTCGAGCCCGTCGGGTGCGTTATCATTGTCAGTGGCAAACATACTTTCCACCGGACATCAAGAAAAATAGTATACGCTACACGAGACGAAACTTCAAGGTCCGCCACTGCGTGATATGACGCCCTCGGCTTCGCCTCGGGCGCCAACTGCACGCAGTAGCGGAACTTCAACTTTCGTCACTTGTACCGTAATGTACTAGTTATATATTACAAATTTATTTTGTGTAATATTATTTCTTATATTTTACATTTATTACATTCCTTTTTGAATATTTAATAAATAAACATTAAAATATACAATAATAAGCTTTCAATTAGTTAACACAAAAATTATTATAATTATTTCAATAGTCAAAAACTATATATGTAGCACGGGTCGCTCCTTTAGGATTCTTCTATACTTACCTTCGGAGCGCTCCCGCGCTCTTTGATCTTCATAATACCATTTAATTTATTTTTGTCCTACCATTTAAATGTAAGAAAATAGTATTTAAATATATTACATAAAAATTTGAAATATTTTTAATAATAAATTATTATTATATATATGTAATAATCAATAAATTTATATTTAAAACAATTATATACGTTACTTTTAGAAATTATGATCTAACTTTTTTTTTAATACTATTTATACTCTTATTAAACTTACAATGTACGAACTAAAATGTAAAAATATTTTGATTTTATTGTTTATTGTTATAAAGTAATACAAAATTCATAAAACAGTTATTCTTATTAATTATATCACTGAATTTCTACATTTGTACTAACCATTCTACAAACATTATGGTCAATCCACAATACGCACTTGCCGATAAGAATATAGCGCTATCCTATTTATCGCACGTCGATAAACGATAAAACCAGTTTACGCATCCACGTATCACTGCAGAGCAACCCCCCTGCACCCATCGTGCAAAACATAGCGGTGTACGTCAAGGATGACGATATATGTAATCAAAATGAATAATTGTAAAAATGAATCTTTGTAAATAGAATGATTGTGAATACAATCAATTTTCATAAATTACCAAAAAATGATAAGACGTCTTGTTAAGATATGTACGTACACAAATTTTGTAGTTTGTGAATATATCGCAGTATTTTTAAAATTAATAAATAAAAATAATAAAAATAATTTATTTTCTTCCGTTTTATGAAGCTCATCTCGAAAATTCTCTCACGCTTCCCATTTAAAACCATTTACTTCACTCTAATATAACTATATATCTATTAATTTTTTGACATATTTCAAGTTGGTCTTACATTAGTTAATACACATTTTTTATGCAATTTGTTTTTGTATACGTGTTTAATAATGTTCATCAAAATGTCCAGTTTTTGCACTTAAAAGCCAAGAAAAAAGATGCTAAATCAATGATGCACTCGCTGAATTTTATATTGAATTTAATAATAAATCTTGCCATCATTTGGGCAGATCGTGCCTGGAATGCATAGGATTTTATCACTTTAAGCCGTGAGTTTTTTTATCAAAATCGTTAATGACATTGTGCCTATTGATCCAACGTTACTTTTTCAAAAAATATCTCTGCATATTGAAAAGAAAAGATAACGGGGAGTAATTTCTTAGATATGAACTCGTGCCTTTCCTTTATCTCTTTTTATAACGAAGCAATGCATATAATTGACGGTGGATTTTTATTACATCGCGTCGTACGGCGACAAAATTATAGCGCTGATTCGATTTTGAAAAGGTACGTTATATATGTACGAAAAAGTTATGAAAAAAAACTATTGTAGCTTCTGTTAGGAATGTTTCCGTAAATTTACATACTAAAAGCGAAGAATGAGCACGTAGATACCCTCATAAAAATATCCTATAGAAAATCCTGTAGGAAATACTATAGGAAATCCTGTAGGCATTCCGTAGAAATCCTATAGGAATCCTATAGGATTCTCTATAGGCAGTCCTATATGAAATTCTATATAGGAAGTTCTATAGGAAATCCTATGTGAATTTCGCGCTTTTCCTGTAGGAAATCCTATAGGAAATCCTATAGGAAATTCTGTAGGTAATTCTGTAGGAAAACTAGACAATTTTACATGGAAAATCCTGCAGGGAATTCTGGAGTATTTTCGTGAAAACAGTTTATAGAGGTTTAGTATCTTATTTAGCGCTGTAACATCGCACAGCAAAATCAGTGGCAAACAGTCCTAGGTAAGGAGTTGCACCTAGGGGCTGCCGGCACGGCTGCCGGCGCTTACCGATTAAGCCCAATGAGCTCAGATATCAAAATCAAGGTAATCCTTGTCACATTGACTCTCCGTAAAGTCGTTCAAACGGTTGAACCTCATGGCTTTACATACCCTCGCGGTTCCAATGTGTTTATGAGAGTCCCGACTGCTGCGCCCCGTAGCGGCATAGCAGCGACCATACATAAACGAGGCTCTGGAGAAGCAAGCTTCTACCGCATGCCGCAGCGCAGCGCAGCGGTCGGGACTCTCATAAACATATTGGAACCGCAAGGGTATGTAAAGCCATGAGATTCAACCGTTTGAACGACTTTACGGAGAGTCAATGTGACAAGGATTACCTTGATTTTGATATCTGAGCTCATTGGGCTTAATCGGTAAGCGCCGGCAGTCGTGCACGGCAGTCCCTAGGTGCAACTCCTTATCTAGGACTATTTGCCACTGATTCTGCTGTGCGATGTTACAGCGCTAAATAAGATGCCAAACCTCTATAAATTGTTTTCACGAAAATACTCCAGAATTCCCTGTAGGATTTTCCATGTAAAATTGTCTACAGTTTTTCCTACAGAATTACCTACAGAATTACCTACAGAATTTCCTATAGGATTTCCTATAGGATTTCCTATAGGATTTCCTACAGGAAAAGCGCGAAATTCACATAGGATTTCCTATAGAACTTTCTATATAGAATTTCATATAGGACTGCCTATAGAGTTCTTATAGGATTCCTATAGGATTTCTACGGAATGCCTACAGGATTTCCTATAGCATTTCCTACAGGATTTTCTATAGGATATTTTTATAAGGGCAGCGGCAGCGGGAGCGGGAGCATTAGAATATTGGTGGGTAACAAGTTACACGGAAAAAGTTTTTGTTAGGCAGCAGCACTAATCGTCGATAGATGGGCGCGTTATTTATCGGTTGGTATAGTAACCGTCCTTCTTGAGAGCGCCACGCTCCCGATGCGAGATGGTTGCGCGACCAAGTCTAACAATCTTGCAACTCGCGCGCGGTGACTGTCTCGCATCGAAAGCGTGGCGCTCTTAAGAAGGACGGTCACTATACCAAACGTTAAATAACGCGCCACTATCACGATTAGCGCTGCTACCTAACCAAAACCTTTTCCGTGTATAGAGGCGTCAGTAACTCGATCTCGAGGCCTGTCGATCTCGTCTATTGCCCACGGGCAAGCACCGTCGGCTGTAGCCAGCCTTCACTGCCGCCGACGGTGCTTGCCCCGAGGAGCAATAGATAGGATCCACAAGCCTCACGCAGGAGTTGGGCTGCTAACGTATTGGCGGTCGGTACGACAGAACGGTATAGACATGTGTGTGTATGTGTTTTTTTTTTACAGCTCTACATTACCAATTCGTTTCTTGTTTCATGTTGCGACCATATGTTTACTGATTGCTAAGCGACAACATACATCAGCCAATATATACGTCATTGGCTTTTCTTCTTGACACTTTCTGCGTCATCCTGCGTCTTTCTGCGTCTTCCTGTGCATCAAGACGAAACCAATAAAAAATAAGAAGAAGAAGAAGAAGAAGCGTCTTCCTGCGTCTTCCTGCGTCTTCCTGCTTCCTTGTAAGTATCAAAACACTGTTGAAGGTCATGTCTACATCCCTAGCTATCCAGAGCAATACGCTTCTTTTAATTAAACTTCAAATTCTTCAGGTGCGCTTGTTGCTCATTTTCAAAACCATGGCTCATTTTACAAAGGCCAAGTCATTGTCGGGTCTAATTAAATTCAACGCCACGACAATGCGCGCAACCCTGATTGCTGCATTAAGAATGTCCGATACCGTATCACATCTCTTCGAAAACCACGGTGTGGTTCCGCAGTTGAAGGAAACGAGTGAGGGGGACTGGAATACCATTCTATACGCGTATTCTCGGCTGCTGATGCATGGCCTTCCCAGAAGACGGCTTCTGATAAAAACGGACAGCGCAAAGCTTTTTATATGCAGCATCGCCGGAATGAAGGTTGAACTGGTAACTCCGGCGATTTTTTCAAGCTCTTTTATTATAGTAGTCTACAGCTACTATATGCAGCGTACCAGCTTCTCCGCAGTGGAAGATCTGTAGGTAATGTAAGGGCCGCAAAAATCATCGACTACATTACCACAGGTGATCCCAACTTGGACTGTGCAATGTATGCAGGCGGCGCTAACAAAATCGCAAAGATGCTCTCAACCGGAACTTGCCGCACTGAAATGAAAGTTCTGCTAACCCAGCTGAATTATAAGTTCCATGAGTTTAAAACATACGATGCTCAGTTCCGTTTCATGTTTTACATCATGGAGTAAGTAAAAAATTCGATGTATATTGCTCAACTTGTCTTCATAGCTTGCTGCCCAGAGCAATATGCGGACGTGAAGACTGAAAGGGAAACGCTCGAAATTATTCACGTCCGCAGTTTGCTCCTGGCAGCAAGAGACTTACACACTTAACTTTTTCAGGGACCATGACTTCAATGTCGACAATTACAAAATTCCTGAGGATGCCCCACTTTTCCCTCGCAACGACCACCGTTGGCGGATCAATTTCGCCAAGGCAAGTTACGGGCGCCTACAGCAAGAGCAGATGACCAAGGAGGAGGAGGAGTAAGAGGAGAAGGAGAAGCGGCTGCAGCAGCAGCAAGGCGGCACGGAAGACGAAGGTGTGGACGAAGTGGTCGGCGACCTGGTCGACCCGGACCTTCATGAGCCTCCACCGCAAACTCCTGTTGACTTCGAGGATAGTGAATTGCTGGCTAAAGCTGAAAATGTAATTGCAGCCACTGTGCCGGCAATTACCGAGAACACCATAGGGAACATCGCGGTCCTGTACGACCTCAAAGAAGCTACGATCAGTCAACCGGTTCCAAAGGGCTCCCGGTTGAAAATATCAGAGCGGATTTCCGTACTGAAATCTGTCCGGAATTCGGTACTGAATTCCGCGTAGAATTCCATGCAGAAATCAGTCCAACAAATCCACCTGGAAATCTACGTAGATATCTAGGTAAAAATCCAAGCCATCGTGTCGTGTCTACAACTGCGTTGAAATCCGCGCAGAAATCCGTGCGGAAATCCAAACGTTCGGTACGCCTCCATATATGTCCGGATTTCCGCATGGAAATCCATGCTGAAAACAGAGGGGTGGTTTAGCTTATGCATTTAGACGGAAATCCGCGGAGAAATCCGCGCGGAATGAAAGTAATCGGTACACCTGCATAGCTATCCGCGTAAAAAACCGAGCGGTGGTTTCACTTATGCAGGTGCACGGAAATCCACGCAAAAATCCACGCGGAAATCGAAATGATCAGTACGATTACACACACACACAGATATATATATATATATATATATATATATATATATATATATATATATATATATATATATATATATATATATATATATATATATATATATATATATATGTCTGGATCTCCGCACGGAAATCCACGCGAAAATCCATGTAGAAAACGCAGTGGTGGTTTCGCTTATCCAGGTGTGCGGAAATCCCGGTTCCTACTTGTCTACATTGGTCCGGATTTCGATGCGGAAATCCATGCGAAAATCCATGCAGAAAATCGAGCGGTGCTCTATTAAAAAATATCGATGATCGTGCCAGTTTATCGACCATTTTCTGGCGCGATAATCGCGCGATAATCGCGCGAGTTAGCCGAAATTCAACATTAAAAAATAAGTTTTATTTTCACAACTATGTACGTGCTTGCATAATTGACAAACATTATGACTGTAAATGTATCAGTGCGTAACTGCAGTGTTAATGTACGCGTGAGTATGTGACTGTATGTACACTCGATAGACATTGATTCTCGTGGTACGTGCTTACTGAATTTTAAAATCCTGCAATCCTATTGGACAATTCAAGTGTAGCCATTAAGTATGCCATGCGCATGTGTACACTTATATCAGAACGTGCAGCGTGATCGAGTGCCGTAATGTGAGCAAGATTTTGGCATGTGATGTGGTATGTGACAAAGCACACGACCTTACACTGAAAGAAAATAAAGGCCAGAACAGGTTAAAACTCCGGTCAAAACAGCCTGAGTCGTCGGGTAGGGTAGCACGGGTTATAACTGTCCAAATGCTTCAGTAAAAACAGTCTGAGCAACGAGCACACGCACGAGCGCCAGAGGGGACGTAACCTTTGCTTATGTTGTTTCTGGCCGACTCGCAGGCTGTTTTTACTGGAGCGCTTGGGTAATTCTAACCTTTGCTGTCCTACTGGACGAATCCAGTTGTTTTGATCGGAGTTTTAACCTGTCCCGGCCTTTATTTTCTCTTACTCGCATTCATTTTCGGACATAATTTGGCATGTGATTCAGCATATGATCCAACACATGATCCGACGAAGTAATATTAGTAGAGATTTATTATTATTATTGGCACGTGATCTGGCACGTTATCAGGCACACCTACTGTTGTAAGTATGTCCGACATAAAAAAAATGTCGGTAAAATGTCCGTCACAACTCCTTCACATGTCCAAGCAAAAAATTACAATAATTTTATTGTCATAAAATTTGTATGATTTTTTTTCTATGGTCACATGTCCAAAAATTTTATGACGGAAATTTTGCCACTATATAGTGGAAGGGGTGTCCATTTTTTGTGTGACAGTCACGACATGTTCGCATTTTTTTTGTGTCGGTAATTTAAACATCGAGATTTGGTTATCGGTCACATGTTCGACACATGTCTGTCATATTTAACGTCATATTACCATTTATAAAATCTCCAGGTATTTTACAACACTAGCGCACACCTGTTTTATGTTTTATTATTAAAATTATTTCACGCATGTTAAGTCGGGTCTACCAAAGAAGACCCAACTGGTTGTTTCTAAATAGAAAAATAGAAACTAGTTGCTCACTTTTGAGCCTAGATTCCATGAAACCTAATAGCTCGGGCTTGAGCTAGATACTACTAGATGTAGGGGTTGGGTGAGATATGCAGCAAAGGGCGCGATATAGTTAGAAGAATTGACTCAGAAACGCGGATTCGAACGTATGTTAGTATTTTGCCAACTTACCTAGATCTACCGAGAAACTGAGGACGAACCCCTGTACAGTCGGTTACTAGGCCAGATTTGGCTTTTGTATTACGCGAATTTAGAGGTGAATTTTTTAAATAGAATAATAATAAAAAAAACACTTTTATTTTAAGGGGAACGTGGTCAACAAAACACGGATTAAATTACAAGAAATGGGGACAAATGTATGGGGAAAATCACACTAGCTGTAGAGAAAGTTAGATAGCAAGATAAATTTCAACTTACTTTTTTTTTCTGGCAGCTTCGGATGTTCTCTGATGTCGATGATGGTAGATAGTGTATAAAATAATTGACACAAAAACAAAATAGAAGGAAAAAAAAAATATTAAATTTATTCTGGCACACACGGGTTACCCTTGCTCGGTAACTTGTACAAAATTTCTAAATTTCCGTAAAAACTTCAGAGTGGCGCGGGACTCTGAATAAATTTGAAGTAATAGATGCGAATTTAGAATAAACTCCGAGAGTTGTGAAATGAGAGAAGAAGACCTCTTCGGTTGAGGGTTGGAGTTCGAAATTGCGACTGCTGAGCGCGTATTGAATTGAGCGCGTATTGAAGACCTCGTTGGAGGGTGATTGCTGGAGAGTGACTGAGAATATAAAGATCGCTCCCGCGAGTGTTCGCACACTCGGCGGGGCTAGGATTGAACACCCGAGTCGGGGTCTGAAATAGAACTCTAGGTTTTCGTTGGACGCGGTGACGAAGTAAGCTAAGCTTGAGATGGGGCGCAGCCGCTTTCTCCTGCCTTAAGCGTAGAGGGATGTTATTGGTCGCTTAGATTTTTGGGACCAGCCCTCACTCAAAATCGGGCGCTGGGATTCGATAATGAGGCGTCATTATGCATAAACGCTATGAATTGATTGTTAGGCAATAAAAGAGAATTTTTGTTGTCTTACATTCAGCATCAAGATAAATAACCCACTTTGACATAATGTTTTTTTTATAATAAATAATTTTTAATATGAAACTTTAAATACATATAAGAACTGGGCGGTCCCATGACTAATTAAAAAGAATTTACGTTAAAATATGAAGATTTATTAACAAAAAAGGTGGAAATGAATTAAAACTTAATTAAAGAAAGGACTTATAATATGAATATTATAATAAATTATAGTTAATCTGTAAATTAAACATTACTCGAAGTAGTTTATTTATGTACAAGAGTTTTATTTTCAAACAAGAAGGTTTTTAAGTAGCGAAATCGTACAAAGGATAATTATAAATACATCTAATATCCTATTTTGTATATTAACCGTTAAGGGTCAATTAAATACGCGAATAGGAATATTGTTTTGGTATATAAAAGGGTGACAGTTATTATCAGCGAAACGGTTTAACACCGAAAATATAAACGTCTTAAAATTAGTAAAATTAGACTTAAAACTAAATATGACGGCTTTCGATAGTGCATAAGTTAGAACTAAAATAGTTAAAAAAGTATAAAAGTAACTAAATTTGTATAAACTCTAATGCAATTAATACAAAAGTTTGAATATAAAATAACTTATATCAGATATCTTATACTTCTACAAATTTAGACTTAACATGTAAACTTAAAAATAAACTATCTAAATCAACATAAATCTAATATGTGACTAATATAATATATATATATATATATATATACTTTATTGAAATCTATTACTCATTTCATATTATTGGGGCATTGAATTAAAGTGACTGATAAAACTTATACAGAAGAACGTACAATAATATATATATAATAGAATAACCTATTGTGGAAATAGGTGAGATATTAAAATGTATTAGTTTATGAGCTTTTCAGGAAAGAGAACAGAAAGTACTTGATTTCATAAGGTATTTGAACTTTAAAATATTCTTCTAATTGAATTTCGAAATTGTAGAGATTTTGTTTTTATATATTTTGCATAAACATACAAAATAAAGTCAAGAAATATTAATGTGGATAGAAAATGTTGAAGGTAATTATCTAACGTAAAAGATTAATAGAAAGGTATGAAATAACCTAGTTTAGTCTTAGATAACTAAAATCTATTGAATTGTTGAGTTAATAAATCCTCAGGGATTTAATTGGAAGAGGTATACTAAGTAAATGGTATATGTTTAACCTTGGAGTTACAGAGGAAAAATTAGTTTACTCTGTATTTGTTACTAACTGTGTATAAACGTGTACTTTAAATATTATACATTAATGAAACAGAATTTTGTGGTTTTATTAAAATAAATGCGTTATAAAAAATTTACTTTATAAACTAATTTAAATATACTAATAGGGGTGTTACTAACATTGCGTTCTGATTTATAAATCGTGAATAACTGTAAAATGGAAGAAGAGTAAATTCATAAAGGTTCGCATTTTCTTTGAATATCTTCTTTAAAATCCGGATTTATTTCAATAAAAAAAAATGAGAATGGACATATTGTCTATTGCTTTTTTTTACCTAAAAGAATTAGAATTGCATCCACTGTTTATAAACGTGTTAAGAGAAAAATCCAGTATAAGCGTGGGTAGCAGAAAATGCTGGAAAGCGAGAGAGACGGAAACAGACGCTGTCGTGCGTAATTACAGGGTTTTCCCAGTTTATTGTTTTTGGAGTGGCTAAGAAATTCTGACGCGTACTCGGATTCGAGAAAATTACCGCTTGCAGATGTTTGAGTCTGGCTAGTGTTTACTGAGGCTATCGTAAGAGGAAGGAAACGAAAAAAAACTTTACGACCCGCGACGAAGAAGGAAGCGTTGTATCCTTACTTCGAGATGTTTGCGTTTGGGATTTCTCATGCGGCCGAAAATTTTGGACCTGAGTTTTTATGACCCTAAACGAGGAAAATTTTTGAGGATGAACAAATTCTAAAATGATCTAATCCGATGATTGTTGGATGCGAGGAAATAGTGAGCATTTATTAAATATTGCGTTTGAAATGAATGATACAAGAGCGTCTCACTTTTTAAATGCCAGATAAAATTTTACAACATAATTGCCTTACTACTAAGAGTAAAGTGTCGAAATTTTATACTTTGAAAAGGAAACATACAATACTAAAGGTTACAACAAGATTCCAAGTTTTATTTACAAAACTGGATCTTATATGTTTTTTTTTTTATATTCTGAAAAAAAAGGAAACTGTATCAAGCCCCAATATATTTTTCTATATTGTTGAAATCAAAATAATTGTGAAAAGAGGTACTATGCCAATTTTCCTAATTCGAAAAGATTGGTATCTAAAAGTACTTAGGTAACAGTGCTCTTCTGTATTTTAAAACTATTGAGAATCATATCTCTAATCTTTTATTAATAAATCCAGAGTAATAAAGGAAAAGAAAAATGATGGAATTATACAATATTTTGAATTCCAAATTTTTTCTTTTTTTTTTCTGAAATCTGATATTGGATTACGAAATTCATGTAATAATGAAATAAAATAATTTTTATTATTTTAAAGAAAACTATTTTTGGCATGACGTAACACGCAGATATTGCGTAAAATTTTAAGTCCCCTATGTAAAGGGGGATACCAAAAGCAGGACAAGCCTTGTAATTCGGACCTTTCGTAAAGAGTCACTTGAACGAAAGAAAGAAAGAAAGAAGGGGTGGCGAGGCCTCCTACTCCGTCGCCCCCGACCAGTGAGGTACAGCCTGCCCGGATCACCATCCAGGTGCCACTTACGTAGAAGTAAATCCACGTAGGAAGCGCCTGGGCGATTCCAGTTACCTCTTCTTGAAAAAGGAAATCAGAATAGAGGAAGTTGTGCGTTGCCTATATAAGGGCATTTCCACACTATCAAAAGCTATAGAACAAGAACGGTTGCATGACTGAACTACTAACAAGGGGAGCACCAGGAATGCGAGTCCTGGATTTGGCTGGAACATGTAGGAGGCACTTCTTTATGATAAATAATGAGATACGTGTCTCAGGGTTTTTCTGAATGGGCGTTTTATTCGGAGATCCAAGCTATTTTATGTCTAAAATGAACGATTTTTGATGAAAATGGGGTCCCTTTCTATGTTATAGCTTTACGAATATTTCGGCTATGTAAATGGATTAAAGAGTTTATGAAAAGAGGCAGAATGAGCTTTAATGTAAGCTTTCTCTCGTTAAAGAATGTTGATTTCTCAAAAAGTTATAAGCTATCAAAAATAGAGTGAGAATATAGCTTAAAATACCACCCGTTAAATACTTGAAGAAAATAAGAAATTTTCAGTCATTTCCTTACTCTATTTTTGACAGCCTATAACTTTTTGAGAAATTGACATTCCTTAACGACACAAAGCTTAAATTGAAGCTTTTCCTGCCTCTTTTTATAAACTTTTTAGTTCATTTACATAACCGTGTCACGTCCTAAAACATGACACGACTGGGATTATTAACTCATTTAAGAGTCAGTGCTCTTTTTGGTCGTAGCTGCGCCAGCTAATAGACCATGGACGAGCTAAGGAAAGGAGTGTAGTAACAAAATTCACTGTTGTCGTTAAAATCTGAGTTTGATTAATTTCTTCTTTTGGACTCAGGATTTGGGTTTTACAAGGACCAACAGAAGCAGCACATTTGTCTCGTAAAAACAATTTTTGTTGCGCATGCCTCTTGTATGGATAGGAGAAAGGTCACGAGCCCAGGAATTCTGTATGTTGGATAATACTAAATTTTTCCCATCTCAGGTTATTCTCAGTTTCGCCCTTCCCTAACCTATCAAAATTAGAATTTATTTCTTTAATATTTCTTTTCTATTATTTTAATGACAATTGATATTGGAAACTCTCTTTTTTGAAATAAAATTTATACTATTTTGTCAAATCAAATTGCACCAAGTTCGTAAAACTCGCACTAAATGATTTGTGTATCGTGAATAACTCCTGTCCATTAAAGTCCGTAAGATCAAGGCCAATCGGATATTCACAATCCAAAATAATACAATAATTTATTTATTTGAACCTGAATTTTAATAATATTCTCAACTTCGAAATCTAAATTTTTCTAAGAAAAATAAAATTTATACTATTTTGTCAAATCAAATTGCACCAAGTTCGTAAAACTCGCACTAAATGATTTGTGTATCGTGAATAACTCCTGTCCATTAAAGTCCGTAAGACCAAGGCCAATCGGATATTCACAATCCAAAATAATACAATAATTTATTTATTTGAACCTGAATTTTAATAATATTCTCAACTTTGAAATCTAAATTTTTCTAAGAAAAATAAAATTTATACTATTTTGTCAAATCAAATTGCACCAAGTTCGTAAAACTCGCACTAAATGATTTGTGTATCGTGAATAACTCCTGTCCATTAAAGTCCGTAAGACCAAGGCCAATCGGATATTCACAATCCAAAATAATACAATAATTTATTTGTTTTTTATTTTTGACTTTATTTACCTTTCTTATTTTGTAAATCTCCTTTTTCTTTATAATTTTTTGAATATAGTAATTTGGAATTTGGTAAAAAGAAATTGAACTAAAATTTTGAGTAATCTGAATATTTTGAATTTTTTATTTTTGCCTCTTTTAAATAGAATTGAGTTGGTACAGTATCGTAAAGCTTGTGAGACTTGTGTCGATCTGCCCGTACAGTCAGCAAAGCTTGTGAGGCTTGTGTTGGTCTGACTGACTTGGTCGGTTCAGAAAAGCTTGTGAGGCTTGTGGTGAACTGCACCCTGGACCAGTCAGCAAAGCTTGTGAGGCTTGTAAATCTGACTGACCGGCGAGCAGTGCGCGTTCAGCGTATTTAAATGCGTTGCTCCTCCTCTTCTTCGGCTGGAAAAACTGCGGTGTCGAATCGGGTAGTTGCGTCATCTTGCGTTAACGAATCGTTGGTTGCCAAGTGTGACGGCGGTTGATAGTCATATATCCTGTAATGTTAATTGAGGCTAGTGGTGTGAGAAGACGGTATCCAATGGTGCGGGGGTGGCATCCCTTCCAAACGTCGATTTTTATGAAAGTGGGGAAAATCCTATGCTTTAACACAGGGAGCGGCAGAGAGCGGTCCCTTATCCCTTCTCTAGGGTATTTTCCGGCGGCTCGTATCTTCCTTAAGGAGCGAGAGAGAACGATATATGTGCGACAGAGAAAGAGAGATGAGAGAGACAAAAGATATATCCTTCTCTTTCTTTCGAGTCAAAAATGATCAATTTTCTGTTACTTGCTGAAAATTATACAATGTTGGCAGTTTATAAATTATAAAATATGTTTTTCTATTACATTTTGTTCTAAAATGAAAATACAAATTTGAACGGAAGTTATCGGTCTATTACAACAGGAGTTAAACGCATTATAAATTTTATAAACTTAATTATACATTAAACAATGAAATTTCTTATGCAAACTTTATAAAAACATTAGACTATTCATTCTAGCTAATATTTCAATTATATTACTAAATTATTTTATTAAGTTAATACATTTTTCTTAGGTCTTCTATTGTTTATTTAAAATATTTGAAATTTAATTAATTGCTTTGAATATCAATGTGTCAGAATACAACTATTGTTTAGTAAAAATATTTATCTAATGTATATAGTTCATAAAATTTGCATTTACAAATGGAAATCCCTTATTAATAGTGTTAATGTTTAATTAATGAATAAGAAACATACAGATTACAGTGTATTATTCAAATTTCGAACAGGTTTATTATTTGAACTTAGTAGCTAGTTAATTAATCCAGAAAAAAAAAAACAAAGGATTATTATTTACTATAAAAATATAATATGATAATGATTTTTATCAGCTCATAATTTTTATTTAGCATAATACAACCGTTACTTAAAACAGAATTATTTTCCTAATTATAGTTATTGAGATATTTGTCGTTAATCTAACATAATATTCTTATGCTACAGTACGTTGAGTCCCAAAAGATGCTGGAAAACGCGTCTCCACGCAGGAAGACTAAGGAAATCTATTTTTAGATACGCCATGTGCGTGAGACAGATTGTACAGATAGACACCCTCTTTTCCTCTCAGCATTTTCTTATTATTAATAATCCTGAATATTTTACAAGTATAAGGTTATCTACTTTATTAGATAATTGTGTAGAGAATTATTACAAATTTGAATGAAAACGTTGTGATTATTTTGCCGGTAATTATTCACAATATTAAATTTATTAATACTTAAAGATCTAATTTACAATGTAATTACATTCGATAAATTTACAAACGGTCGGTTATATAAAATGAACTAGTGGTAAACATGACTTATTGCTTTATGTAATATATTAAGTATTATAGTAATCATTTATCGTTTGTTAAAAAAGATTCTTTACATGTTTATTGGTTGCGCTTACAAAATGCATATGGTTAGTTATAGAGTTATATTTTTGGGTTCTTGTTAATAGATCTTAATATTATTAATACGGAAACAAGCAAAAGCTGTTGATTGCAATTTAACAAAGAATATGGAATTAGTATTATTTTTCCTAATTTCCTTACTGTTATATTTAATATCGGTTGTTGTTAAAATAATTTTATTGATAACGGTTTGAGAGATAATGTAAAATAATATTTCAATGTATAGTATAAGTCATGTTTTGAAAAACTCGGAAAAGCGCGTCCCTGCGTGGGAAAGCGTCGTATCTATATTTAGTATGGGCCATGTGTTTTACAGCCCCAAGATTACGCATCCGCTAGGGCTATCGTCTTCTTAAGGCTAATTCCACATTTTGAAGGAATATTTCCAACTCACATGTAATTGTTCAAAATCCAAAAATGTTTGTTAAATTTGTGATATGTAATAAAACAGTTTATTTATTTATAGCAGAAGAAAAACAGAAGGTTGAATAAGTTTCATTATTTGAGTAGGAAAAATATTCTTTCATGAATGTGTCTTAAAGTAGTTATTGTAATTTTATATTTGTTTGTGATTGTGAATGAAAAGCCTTATAAACTCTTATACCTCGCGTTTGGAACGGTTTGTTAGTTAGGTCAAACGTATAAAGGAAGAATTACAATTGTGATTATTGCACAAGGGTTTGTTTAACAATTCGTACTTAAATTATTATTTAAAATATATCCTTGTAGAAAATTAACCCTAATTTATAACTAACTCATTAATACAACTGAAGTATTTCTAAATAAAATTGTATTGCAGAAATATTGTAACTCAACTAAAGGTTTTACTATTGAACATTTTTTTATTAGAGTGAGGTTACTTACTTTTGTACAAGAGAATATAATAATCTTCGATAAACAATTGCGTATTATAATTTTACAGTATCTGTGATCGTAGGTGTAATCGGATATAATTTTTATTTATTTAAAAGTAGTGTTTGTCTTTATCAAGAAGAAAGGAAAGTTTACAGTCCGTTTTTATATTAAGTCTAAATATAGCCTTTTAAGGAAAAGGAAATTACAAGATTAAAAATTCAGAAATTTTAAAGCATGCGCCGCGTCGGTGTTTTATGACAGCTTGAGACTCCGAGAAGCGCAGGTTACATCTACAACCCTTGGGGCAATAGTGTCGGTAGGGTAGTAGGTGTTCAGGGTTATGACTATGGTTCATCGCATAAAAATATATACAAAAAAAAATTTTCCCATCGTAGACGGTTCCGTTACAACCGAAATATTCAAAAATCGATCACTAAAGAAAGAGACCCCATTTTAATAAGAAATAGTTCATTTTAGACATAAAATAGCTTGGATCTCGGAATAAAAGACCCATTCACAAAAACCCTAAGACACGTGTCTAATTATTTGTCATAAAGAAGTGCCTCCTACAGTTTCAGCCAAATCCAGGATCTGCATTCCTGGTGCTCCCCTTGTAAGTGGAGTGTAGAATGGAGAAAAACCTCACTAGGAGTAAAAACCCATGTCACTTAAACAGTTGACTTACACGGCTTATATACTACATACTCTAGGCCTTCTAATGTATCCACACGGCTCCCAATAACCAAGCTTACGTTATTTCTATATTTGCCACTACGCGGCGCACCGTTTGTGACTGATCCTATGGATACATTGGAAGGCCGACAGTATACAACCTGTTCTGAAAATGTATGCGTCTATAAACATAATCGTGTAGAGCGCAAAATTCTAAGACAAAAGATCCTTTACCATTTTTTCATATGACTAGTACTTTTTTAGTAACTGATGTGTTTAAATTTTTTGTTTTTAATAGGAATTGTATATCTATAGATATCATCTTATAAACATAGGTATACATTTTCTATTAAAAACAAACAATTTAAACACATCAGTTACTAAAAAAGTACTAGTCATATGAAAAATAATTTGTTGATTCCTTTAATTAATTTTTAATAACAAAATTTATAATTTTTTATTAATATTAAAAATTGTTAATTTTTAAATTTATTTATTTATTTATATTTATTTATATCAAATTATATAAATTTTGAGCTGATAAATAAAGTTATCATTTGAAATAGAAGTAAAATATCTATATTTTATAATAAAACAAATAGCTATCACGGTTGTTTTGTTATTAAATACGTGTTTTTTTTTATATTTCATAACATCATTGGAGTTATGAGTTTTTAAAAAAAAATACGTTTTTGTTTTTGATGATAACTAAAAAACCGTGATAGATAGAAAATTAATTTTTTTTAGAAAATTAATTTTTTTTAGAAAATATAGGTATTTTAATTCTCTTACGAATGCCACCCACCCCACTGAGATACATAGAGCCGTTCTCGAGAAATTACGATTTTTAAAAAATGTCAAAAAACTTTTAACCTCAAATATCTCTGAAATGTATGGATCAATCATTTTGCCCAAAGAACTCGACCGAGAACTATAAAAAATCTACCTCTAAAATGAATTTTGAAGCCATTAAGTCAATTTTACTCTTGTAATCGTTGGACATACAAAACTGATTCTTTCATATTTCAATTTTTTACTCAAAATCTAGCCTACAGAATATATTTAAATTTTAACAGATTATAGCTATTTATATTCTGTATTATCATGATTTTTCTCAAAAAAATTGACCGTTAAGTTTCGGAGTTATAGGCTTCTAAAAAAAAAAACACGTTTTTGTTAATAACAAAAGAACCGTGATAGCTAGAAACTTTTTTTTTTAGAAAATATAGGTATTTTAATTCTCTTTCGAACGCTACCCATCAGATTCAAATGACTCGATCCTATCATTAAAAAAAATCAAAAAACAGTTTTGAGAAAATCGAAAATTCGAAAAAAAACAAATACGCATCGCCCCAATCAAAAAACGGATTTTTGACCCGCCATCACGCAAAAAAAAACAAAAAAAATGAGACTTGTCCGGTCAAAATCGACCGAGTAGGAGCTGAGATCCAGGCGTATACACACACACACACACACACACATACATCCATACAGACATTTTTCAAAAACCATGTATTTTGATTCCTAACACCTCGGAACACAATTATAACATGTTTTTACAACAACTCAAAAATTTACTATCACAAATCTTCCTCTAGGAGGAAGCAAATTCTTCACGTAGAAATAAAGTGCTTTAGTAAGTACTTCTTTTTTTTTATTGAATTCCAATGCACCCCCAGACAACCCTATAAGTGTAATTGAAGAGACCTGGGCAAGAAACGATCTGCTCACATTTTATGTTGGCCTCTGCCTAAGCAGTATAAACATCAAATTCAGGGGCCATCTTAAAATCTGAGTTGGCCATTTGTTGCCCTGAGCTCTTCAATTACTAATACAACGTTACGTTACGTTACGATCACGTTACGTTTTTGTACATTTCTGTATATTTCTGTACAAAAGTCTAATAAGTTGACAAAATGTACAAAAATGTGCAGAAATGTACAGAATTGTACAGATATGTGCAGATATGTGCAGTTATTACTTCCACCAGGATTTGCTTATAAAATCTAAACTAATGAAGGTATCTCGATGATGTATAGACGTGAATGTCAGAGAATGAAAATATTAACTAAATGAGATGTTGATCAACCCGATCGGATGATTAGTAACAGAGAAAAATGAGAAAAACCGAAAAATTCAGTGTTTTTTCAAAAATTCATATCTCTGCCATTTCTGAATTAGTAGCGCAGACCTTTTGCGAAATTACAGTAATTGATACGTACTTTATGTCTGCCAAAACCAGGCGCTGTCGAATTATTAGCCTTTGCGTAATCGCGATTTGAATTCTTCAACGCATTATTTTAATCAGCGTGCCTGTGGATGCTCCATGCGTGGTCCGATTTCAACTTTTTTTTTTCACTGAAAACGGCCGACCGCATGAAAGTGGCGAAGTGGTGGTGGCAAATAGCGGCTGAGAGCCCGATATATATATATATATATATATAAAAGTGATTCTGCCGTAACTTGCCCAAAATAGGCTTCGAAAAGCTTATTGCTTAAATCGCTTTATTTTAAGTGCGAGCATGTTTATTCACATTATAATAGCATACAAATCAACATTGTAAAGCGAAACCCGCATCAGTTACTTCTGCGACAAGTTGTATGTAGCTATAATGTAGAAAATCATTTTTTTCGTCTTATGGAACTAACCGTTACGGACAGTTCCGAAACTGACATTTTAGCAATTATTAGCTCGTACATCTTAACCAAATGATATAAAAAATATTCCTGAGTATAGGTTTTAAAGTACTTACCATTAAAGTAGTTAATCTAATATATTAAAAAGTGGGTTTCGAAAGTAACAAAATTCTAGCGTGTTCT
This sequence comes from Torymus aiolomorphi, assembly GCA_036365515.1. Lineage (NCBI taxonomy): Eukaryota > Metazoa > Arthropoda > Insecta > Hymenoptera > Torymidae > Torymus > Torymus aiolomorphi. The sequence continues at coordinate 156,657,910 of CM070877.1, forward strand.
TTAAAATCGAAATAATTTTTCTTTATTTTTTAAAATATAGGTTGCCGACCTATTTTTCAAGAAAAAAAATTATTGAAAATGGTTACTTTTACATTGAGAGTAAATGACGCCATATAACGCATAACATGAAGTAATAGTATTAGTTGATAAAAAAGTGGGTTCTCAAAAAGAAAAACATAGCTTAAGAAAGATGAAATTCAGCTCTTTCTTTCAAGTTTATCAAATATGTGTCAAGCCGACCTTTTTAAAAAGACACTATGATTATAAACACAAATAGCAGACGACATGCATTAGAGTGAGAGAGACAGAACGACGCAGATGGCATGCGTATGGTATAGTTTGTGCTCTTGCTGAACGCAAAAACTATAACGCGTTAGAGAACTACCTTAACATGAAAAGCATATTTATTTTTTTATATTTAAAAAATATTTGCATTAGAATAGCAGTTAAATATTGTTACGGAACTGACCTGTTTTGCTTTTTCTTAAACGTTGAAATGAAACATTAGCTCGCCACTCAAGAGCATTTGAATTGCATAACGTATAGTTTAAGAATCCACGGGTAGGTGACGTCCTATAGTAAATTAGCGCGCTTTTGAACATCGATAGTGTATCATTCAAAATTTCTCGAAAATTGATGGACAAAAAGTAAGCCTCTCGTTTTAATTATAAATAGCATTCTTTGATTGTAAAATAGTAATAAATGTGTTGTGTTAGCTCTATAGTTTATGATGTACATACATGAATACTTTTGATGAACCTTACTTTTGTGTATAGTGCCGTTTTATACCCAAATTTGAATTTCGGACATGCTACGGAATTGACATTTCAGGCCTATTTTGTGGATTCGTTTTAAATTAAAGCAAGTATATCAATTTATGACTGTGACCAATTGTATTTAGTGATGTTATACACCATAAAGAACTATGAGAAATTTTGTTTCCCAATACATAAAGACTTCAGAAGCCTGGACACAGAATGGACAAGTTACGGCGGAATCACACCTTTGTCAGACGGCAGACCTACGCACAGGTACCTATATACGAGATATTACAAGATGTTATCGAGAGAATTGATTTTTATATTTCTTGTTTGTTTATTTTATGTTTATATACACAGAGGTACAAAATAATATAAAAGATAAAGAGATATTAAGTGTTATATAATAGTACATTAGATATTATACATTAGATACATTAGATATTAAGTGTTATATAATAGTACATAGCTATGATAAATTTATTTAGTATCTCGATCATGCTGTCGACTTCTCGGCGCTCCTTCGCCCGCTGGCTCGCGCGGCGCCGGGGAGTCCCTGTCTGACTTTTCTCTCTCTTTCTCTCCTTGCTGGCTGCTGACTCGCGTCTCGTTTTGCTGCCGCTGCCGCATCTTGTTAACAGCGAGCTCCGTATATGCCGGAATCGATTACTGTGCCAGAGCAATGGTTTTGACAAAGAGAGTCCGTTAATTATACCATACGAGGATTTTGCCTATGCTGGCATTTTCCTCGTCACAAAATGTAATTGATTTTAGAAAAGTCAAACTTATAAAAAACACTTTATTTTAATAATTTTATATGTTATTACTGATTTTACATTGTATACAAAAAAGCAGTTCGATCAACAGTGTTTTCAAAAGTATGTGTTCCCTTGGTGTAAATCACTTTTTCATGAGGGATCATCTGGAACAAAAATAAAACTAAAGAGATTTAGATTTAGTAATAGTATAATTATCTTCGGAAGTTAACTAATTGCAATGAAAGGGGTCGATGTTTATAAAAAAAAAAAAAATAGAAAACATGTTTTATAGTTAGAAGGTTTTTGTAGTCTAAAAATGTAGTAAAAATTAAAATATCGATTTTAATTTACTACGAGAGTTAGAATTGTTTAAGGATAGGTCCAAAAGTTGTCTAGAACGTACGAAGTATAATCCTGTCTCTTGAAACATCTGATTTTCTTGCCATTTAGCATCTCTGCGCTTTATTATGGCTTTGTTAGAATTTCTAGGGCTACCATTCAAGAAATCTTGCTCTCTAAAATTGAATTAGTGAAAAAATCACTAAACATTAGTAAAAATCGCTGCACCGTAGAAAATTAGTACACTAATTCTACGGTGGTGTATTTTCACTAATGTTTAGTGGTTTATTCACTAATTCAACTTTAAAGAGTGGCTTTTATCGCCAACTACTCTTAAGCAACCACGTTTGTTTATTCTTTTCTAGTCTGGGGCCGATCCACCGTTGCTGTGATGGCTTGGCGGGAAAGGCGACGCTCGGTCTCGAAAATGCTATGGCGGAGCCGCACTGATTGTCACTCCTCCAATTTTTTGGAATCGAGTGAACTGGCTCCGCGACGATGGAGAAGCACTCCGTATTCTCCCTCACCGGAAAACTACTCACTAAGAGTATATCTTTTACGTGATTTTCTGGCATCTTCTGGAGAAGGAACACCAGCGAATATAGGTGAATGGTGTATTTAACACCTGGACTGGCACCGAAGCCGACTGGGGCTTTGGGAGTGTACTCAAACACTTCCTTATCCCAGTCCGATGACACTTCGTACCAGGCAGCAATAGATTCTTTGCTTGCATCTATTGCTGCCTTAATCCACCTTTCAGCTGAGCTTTTACTTTCATATGCGCTTATGAATTTTCCTCGCTTGCATGATTCAGCCAGCAGCTTATCCGGCGTCATAACATGTTTAGACAGTGTATGACCGTCTTTCTCGTGGTTTTTGAGATCGAGCCTATCCAACAATTTTAATTTGGCCATTGATTACAGAATTGGTTTTATGAGCAAGAAACATGAATGAAAATCAAACACGAGAAGCCGAATTGCAACAGTACACTCAGCCTAGCACAAATTATCAGTTAAAAGCATCTTGGATTTGAATTGAGTTTTCAAAAATTAATGTGAAATATGTAGCATTATAACAACGGCGCACACAGGAAAACTACACAGCAATGGAAATCAAAAGCTGTCAGATACAAACACAACAGCTGTACTTGGTAAGTTAAATGCAAAATGCACGTATAAAATGCATAAATACTAAATGCAAAATATTTAGAAACATTAATGTAATATAACCTTCATACACTGCTTTTGTATTTCATCGATGAACCTTAATTGACAATTGTATCATTCGACAAATAATATATTTGTCAATCAATATCTCAGAATAAGGGTAAAAGTTTAGAGTTAGCAAAAGCAATATTAAATATTCCTAAACATTTGGAAACTGGTGCAAATCTCAGGATAATAAGAAAAAAAACCGACTGTGATATTAAATAATGAAGAATTGTATAACAAGTTAAGTCAATTATTTCAAAGATATGCAAGTAATGCTAGAAAGTTTTCTGTCGCAGCTTCTAGTCAAGCAAATGAGAGCGTAAACAATGTAATTGCTCATAAAGCACCAAAGAGTATATGCTATAGTAGAAGCGCATCTAGTGATTTTCGTGAAGCTAGTGCAGTGTGTCGTGCTAATGACGGCGAAAGTAGTTTGATAGATATTAAAAAAAATTTATGTTTATCTCCTGGTACACACACACTGTTAATTACGCTACAAATATGACGTAAAAAGAAAAGAGAGGAAGCTTAACGCTCTCACTATAGTACGAAAGAAACGTAGACTAGAATTGAAAAATGATAGAGAGCGGTTAAGAAGAAAAAATGAAACCGTTGAAGGAGTTACCTATAAATCAAATTTTTGAATTGGAGCAGAAAATATAAATCAAAATAAAATTAAAATTGAAAATATGATAACCTCTGAATCAGCCAAATCTATTGTTTACTTTGATTTAGAGACTTTTGGGTTTACAGTGATAGTAAGAGAATAAAATATAATTTAAAAAAGTTAACTTCATTAAAAGACGTTATAAGTTTAGATTTACTAAAAAAAGTTGCTAAAGGAAATGTAACATGTGATATATTGATAAATGTTTATAAAACAGATGGAGAAGAAGCTATATTAAAAATTTTTAAAGAAAAACTACCAAATGGAAAACCAAAGATAACTAGTAATAAGAAAGCACTTGATAAAATTATTGATAATTTAAAAAAGAATTTGCAACAAATTTCGCATAAAGGCGTTAATTGTTATCAAGATTAATTACATAGTTTGAAGTATTTCAATTTTTCTTAAGATTTCTAATATATTATTATTTATAAAAAAATTATTATTTGAACGTATTTGAATTCGTAATTAATAAGTGAAAACATAAAAAATTATATTTATTTAGAAAGATTGTTCATGAAATAACAGTTCATTTGTTAATGTATTTATCAATTTAGAATTTATGCAAAAAAAAGGTACATTTATTTATAAAATACTGTTTACTAAAGAATAGTAATACCCCTGTTAATTTATTGACTTATATTTTCATTTTAATATGTTTGATAAGGCTTTAAAAAAAGTCATTATGAAAAAAGTCATATTTTATACCATATCCAAACAATACTATTAAAAATACAGAATGAATTATTAAAAAACTTATGTCAAAACTAAACGTTTACGCAGCAATCATTCTAATTGCTTGCTATCTTTACCTGTCCGATGCGATGTTGCCAAGCGTCTACTTCTCGCCCCTCCCTGGTCTCCAATGGCGTCGATATAGTAAACAACTAGCAAAAAACTCCTAAATGGCTCCGCTGAGTATTTTGTTTTTTTTAATACACGTTTTTTTTAATACACATTATTTTAATAAAATAATCTAATAGAAATTTAGAAATAGCACGAACAATAAAACGAAATCATGTTAATAGTTACTTTTATTCAATGATATAGACTTGTAATCAATAACAAAGACAAATTTAAATCTTAATTTGATTTTGCACGAATTTTGGAACAACACCAAACGAACCGTGAACTTGCTTCAACTCGGAGAAATAACTTTAACTCGAGGTTTATTAAATTAATTAAATACTTTATGAATTTTAACAAATAGATAGACTTTTGACCGTGACTCTATACAATTCAATTAACTCGAATTTTAATCGTAATGGCGACTGACTCAGAGACGTGGTCAGAGCTCGTGCACTAGTGCAACTGACTACAGAGCTTCTCATGTGCTCGGTAGCGACTGACTCGAGGCCGGCGGTGTGGCCCAATTTATATTCTGGATCTTGGGTGGAGCTTCAGGTTGGTAGTGGGAGGCAGTATGGTATAGAGACTGTAGGACGCAAAGTTGCCTCAGAGGCCTCCCCCACTCTGAAGTAGAGAGAATGGAAATAGGGTCGAGAGCGATGAGCAGCGGGTGACGGGCCGCCTCCCTCCAGGGAGGAGTGGGACGCCGCTAGTCCGTGATTGGTTGTTGACGATGACTCGGGCCGTTGGGCTGTTACGCCATTGCCCAATGATTCTCGGAAGTGCTTACGCTCCTCGCTAATGGATTCTCGGAAGTGTTTATGCTCCTCGCTAATAGATTCTCGGAAGTGTTTACGCTCCTCGGAATGCTGACTCTCTGTTTTGACCTTGTATTGTTTTCCTTCTTAAGTGCTTTTTGACCGTTGGAATTTGGCTTCTTGGTATTGTTGACTTCGATTACCTCCCCTCTTTGTTCTTGAATGCCTTGACCGTTGCTACTTGTCCTTGAGGATTTCCTAGAATCTCAGAGCAGTAAATAATTCTTGGAAGAGCTTTTCACCCTGTGCGAGCTCCCTTATTCAATTGTTAATTCAATTATTAATTATTATTATCACGTTTATTTTTGCTATCAATTATTAATTGCCGATCACCTGGTTATTATTTATTTAATTACGAATGTAATTATTAACTATCGTCAGGACAGTTTATTTCTATTCGGGTTATCGTAAATTCATTAATTGTATATTTACTATTTATTTATGGAACAGGTTAAAATTATTTATCTGGTTAATTAAACAAATTCATTATTTTATTGTTAAAATCTTTATCGGGATTATTATTTTATAGTAATACGTTTCAATGCGTTTGTTATTCAAATGGTGATTTATTCTGATATTTATTTTGAAATTAATCTCTTAAATTCGAATTATCATTGTAGAACGATCCTAAATATTACGTTACTCGTCCATGCGAACGCAGTTCATAACACGAGTGCAGCAGCCGCTTTCTCCTAATCCTAAGTTTCGAGTGAAACTATTGGTCGCCCAGATTCTTAAGACCACTTTTACTCAAAATTGAATGCTCGGATTGGTTAACACATTTTATGATTTTAAAATTAATTTTATGACTAATAATCGATTTTAGCATAATGGTTTTTCCAAAATAAATAATTGTGAGCAGAAAAATTTGAGTAAAATATAAAAGTAGCCGGAGATGATAGAAAAAAAAATGAAATATTAACGAAAACATAAATAATATTAACTTTAAATTGGAAATTAGTTAAGAAATTCATAGTTAACCAATAATTCTATATAATTATTATGAAAAAATTTAAATATTTCTATTGGAATAACCATGATTGAGAATAGTTTATATGGTTTCAGTGATTTATTGCGAAATAACTAAATTTTAGTAGCGAAATTATTCGGATTTAGTTCTTAGGTATATCTGGTACATTAACCCTAATGCGCAAAACGCTAAATTTGGGCATGAAACTTCGAGGCCACTGTGCTGTTAGAAAAACAAATCCATTTTTGTTAAAAATCCTATATAAGGGGTTTTCGGGGATGCTCTTTCAGAATCTGGCACTTATTTTGTAAAAAGAATCAAAATCATTATTTTTTTTTGCATTTTAAAAAAGTCACAAACTTTAACTTTTTTTTTTTTTAAATCAATTTTTACTAATGTTGCTGCATTCAAATAAGCAAATTATTGCCAGAAATCGCGTGCTCGATGTCTGAGGTTTCCAAACCCTGGTTGAGAACATTTTTTTCCCCCTAAGTTTTTCCAAAATAGCGGTTTTTGTAAAACAGCATGACCTTAAACTTCATGATTTCTTTTCTTGACAGCTTTGAACCTTACGAAAAAAAGTTATGGAATAAAAAATGTTTAGAATCATCCAAAAAACATGTGTGAATTTTTTCAAAAATTTTTGAGCCATTTTAGAATTTTTCAAAAATAGGCCATTTTGAAAAATTTGAAATTCACTCAAAAACTTCTGGAAAAATTTATAAATATTCTTTAGATGATTCTGAGCACTTTTTGTTCTATAACTTTTTTTCGTAAAGCTAATGCTTTTCAATAAAAAAATTGGTAATAATTTGCTTATTTGAATGCAGCAACGTTAGTAAAAATTGATTTTAAAAAAAACGTTAAAAATTCGTGACTTTTTTTTTAAAATGCAAAAAAAAATAATGATTTTGATTTTTTTTACAAAATAAGTGCCAGATTCTGAAAGTGAATCCCCGAAAACCCCTTATATAGGATTTTGAACAAAAATGGATTTGTTTTTCTAAGAGTACACTGGGCTCGAAGTTTCATGTCCAAATTTAGCGTTTTGCGCATTAATGGGTTAATAAATGTACGTATCAAATACTAGATTTCGTTTGATAACACCAGAATAAAAATGATTGAAGAGATTATAAAAGTAGGGAATTAGATCTTGGGATTTACAGCTAGAAATTTTTTAGAAAAATAATTTATCGGGGCGCAGAGTTGGTGGCTTCTTTGTGGCAAATCGGTGCTGGCGTTCAAGTCGGGCGTGGCACAGACAGCACTTCGTCGTCGGGCAGAGTCTTGGATCTGTCGGGCAGCGCTTCGCCCTCGCACAGTTTCGGAAAAATACCCCTCTCGCAGGCCCACTTGCTGGCCGTATTTTATAGTGCTAAACTCCCTTTTTTTAGTGGAAAACTTTTTTTTTCCCCCTTGTGGGAAAGTGCTGGAGGTTGACTCTCACGTCCCGTTTCCATACGTTTTCTCATATTCGCTTAATGGAGGAAAACATAAAGATGTCTAAAGTCCTCTTCTAGAAAATGCTCCCTCCAGAGAAAATTCCGCGAGGTTATATGCAGAGTATATCCGTATGCACCGCCACCACTTATCTCTTAAATTTAGATGTCAGAGAGACTTCTCGCTAACCCTTTTTCCGTCCTGGCGCCATGTGATATTTCGGTTTGCAAGCGTGCTCTAAAATAGTACTTTACGCACGTTGTGTCAAAAAATAATGTTCTATACAGGTGGTAAAAATGATTCTTGCACAATCAGTATGAATTTCTCACTAGTATCGAAAAATACTATTCTTGCTAATATTGTATATTACAATTAATCATTACACTATAAAGAGGATCAAGACGTTTATGGAAATATCGGGTTATTTGGATGATTATCTCTACAATAGATGATACAAACTACTTTCTGTATATAAAACAGTTTATTCTTATCTATGGGTTCACGTCTATCTTAAACTCGCTTCTTTTCTATATATTTAAGATACAAAAGGAACTTAATATCAGTCATTGTATCTTGCACGTGTCCAATACGTAATTGCTTTTTTTAATCAATCGATACATATAATTGAGTAATAATAAATTATAATCGAATTTAATACAGTTACTTAATTTAAAAATATCAAAAATGAATAACAACAATTTTTTCCGTCAGAAATAAAGGAAATATGAAAAGGCTGCGTATATAAATCCCTACCATACCGACATAGTCATTTAATTTTTATTTACTACTATAACTATAATCCTACGCACTTTTTTTTTAATGAATGCGATTTTCTGTCTTTCACAATCCATGCAAAAAATATGTGGTTAAAAAATTTTTTAATTTTCAGCTTAAAAATTTTCTTATTTATTGTTCAGCAATACGTATATTTAAATTTAATTATACAATAATCTATACAATAATGAAATGAGTTACCTTTTTAATCATGATGTAGTTTTTGCATGGATTGTGAAAGACAGAAAATTGCATTTATTTTAAAAATGGTGGACCAATAATTTTTCCCAAAGAACTCGACCGAGAACTATAAAAAATCTACCTCTAAAAGGAATTTTGAAGCCATTAAGTCAATTTTACTCTTGTAATCGTTGGACATACAAAACTGATTTTTTTCATTTTTCAATTTTTTACTCAAAATCTAGCCTACAGAATGTATTCAAATTTTAACAAATTATAGCTATTTATATTCTGTACTATCATGATTTTTCTCAAAAAAATTGACCCTTAAGTTTAGGAGTTATAAGCTTCTAAAAAAAAAACACGTTTTTGTTAATAACAAAAGAACCGTGATAGCTAGAAACTTTCTTTTTAGGAAATATAGGTATTTTAATTCTCTTTCGAACGCTACCCATCAGATTTGAATAACTCGATCCTATCATTAAAAAAAATCAAAAAACAGTTTTGACAAAATCGAAAATTTGAAAAAAAACAAAAACGCATCGCCTCAATCAAAAGACAGATTTTTGACCCATCACGCAAAAAAAAACAAAAAAAATGAGACCTGTCCGGTCAAAATCGATCGAGTAGAAGCTGAGATCCAGGCGTACACACACACACACACACACACACACACACACACACACACACACACACACACACACACACATACATCCATACAGACATTTCTCAAAAACCATGTATTTCGATTCCTAACGCCTCGGAACACAATTATAACATGATTTACAACAACTCAAAAGTTTACTATCACAAAGCTTCCTCTACGAGGAAGCAAAAAGTTCGCAGGATTATAGTAAATAAAAATTAAATGGCGATGTCGGTATGGTAGGGATTTATATGCACATCCTTTTCATATTTCCTTTATTTCTGACGAAAAAAATTATTGTTATTTATTTATGACATTTTTAGATTATGTAACTATATTATTAAATTTGATTATAATGTTATTATTACTCAATTATGTACTGATTAATAAAATAAAGCAATTGAATAATACTTACATCGTAGTGTAGCTTATGTATCAGTTTCGAAAAGACCAACTGTAAGTCTTTTATAGGTGAGTGGTTAGAGCGTCCGACTGCCGTGCCAAGAGGGTCCCGTGTTTGATTCCCATCATGTGCAAACATTTTTTAATTTCTAAATTAAATTTTTTGTTGTAAATATGTGATACTTAGATTATAAAATGTGTATATTGGTTAAATAAAAATAATAACATTTAAATAATAATATCCAATATATATCCATAGAACAAAGAAACTGATCAAAAACGGTGAATTAATAGTATATTACGCACCATGGGAGGAAAATTGGCAATTTACATACTGAGAAGAAAATATAGTTACTGTTACAATCCTGTATAGTGCAAAATCGTCACAACTATATTTTATAGTAAAAGTTACTATATTATAGTTGTATTTACAATAATTGTAGTTAAAACTACTAAAATATAGTATTCAACTAATTCAGTGTAGTATATTTTACTGAAAAAAATAGAAACCGTAACTATATTTTGATAACTATACGATATAGTAGTAACGACTACACACATTTTTCTCAGTGCACGACCTGTGGGCTGACCAATTTTCCTCCCGTGGTGCGTATACTATTTTTCACCATACCCAGGCCCAAAACACCACATTCGCGTTTTTCAGCCGGGAGCAAAAGTGGCACTTTCGGTCAGGGTATATGATGAAAATATATATTTCATAAAAATTATTATTTCAAAAAGTAAAATTTGCTTTGAAAAAAGTACTATATTTAAAATAGTAAAAATTCCACAAATCGAGTTTGTCCCAGTACTCCTATTGAAAATAATAAATTTTTGTATTTAAATATATTATTAGAAATGCAAAATCCATACAGGTCAATCGAAATATTGTACTCCTAATGATTTACATACTCAATGCCTTTTAATGACTGCGCGGAGAAAAATTTTTGTGTTAAATTTTTGTGTATAATTTATTTTACACAAAAATTTTTCTCCGCGCAGTCATTAAAAGGCGTTGAGTGTGTAATTCATTAGGAGTACAATATTTCGATTGATCTGTATGGATATTGCATTTCTTTATATGATTTAATAACGGAAAAATTTAATTTTCTTTTACTTTAGGGCTATTTACTGTGCCAGAAGATATATGGTAATGATCGAGAACGTCGTATCCCGTGTTAGACATCGAAAAACTGCAACTGCTGTTCAATAAATTTTATACAATTAATATACAGTATTACTGTATTTTTGTGTAAAAACCGCTGCCAATTCATTGGCCCGTGGCTTCCTCAAACTTAATTTGCTTATTCCTTTAATTAATTTTTAATAACAAAATTTATAATTTATGCAACAATTTATGACGTAATTATAATTAAATTCATTTATGAAGATTAAAAAGTATTAATTTTAAAATTATGTATAAAATATGAATAAAATAATAGGTATGATTTTTTTTGCTTCCTCCTAGAGGAAACTTTGTAATAGTAAAATTTTCAACTTCGTTAAAACTCTCTATAAACATCATTAGAGGTGTTAGAAGTTTGTTTCACATGATTTTAGAAAATGTCTGTATGGATGTGTGTGTGTGTGTGTGTGTGTGTATGTATGTATACCGCTTTATCTCCGGATCTACGCCGTCCATTTTAACCATCGGGTTCTCATTTTTTTTGTTTTTTTATTCCGAATTCGGGAAGAAAACAATTTTTGATGCTTTATTGATTCGTTTTTGTTTTATTTCAAATTTTTGATTTTCGAAAAATTTATTTTTGATTTTTTTTAATGATCGGATTTAAATTTTTGAATGGGATCGGTCGCATTCGAAAGAGTATAAAAATCCTATAATTAAAAAAAAAATTATCTAGCTATCACGGTTCTCTTGTTATTAACAAAAACGTGTTTTTTTTTTAAAAGCTAATAACTCCTAAACTAAACGGTCAATTTTTTTGAGAAAATTCACAATAATGCGGAATATAAATTGCTATAATCTGTGAAAATTTTAATCCATTCTGTTGGTTAGTTTTTGAGAAAAAAATTAAAAAATGGAAAAAATGTGTTCTCTATGTCGCACGTTTTATGGAGTAAACCTGGATTAATCGCTTTGTAATTTCTTATAGAGGTAGATTTTGGATAGATCTCGACTAAGTTCTTTGGGCTACATGATCGGTCCATAAATTTCTGAGATATTTGAGTTTCAATAGTATATTATGCACCAAGGGAATAAAGTGGGCTGTGTTCTCCCTGCGCGAGAGTTGTCGCCTGAGCGAAGCGAGGGCGACAAACGCGCAGGTTCGCACAACCCACTGTATTCACGAGTGCAATATACGACTTTTTAACACAACTATCATAAAGTTCGTACTCGTTTCCCGCTGGAAAGGGAAAAAATGCTACATATTGATTCCCTAACCTCACTCTCGTTTCCAGCGCAACGCATTGTTTGTGGGGGTAGTAGGAATGACCGTAGCTCTTTTTCCCACTTCGGAGGGAATAAAGTACGAACTTTATGATGGGGTGTGTTAAAAATTTTTTTAACCTTTTTTTCAAATCGAAATTTCTCGAAAGCGGCTCTGTGTATCTGAATCGGATAGGTGGCATTCAAAAGCGAATTTAAATACCTATATTTTCTACAAAAATTATTTTTCTAGCTATCACGGTTCTTTTGTTATTAATAAAAACGTAAACATAGAAAAATAAAAAAAAATGAGTTTGGTATGTCTAACCATTGCGGGAGTAAAAATTTACTTAATCGCTTCAAAATTCCTCGTAGATGTGGATTTTGTATAGTTTTCGGTCGAGTTATTTGGGCAAAATGATTGGTCCATAGATTTAAGAGATATTTGAGGTTAAAATATTTTTAACCTTTTTTCAAATCGTAATTTCTCGAGAATAGCTCTATGTATTCGAAGGGAATGGGTAGCATTCGAAATAGAATTAAAATAGCTATATATCCTAGAAAAAAAATTTTCTTTTATAGGGTGTTCTGTTATTATAAAAAAAAACGTAAGCATTGAAAAATGAAAAAATAAAAAAAATGAGTTTTGTATGTGCAACGATTGTTGGAATAAAATTGACTTATTCGCTTCAAAATTTCTTGTAGAGATGTATTTTTTAGATTTTTATGTCGATTTCTTGGGGCAAAATGATTGGTCCATAAATTTCAGATATTCGAGGTTAAAATATTTTTAGTAAAATTAATAAATGAAAAAATTGAGCTTTGTATGTTTAGCGATTTTGGAAGTAAAATTGACTTAATCGCTTCTTTAAATCATTTATTAGATGCAATTAATAATGTGTCAACACAATTTTGTATATCATATAGATAATATGTGTGCGAATTTTCATGAAGATCGTACCATTACTTTTTGTAATATTTGATATTGTAAATTTTTGTATTTTACAAAGTGTCTTTCTTTGTCGCTTGATAACTAGAGAAAAAAACCGGTTTAATCATCTTGAAATTTTGTGAAAATGTAGAGTTTATATATTTATGGTATAAGTCCTTTAGGTAAAAGAATTGTCTCATGATTTGTAAAGATATTTAGAGGTGAAAACTTGTTTACGTTTTTTTGATGATCGTAATTTCTAAATGACGACTCCATGTATAAGCTCATAATTTATAGGCTATTTTGTTTGCCAGATAGGCAATATCTGTGTAAAATTTTATCAAGATTGTATGGCTATTTTTTAAAATATTTGATATTTAACATTATGGTATTTCTGAAAATGACTTTCTCGGTTGCACAATAACTAGAGTAAAATTGTTTTAATTTCTTTGGAATTTTGTAGAGATGCTGAGTTTGTATATTATTTATTATATTAGTTCTTATGGTAATAAAAGAATTCGTTTATGAATTTGAGAGATATTTTAGACTAAAACTTTTTTAGCCATCTTTTCATATCGAAATTTTTCGAAAATGGCTTTATGTATATGTTACTAGAAAGTGGAAATGACGCGCGATAGGCACGCGTGTTGTTTACTTGCTTTTTCTAATTTAATAAGCTATTAGGTTCATTATTTAAAAATATTGCAACGAGGTATAATGAAAGTGGGTTAATGAAATTGTCGATCACTCAAAAAACATGTATTTTTTTATGAATAACTAAAGACGGTATTATTTAAATAAAATTAAAAATATACCCCTACAGTGAGTTTTCAATCATTATGAAAGCAGATAAGATTATGAAAATAAACAATTTATTAAAATAATACAGATGTTTGTTATTTCTTAAAGAACTAATTATTTTAAAGTATTTTCGAATACTTGTTTTTCAGAGAATATTTCATAAATCGACTCAAAATTTTAACCATTTATTACACTTATTAAAAACTATATTTGGTTAAAATTTCAATACATTTTCTTCATTTGTTTTTGAGAAAAATTATTTTATAAAAGTATAAAAAAAGGAATTGATAAATTAATTTGAGGAAGCTACGTGCCAATGAATTGGCAGTGGTTTTTTAAATTATGCGTGAAAAATAAATAAAATAATTGATTGTAATTTTATCGTCAAAACCTTTCAAAATTTCTAAATAACCTTTACTTCAAATTATATTTTCTTTGTGAAATTTCACACATAGGGTACTTGTCTCTAGTAGTATGTCTGTCCGTATTTGGGTGCTCTTTCTGGAATTTCCGATGTAAGAAAAAGGTTCTAAGCTTAAAAATAATAAATGGCTATTACAAAACAAAAGCAGGCACACAACACTCGCGCATAGTGCATAGCGCATAGCGCATGTAATTTCCATTTTCTAGTATACATAAATGCATTCCCGAATAATTACGATTTTAAAAGAGGGCTAAAATAGTTTTAACCTCAAATATCTCTGAAATTACGAATAAACGAATTCTTTTACCCTAAGAACTCTTCTAATAAATAATATATAAACTCACCATCTCCATCAAATCTAATCTCCATCAACTTTCAAAGTAATTAAATTTTACTCTAGTTATTATTGTGCGACATAGAAAGTCATTTCCAGAAATACCAAAATTTTAAATATCAAATATCTCAAAAACTAACATATAATCTGGATGATATTTTAAATACGTATTGCCTACATCACATACAAAATAGTCTATAAATTTCAAACTGATGCATGAAGTCGTCATTGAGAAATTACGATTTTGAAAAAAACGTAAAAAAATTTTCACCTTAAATATCTCTAAAAATTATGAGACAATTCTTTTACCTAAAGGACTTATACAATTAATATATAAATAAACTCTACATCTCCACAAAATTTCAACATGATTAAACCTATTTTTTCTTCTCTAGTTATCATGCGACAAAGAAAATGACATTGTAAAATACGAAAATTTTAAATATCAAATATCTCAAAAGGTAATCGAACGATCTTGATGAAAATTCACACATATATTATGTGTATCACACACAAAATTGTCTATAAATTTGAAGCTGATACGTCGAGCCGTTTTCGAGAAATTACGATTTGAAAAATGGTTCAAAAAAACTTTGATCTCAAATATCTCTGAAATTTATTGACCAATGATATTAGCCGAGAGCTATCAAAAATCTACCTCTACAAGGAATTTAAAAGCGATTAAGTCAATTTTACTCCCGTAATCGTGCTTCATACACAACGCATTTTTTCATTTTTCAATCTTTTTCTCAAAAACTAGTCGACAGAATGGATTCAAATTTTTACAGATTATAGCTATTTATATTCTGCATTATCATGAATTTAAAAAAAAAAAATTAACTTATTTTTGGAGTTATGAGCTTTAAAAAAAACACGTTTTTGTTAATAACAAAAGAACCGCAATAGCTAATGTAATTATTTTTTATTAAATATAAGTTTTTTATGCTCTTTCGAATGCTATCTGTCCGATTCAAATATCTCAATGTTATCATTAAAAAAAAACGCAAAAATAAATTTTGCGAAAATCGAAAATTCGAAATAAAACAAAAACGCATCGGCGAATCAAAAAGAGGATTTCCTTTTCCCATTAACACAAAGAAAAATGAGACCTGTCCGGTTTAAATCGATCGAATAGATCCTGAGATAAAACGGTAGACACACACACACACACACACACACACACACACACACACACACACACACACACACACACGCACACACACACACACATACACACACGCACACGCACACGCACGCACACACACACATACAGACACACGGACGGACGCACGCACGCACGCACGCACACACATAGACATTTTCTAAAATCATGTGACTCGATATTTTATCACCTCTATTCGTGTTTCTAGAGCGATTTAACGAAACTTAAAATTTTACTATTACAAAGCTTCCTCTAGGAGGCGGCAAAAATTGTAATGCTAATATTATGGGAAATTAACAGTAATTATTTTGTTTTTGTCAGATTACGTTACTACTCAAGAATTAAGTGCAAGACTACAATTTGCATAAAAATTGTTTTACGTCATTTAACACATCTCAAATACCCACTAATGCGTTCACTCTGTCACTCAGAAAGTCATAAATCTTAAGAGTTTTTCCCAGATGAACGTAATATATGACTAAAACCGAAATACTTATAGAAACCCCATAAGATCGACATATCTAAGGGCAATTTGTCTACTTTCCTTCATTAGGGAAACGCAGGCGTTGGCACGAACTAATACTTACCTGCCCGTAACATCGACATACCTAAGGGCAATTTGACTACTTTCCTTCATTAGGGAAACCCAGGCGTTGGTGCCAACTAATACCTACCTGCGTACCTAAGGTTGTCCTTTCTCTTGGCCCACGTAGATCGAGGCGTCCTATATATAGGGCCGGAGGAGCCCAGATGAGTTCAGTCAAAGGACATATGTTTTAGCCGATAGTTGCTCTTCCACGGTTACAGGAAAAAAGATGAAGAGTTTGACTAGGGAATTGTGGAGAGCGACGCTAGAGGGCGACTACGAATTGGCGGAGTGTATTATCTATAGAGGGGCGGACGTGAAGAAGCCATTTAATGCACAATCTTGCCTTCGGAGCGCTACCGCGCTCCTTGATTTGGACCCTATGACGACGCTGCTGCACTTGGCAATGTCGTCTCGTAAGGTCCAATTCGTGTGTCTGCTTATAAAACACGGTGCAAATTGTAATGCGCGTAACAGTCGGAAGCAAACACCACTGCACTTCGCGGTATTGACCAAGGTCTATCCCAAAATCGTCGAAGATCTCGTCAACGAGGGCCATCGTGGATGCGCGGGACGAGAATCAGTTTACGCCGCTACATCTGGCAGTGATGCATGGCTTCAACGAGCTGGCACTAAAGCTTATTGCCAGAGGAGCATCTATTGAGGCGGTAGAGGCGATAGGTCGGAATCCACTTCACTTGGCGTTACTGTCCAAGAACTTGACGATGGTCAAGGTGCTGATCAGCCACAAAATAAATATAGATGCTGAGGACCTTTTCGGGAATACACCGCTGCACTATGCGATTAAGTGTACGGACATTGTAAGTATATAATAATATATACAAATGTTTTCGATCATTTTCACTTCCTTCTAGAAGAACCTCCGTAATACTATATTTTTAAGTTTTTTTTAATTCTTAAATATTCATCGAAAATATAATAACATATATGTTTGTAAAATATTATAAGATATTCAAAAACTGTTTTTGAAAATGATTTAAAAGGAATAATTAAATTTATAATTGATATATAATATACAAAATACAGGGAATTTATTGAAAAGATAAATATTGCTGACTAATGGTGATGTCATAGAATTACTTCATAGAACTTTCATATATTACTTTATAATTATAACAATACGCTGTAACATCACATTTTTGTATTACAATACTAAAATAGTATAAATTAGGTGGACTTACAGAATTAGTATGATAGATTAGAAAATCTAGGCCCGAATAGCCCAGATTGGGAAGAAGGCTCTGAGCAGCTTATAGACACCCCTGTAAAAGTTATGTTTACTTACGTGTATTTTTTCTTACCCTTACCACAACCTCAGATTTCAGAGATTATGCGTATTATGAGTATAAGTATTATTTATAATTAAAAGAATAGAAACAATAAAACTAATATTAGATTATTTTGCAATAGATATTTACCTCTTTAACTCAAGTAGTTACTCTCTTAAAAACATTTTAATATTTTTCTTCGTAATCTTATTTATATAATAGTAATAAAAACAACTTTTAAAACAATGAACGTCTTACGTTTTAAAACTATGAAACACAACTGACTGTTGATTATAAAACAGAAGCAAAATAAACGAATAAAAATAAAACGAACGAGTTAAAAATACAAATTTATCTTCAGTCGAAGGTCGGTGAATGATAAAAATAAGTATAGATTATAAAAATCACATTTTCAGTAATATTAAGGCATCATTCACGATCTAGAAACTACACGGAGAAAAATAACATAGGAAAAATTACCATATTTGATTGTAAGTCGAGGACAGACTGAAATCCTCCACAAAATTGCCATAATTTATGGTAAAAATTGCCATAAATTTATGGCAATTTTTCCTACATTGTAAAAATTACTATAAATTTATGGCAATTTTTACCATAAATTATGGCAATTTTGTGGAGGATTTCAGTCTGTCCTCGACTTACAATCAAATATGGCAATTTTTCCTATGTTATTTTTCTCCGTGTATATACAAGCACTTGTGTTCTTTTGTATTATTACAAATTATTTATATTATTACAGATCATTTATTGAAAAGTTGGAATAAATTACTCTGAAAAGATTTTTTTTATTCATAGTACATGAATAGGAGCGTGCACTACCTTTACGAATATCGGAATTTTTGTTACCGTTTAATATTTTTCAGTTGTAAAAAAAGCTTTTATTTTGCGAGTTGTATTGAGGACACATCAGTACATTTAAATATTGTAGTAGAGTAAAATATTTTTCGCTATTTCTCGGGCGAAAGTACGCATTTTCACCGTTTATTTATACTAGAAGAAGAAGCACTTTTGCCCAGTGCGTGCGTCACTTGTTTCACGTGCGACCGAAAACTCTGTGAGCAATGTTTTGAATAGCCTAACCCCATATACGATACAGCGGATTGTGACTTTGCCGCGCGGAAGTCGCGAAAGTGTGCGACTTCGGCACGGAACTGTCTCTCATCGGGAGCGTGGTGCTCTCAAGAAGGATGGTCTACTATGAATTCATGTTTATTTATTTGGAAATATCCTCTCTCTCCCTATCTCTCTTTATCTCTCTCTATTTTAGCCTATTGGCGGAACATTATGATATTCATACAAGTATTTTTATAAGTATTTTATTTACCACATGTTCTCTTATTTATTATTTCAAAGATTATGTTTTTAGTTTTCTTTTGCATTGTTATGTTTTTGATAAATCTTTTATATCTCTTATGTATTTTACGACATAATGAACTAAATTGTTATTGTATTCTATTGTAATTGACTGAAATTTATAATTTTATACCTTTTAATGTATTTTCTAATTTTTGTCGAAAAGACAGAATAAAGATTTGTCTATTTGTCTATCTATCTCTCTATTCCTCTTTATCTTGACTCACGTGAGTATGTAACAATCTGCTTGTTCATGTATTTTCGATGCCCGCCCCAACCAGTAGCACTCGCTACGCTCATGCTGCAAATGTTGGACGGGCATCGAACATACATCAACTCGCGCATCGGGAAAAACCAATTGCGACAGGTAAAATAAAATTGAAAAATATAACCTGCAAACTACAAGAACGAAGTGAAGTCGCTAACGCTATCAAAGCATAGGGCGAAAGTAAAAACATGGCTGCGCAGAGTTGATGTCACCAGGAAAGACGATGATTTTTGACTTTTCTAGATTGATTAATTAACGTACTTTCGCCCGGGAATAGAGAAAAATACTATTTCTTACACGGGGGTTAAATGGAACTCCTGCATGCACGTGATATGACGGCCTCGGTCGTCAATCACGTGCCTGCGAAAGTTCCATTTTCCCCCCTTGTAAGAAAATCTACTATATTCCCTTTTAGTTTTTTTTCAGATCTAAATTTTTGAATTTTAAATAAGGGGAGTTTACCTTTGTACAAGGGACCAATATACCTATTTATATATTTAATTTGCCAAAAAAATAAGTTTTAGAATTAATTAATCACAGTTGCACGAAAAAACTATTTTTTAGTTGATCAAAAATCAAATATTGTAATAAGGGGTTGTTTACCCCCTGAAGGGAGTAAATTTTTTTAAGCGAGTTAATTTATTAAATTTTGATTAGTTTTGTGTACCCAGTATAAAAAAGTAAAAAATTTATTTATTTTATCATATCCGTCAAACTGGAGGCAGCTATACAACAGATCGGCGGCTTGTCTGATAACCAATTCGGCTTTAAGAAGGATCGATCAACGATCGATGCTATCGATAGGGTGGTGTCAGTAGCTGACAACGCCGTTAGTGGTAGCCGGTGCACAAAACGCATGTGTGCTATAATTGTTTTAGATGTACGGAACGCGTTTAACACAGCCAGGTGAGATAAAATCATGCTCGCATTGGAAGACCTAAGCGTGCCACTATACCTTCGAAGAGTAATCTCGAGTTACCTAACTGACCATACGCTTCTCTATGATACCGACGACGGTATGCATTCTTATAAGATCACAGGAGGCGTGCCGCAGGGCTCTGTACTAGGATCCCCAATCTGGAACATCCTGTACGACGGATTGCTTAGGCAACCGCTCCCACATGGGGTGCCGATAGTAGCTTACGCAGATGATATTGCTCTCATTATCGTTGGGAAAACCATCGAAGATGTGCAATACCTCGGAGATACGGCAATCGAGGTAGTAGAAGATTGGCTGAGCGACCATGGACTCAGTCTTGCTGCCGAAAAGACCGACGTAGTGCTCATTACCAGAATAAAAAAGAGAGTCTACGCTACTTTCACGGTCAATGACGAGAAGATTAAGACAAGGGACACCATGAAATACCTAGGAGTCACAATAGATGCGCGGATGTTGTTCAAAGGCCACTTTAGGAACGCAGGATTAAAGGCATCAAAAGTGGCTCGAGCAGTCGCAGGCATCATGCCAAACATAGGAGGGCCGAAGCAGCCACAACGGTTGCTTCTTTCATAGGTGGTTTATTCAGTGATCACTGTACGGAGCCCCAATCTGGGTTAATGCTATACGTAGTAACCCAAGCTATGGTGCAGCTTCCCAAAGGGCCTGCAGGACAATCGCGCTGAGAGTGGCCTGCGCCTACCGTACCGTATCAGACATCCCTCTCTCGGTAGTCGCCGGACTGCCACCCTTGGATCTAATGGCATGTGAGAAAGCTGAGGTGTATCGCGAAGGTGTGATAAGAGAAGAGGGCGACCTTGACCAGGGATCACGTCAAAACCGATGGTCCAGGAAGACTGTGGAAGAGTGGCAGCGCCGATGGCATATAGCAAACAAAAGTCGGTGGACTCATCGCATTATCCCATGTGTCGTGAAGTGGACGGAGAGGAGACACGGACTCGTGACCTTTCATCTCACCCAGGTACTAACCGGGCATGGCTGCTTTCGTAGCTACCTGAAGAGAATTGGAGTGTACGAAAGCGCGGAGTGCCCAACATGTCCTGAAAGTGATGAGGACGTTGGACACGCTTTGTTCGTATGCCCCAGGTTTCGGGAAGAGAGAGAAAGGTTTCAGGCCTTATGGGAAGGCCCCTTAACTCCCGAGGGCATCGGGAGATGCTTACTCTCTTCGCAGAGAGGATGGGATGCTGTGATTGGTCTCGTCACCGAGGTGGTGGACAGATTGAACTCCATAAGGCGAGAAGAAGAAAGAAGAGGAAACCGTCTCACAGAGGACCAGGCGAGGTAGAGGGCCGTAAAGGCTGCGACTGTCCTCCGCGAAGTAATGCCTAACGGCGGTTTCCGCGGGGGGAATCACAGTCGGGGGAGGCCCTGCTATAGAACAACAGCAGGGAGTTTTAGTAGGTATTGCCAGAAATGGTCGAGTCCTACATAACATCTCGTATGCCTAAATGCATTTTTCCTAACCTCCTCCCAAAAAAAAAAAAAAAAAAACACACATACACACAAACACAGACACCCTCTCACATGCACATCTGCACGCACACATACAAATACACTCACATACAAACTCACAGACTCACAATCAGCGGTCTCAAAAGTGGCAGAACAGAAAGCGCGAAATTCAAAAAGTGGAATTTTCGTCTAAAAAAAATGTATCTGAAAAAAATGTTAAAATATCGGATAATTATTAAAATAGCAAAAGAAGAAAAGTTACTGTAAAAAATAATTTTTAAAAGCTTTTTAACATTGTAAAATTAATTTGAAAAATAATGAAGTAAAGTTGCGAAAAATGTAAATTTAGCTATTATTTTCAGTCAAGGATGAGTAAGTAATGTTTAATTAGCTACGTAATTACATAACATAAATTATTTGTGTAATAATA
The DNA here is from genome assembly GCA_036365515.1 of Torymus aiolomorphi. NCBI lineage: Eukaryota > Metazoa > Arthropoda > Insecta > Hymenoptera > Torymidae > Torymus > Torymus aiolomorphi. The sequence goes on from CM070877.1 coordinate 156,680,123, forward strand.
ATTTTTTTAACGACAATAAAATAATATTTCATGATATTTCATGAAAGGGGTCTATAAGGCTTTTCGTGACCGTTATTGGTTTCCAGTTGAAAAAGGGTTTTTCGGCATATTTTGAAATACTGAATAGATATTTTCAGACTACTTGTTTGAAAATATTAAACACTGATAGTTGTAAACAAATTAATTGTTTAAAATGCTGTAGCATTACATTATATTTATAGCATAGTAACTAATAGTTCAAAACTATTATTTTTCAATTAAGAAAATTTTTGACGCTATAGCGATTCACTAAGTTAATTAAGGTAAGCAAAAGTTTTACATTTAATTATATTTCAATATATAAGGTAAGACAATGTAATATATTATTTTATTTTTATTTATATTTTTGATATTATTATATCATTGCGCGAAATCGTCAATCACTGCGCACGGCGTCATGCCGTCATTTAATTGAAAGAAATTGATTATTGACAGACGAAAAAAAAAATCGTACAACACATGCAACCGTATATATGGTATTCTACTGATTGATTATCATTCCAAGAGTGCATATCAGTTATCTCTTGATACAAAACTTTTTGTATTAGCAGTGAATGTGTATATTAAAACACTAATTTCCTATGCCGAATACTTCATACAATATATTTAGCAACGTGTTCCCTGTTCGCAATATGTTTCCGACAGGTGTCTTCTCTATTTTGTCTTCTTATTTTTAATGTCATTTAATTTTTGGAGTACAAAGTACATTTTTTGCTTGACTTACAATGTTACGCGTGGTATAAGAGGGAGTAGAAAAAGAAAACGAAAGGTAAGTAAATTTTAAATAAAATTTTATTTATATAATTATTAATAATAATTAAATATTATTTTATTTACAAAATTGTTAAAGAATTTTGCCTTTAGCATATTTGTTTTTATAATATCGCCGACGTAAAGCTAAATTTATCATTTCCTCTGTTGGTTCAAAGGGACTCTTTTCAGGGAACACCTCTTTCGCCCGCAATACTGCATCAACAGTTTCAACGTGCATTGTATTTTTATTTCTATTTTTTATTTGATTTTGTGAACTAAAACACCTTTCGGGATCCGCGTTAGCATGTGTTATGGCCAATACCAATAGGGCGAAATCGCCAATCGCTGCGCATGGCGCCATGCCGTCATTATCTTTATAGTTTTTTAAACACATCCAAAAGTCTTCTATTCTCCTTTTGGAAGTTAATAAGTCCTTGGGAATAGGAACATTTAATACATTTTCCCATTCCCATTTAATTTGTTGAAAAAGATCTACATTATTTACTATTGTCTTACATGTGTTTAGTAACTCTACACAAATATTTGGATGTTGTTTTCTAAAATCTAAAGATAATGTATTGGGTGGATCCAAACATACGGCATAATTATATATAGGTATGTTAAAATTGTTAAATCTTTCCTTCATTTCAATTGAGAGTGATATGAGATAGTTAAAAGTACTTTTGCAAAAACTTTCTGTATCATTGTTTTTACTAACTAATAAAAAAGTTCGAATTTCATCTCCTAATTCAAATTCAACGAAACGTAAATAATTATTTGGATCCAATACATCAATATTTTCAATCGTAGTCGAAATAACATACGTGCGCTTTAAAAAACAAGAAACAATATTTTTAAACGTTCTCTCAATTGCCTCACGTACTTTATGTATAATAACACCTCGAGTTTGAAAAAATTTGTTTAAAGTATTTATTTCTCCTAATGTTTTACGCAGTAAATATAAATATTATATTGTCGTCGGTTTGTTCATACATTTCACAACTTTTTCAGCTAACGCATCTTTATCGTTATCTAGGTCTTCTGCAAATAATAATAGCGCGTTATATTGTTCAATCAAACGATTGACACACGCCTCCAACGATAGCCAGCGCGTCATCGACATGTGTAAAATTCTGTGGGTCTGTATCCCTAACTCTATTTGTAACCCTTCAAAATCGTGTAATCGATTTGCGCTTCTCAGCATAGCGGGTATAATGCTGAAGAGTTTTCTAACATCTTCAGGCAATTCCTCAATTGCATACTGCACGCATAGATGTGTAATATGCGCCAGGCATTTAATACATATAATGTTCGGTATCGCTTCACTTAATTTGGCTTTTAAACCACTTTTCTCACCAATCATCGTTTGACATCCGTCAAAGCAGCAGGCATATATGTTTTTTATTGGTATATTATATACTTCAAAAGACTGTGTTAAGCAATCGTATAACCGCTGTGCCGTAGCTTTTGCTTTTTTCCCTTTTTCGAACACGCGTGCTAGGTCCCACGTCCTACATCTTACGTAGCCATCATTTGGATCAATATACCTCACAATAATCGCAAGAGTTTTTTCTTTCGATATGTCAGTTGACTCATCAATGCATATACAAAAATAATTTTCTCGTAATAACGAACCGAAATCTCGTCGCGACACCACTCCAACAATATTTACAATCATATTTCCCGCTTTTGTAGCACCAAGTTTGATATCTTTCCAAATCCCATCTTTCTCAATATCATTCAGCTCTTCTAATAACACTGGGGTATTTTTAAACGGTATATTTAATTTTGTACATAATTTCAGTTCATCCACTACTCTGGACCTCTCTTCATTGCTCTCTTCTCTAGCAGGAATGTTGAAATCCAATGAAGGAGGGGCTTCTTTTTTACCACTTAAGCGTAAATGTTCCTGACTTCGAGCGTGGTCAACGAGGGTGCTGAATCGTGCTCCTAATTTTCGATTGCATAAATTGCAATTTACGTGAGTGGGTTCTTTTTCATTAAAGACGAGCCATGATTGGAAGCCCTTCACTTCTAGCCATATTTTTCTGAAAAATCGCTTGGGTTTTTTTTTCAATGGTGCTGCTTTTTCGGAACCATACATTTGGATTATACTTAAACAGCAATCATCCTCCATCTTGATAGTTAGCTTAAAATAATTATTTTTTTAATTACAATTAAAAATATCCCTAATTCATTAATATTTCATCATAGAGAACTGTTTTTGTGTTAAGCAACGCCTGTAAATCGTATAATACTATCATACGTGACAATTAATTTAACTTTATTAAAATTGTGTGTAATTTTATTTAGACTTACAAATCAAAGCAATGTTTTTATTATTACTTTCTATTTGTGGATATTACACGGATCGTACTCTCTTTTTTTTTATTTAAGAGGAATAGAGGAAAATTATAACAAAAAAGACGAAGATTTTCATGAAAAAGGGGAACTGAATCAATTAATTAGACGTTTAATAGAAAATTGTAGGCGGGGGGTGCGAGTTCCACGCGTATACGGGAGCGCGTCAGACGTGTATACATGGCAAAATAATTATTTCAATAATTCCTAACCCCAAGTAATTCTTATCCACATGTAGGCGGAAGATGCGAATTCCATGCGAATACGGAAGCATACCCCGCCTACTTGGGGCTAAGAATTATTTAAATAATTATTTTACCATGTATACACGTCTGACGCGCTTCCGTTTATGCGTGGAACTCGCATCCCCCACCTACAATTTTCTATTAAACGTCTGATGAATTGATTCAGTTCCCCTTTTTCATGAAAATCTTCGTCTTTTTTTTGTTATAATTTTCCTCTATTCCTGTTAAATAAAAAAGAGAGTACGATCCCTGGTATGCGCACGACATGATAAAAAAATATCTGATGCCGAAACATTATTATATAACATCTATCAAAATTCAAAATTTTTTGTGTCTTTTTACGAAAGAGATCTTTAAATGAAAATGTAACTTCTAACATTTCGTTTTTCAATAATTAATATCTTATATGTTTACCTGTATTAACCTGTGTAATGTATATAAGAAAGAATCGATTTTAAATTATCTTGAAATATGGAAACAACTATCAAAAGTTATTACAGATTTTTAATTTGTAAATTTATATTACAGTTAGATAACAAAACAGGCAAAAACATTCAGTACTTTTTTTGAGAAATACATTTAAAACGATTTTTACATTATTATGTTATTGCAAACTTTAAGATTATTATTTTATAAGATCTATAAAAAATAAATTCATCACTTATTATATAGGTTGTAATAAGTTACGCAAAAATTAACCCATAGACGCGCATATAAACATTTAGACACGTTCGCGCCGACCGCGACCGCTCGGCGCAAACTGTCATTCACTACACAGCAGCCCAGCGGAGTGCAACGCGTCGCTGGAGTGAGCCAAGAACAATCGAAGAGAACAAACATGTGCTTGTAGTCAATTTGTAAGTAAAAATATATTAACTATAATTGATATTAATTATAAAATGTCAATAAACTGATACTTTACATTAACTGAAATCTACTATAGAAATCACCATTACAGGGCTTGTTAAAAGAATTCATCAAATTTTACTTACTTGTTGACCTTTTCTTCGTTATTTCTATTACGTGCTCGTCACTCTGTATTCTTTGCTATTGGTATACATGTAGCTCTGTACTTATATGCAACAAGTTGAGTATTTTTTTTTAACAGCCGAGACTCGCGAACTACAACGAACCTTGCGCGACGCCGTGCGATGAAAGAATACACGCACGGTAGTCAAAAAGAAACAATATCTTCGTCGTTTTCGCAAAATTTTGCGATGCGTTTTTCCGCATAATTCGACCGGTCGCGCGCCTCCTTGAGCTTCGCGGAAAGTCGGTGCCGCTGCCATGTACTCCGAAACGCCGAATTTTTTTTTTTTTTTTTGTTTTTCCGAGGTACTAGGTGAATCTTCCGAGGCCCCGTCCTTGCTTACAGCATGGAGGGGGGCCCACTAAGACCATCACGAAACGTCGGGCTCCGCGGTGTGAGGGATTTCTACCCCCTAAACACCCAAAACCTTTCCCGCGGCGTTCACCGGAATCCGGCCCGGAACTGTTATACACATTACTTCGGACCGGTCGGCGTTCGTTTCTATGCCCTACGACAATCTTATATATCTTGTCTGGTCTGTCTATTTTTTGTCTTCTGTATCAGTTTTCAAGGCAACCGTCAGTCTTTTTGCCTTGTAGTACGTGAGTCACGTAGCGTGCTATGTCGTCCCAGTTTTGTTTGCTTGATAGCATCAGTGTCGCGACGTTATCCGGTGTGATGTCACCTGTCTTCGTCTGTAGTCTGTGTCTCGCGACTATCCAGCGGGGGCACACGAAAAATGTGTGCTCCGCGTCGTCTCTATTATGTCCGCAGTACCTGCAGGACGGGGTCGTTACTTTCCCCATTCGATGCAGATACTGGCGGAAGTATCCGTGTCCGGATAGCAACTGGGTCAGGTAAAAGTTCACCTCCCCAGCTCCTCTCTTATGCCAGAGTCGCACGTCCGTTATGAGGCGTCTCGTCCACTTGGCTTTGTCGCTGTCTGTCCATCGCGTTTGCCAGGATGTCAGCGTCGTCGTCCGTGCGTCTATGGAGGCCCTCGCTCTTCCCCTTTCTTCGCTATACTCGTAGATCCTCTTCCGCTCGAGAGCGAGAAGGTCTACTGGGACAACCCCTGCAATCACTAGTACCGCCATCTCTGAGGCGGTGCGGTACGCGCATGCAATTCGCAGCGCTCCCAGTCTTTGTACCGCCGCGATCTTTTTGCGGTACTTCTCTATTCGCGTCGCGTCCGCCCATATCTCGGCCCCATAAAGGAGTATAGAGTTGGTCACTGTCATAAGCAGTCGTCGTACGCTCGGTCTCGGTCCCTTCGTATTTACCATGAGGCGGGCGAGGGCGGTGGTCTTTAACGCCGCTCTCTCAGCGACGCCACGTATGTGCGGCCAGAAGGTCATCCTCGTATCCAGGGTCACCCCCAGATATTTGGCGGACCGCCCAGGATGCACAACGGACGTCCCCACCGTCATGGGTATCGTCGTGTCTATCCGTTTCCTAGTTAGGTATAGTAACTCCGTCTTTTGCATGGCCAGCTGTAGTCCCCGACTTTGCATCCATTCGTCTACCCGTCTCGTGGCTTGGGTCAGCCTCATCTGAGCCAGTCGTGTATCCTTGGTCGTGATGACGATGACCAGATCGTCTGCGTAGCCGATCAGATAGACCTCCGGCGGCATCGGAAGATCCAACACCTCATCGTAACCTACGTTCCAAATATCGGGGCCAAGGATCGAGCCCTGCGCTATTCCCGCCGTCATTTTTCTTTTCTTGACCCCAGTCTGCGTCCCGTACGTAATGTAACGATCTCGTAGATAGTCGTTGAGGATTCGGAGAAGGTATGGGGGCAGAGGGAAAGCGTCGGAGAATGCCCGCACGATGTCCGTCCACCTCACCGAGTTGAAAGCGTTTCGTACGTCGAGTGTTGCCATGAGCACTATTGGCCTGTTCTTGTGGGGTCTAGTCTGTGCTCTGTCAAAGGAGTCGATCACTTTTTGGATCGCCCCTATCGTCGATCGTCCTTGTCTGAAACCGTACTGTCTATCGTTCAGGCCGCCAGCGTCCCGAACCGCCTGTTGGATTCGTGGTCTCAGGAGCATTTCGAAAAGCTTGCCAAATGTATTCAGCAAGCTCAGCGGTCTGTAGGATGACGGCGAGTCTGGGTCCCCACCCTTTCCTTTATCAATGAGGATCAGCCGCGCCGTCTTCCAATCTTTGCTGAACACTCCCTCCGCCAGGCATGTATTATATAGTTTCAGGAGTATCCCCGGGCGTCGTTTTGCAACAATCCCGAGGATTTCCGTCCGGACCTGGTGCCTTTCCCGCCAAGAGCTGCGCAACAGCCAAGCTGAGCTCACCCCGGGTGAACTCCTGCACCTCGTCGTCGCCAGTATCGTCGCCCCCCCACTCTTGTTCAAAGTGTGTAGGGAAGAGTCCGTCAATGATTCTGTCCATCGTTTCTTCGTCCCTGACTACCGGTGGATTGTTGCCTCCCAGGTTGCGGGTGATGATCTTGTAACCCGCTCCCCAAGGGTCTGAGTCCACTTCGTTAATCAGTTTGGTCCAACTTTCCTTTTTACTGTCATTAATAGCGCGCCTCAGTTCTTTGCGCGCTACCCGGTACTCCTGCGAGTGGGCCATCGCGTCCGCTCTGTTGCGGGCGCGCTGGGCCCTCCGTCGGAGCCGTAGGCATTCGCGTCGGAGGCGCGCGATATCTTCGGTCCACCAGTACACCGGTTCTTTGTCACGTCTCGTCCGTTTTCTTGGCATAGAGGCGTCACAGAGCCGTCTCAAGAGCCCCGACGTTTCCTCTGTTAGCTTTTCAGCCTTTTCTCTACCACCGATGCCGCGAGGAATCGCCGTTGTCGGGTCCGGTTCCCTGTCCAGCTGTGCCGTCAGTTTGTCAACGTCTAGTTTTTTCATGTTCCGTCCCGCGGGAGTTGGGGCGGTCCCTGTTCTGTTCTGTTCTTTGTCGGTCACTCCGAAGATGATGTACTGATGGTCGCTGGCCGTGTAGCCCTCGAACACCCGCCACCCCTCGACACTTCGGAGAAGTCCAGTCGTCACAAAGGTCACGTCTGGGATGGATGCGCCATAGCCGGGTCTCCTGTACGTCGTCGCCTGTCCCACGTTTGCTACTGTTAGGTCTAGCCTCGCGGCCATTTTCAACAGCAGCCGTCCACGTTTGTTCGTCGTCGTCATGCCCCACTCAATGGCCCTGGCGTTAACGTCCCCCGCGAAGGTAACGGGGCCGGGGATGTCCCTAAGCGCGTCCTCGAGGGCCACCACCTTTCGTTCGAACTCCGCGGCGCTACAGTTCGGAGTGAGGTACACTCTGACATACGTCACATCAGACACCCGAGCCCAGACGTAGTCCTCGCCCCTCCCTTGGCTTGTGATACGCGACCTGGCCCGCCCCCGGAATCACAGCGCTGCAGAACGGGAGGTATTAACGAGCCAAGTCGGGCTGTCTCTGTCTCTGTACGGCTCGCTAATCATTATAACGTCCGCGTTCATCTCCTCGGCAAGCCGGGGCAGTAAGGCATGAGCCAGGCTACTGCCGTTCGAGTTGCCTTGGAGCACTGTCGTCGTCTTGTTAAGTGCGAACGGTCATCTGTCTCGCTCTTGCCTCCGTCAGCGTTGTTTTGAATGCGGTGCAGAGCGCCGTGCCCGGAACGTGCGCTGCCGAAACACCGAATACTATATGCATGTTCATAATACTGAAAGCAGTATTATTTTTTTAACTTATATTAATAATAAAAATAATAACGACAGTTTTCGTTATATAACCTATTCGAAATGTACTTGTTTAAATTTTTCATTAATTAATAAAAATAATTATGATTAGCGTTTTTGCGAAAATTTCAGATATAAGTACTAATGTTATCTCATACGTGCGACGAAAATGCGAGGGGAGTAGGATATAATTTTTAAGCATGGTCAATTTAAAATAAGAATGAAATGTTTAAATCAGCAGTAAAGCAGTTATGAGAAGATCATTTATATTTGAAAAGCAATGCCTTAGATAATAACAATTAAATAGAACATCAATTATTGACAATGTCGGAAATAGTTATATTCGATACAAATGAGAACAAGTTATTTTATCCTCGTGTGGACGTTTGCGCCCAAGAGAAGCGAGGGTGAAAAGGCCACGCGAGGATAAAATCACTTTCTCACTCGCGTATCGAACACTGTTGTTTTACACGATGTGTGAGAAGACCAATTTGGCGCATGCTTTTTTATTCGAGCGTGTACGAAAGCGAACTTCGCGCACGGAGTGTGAAAAAAGCTATTTACACTTATGTGGTTTTTTCGTGAGTAAAAAAAATGTTAGTTGACTTATATGTTATTTCTGGTCACAGTGACAATTACCACCTTATACGAAATCTGATATATTATGTACAATTAATTTGATTATCATCAATATTATTAATTCATTGTTTAATTTGTATAGTGAATTTGTATCTCACATCAAAAGCTGTAAGAATGACTTCTTCTTCCCATAAGTTTGATAAGGCGTATTGTTATACAAGTAATTCATAAGTACAGTACCTTTATTTTTTATAATACTTTGTAGATTACGTTGGCCTCATAAATGAAGGTATGACGTGTTATTTAAATAGTTTAATTCAGAGTCTTTTCATGACTCCAGAATTTAGGAATTCTATTAATAGTTTGGAGACTTTTAATCCAGAAAGTCTTGAAATAAAATCGTACGTACTGTTTGAAATACAACAACTATTTCTCAACTTACAGGTACTATAACATAATTACTTAATATTTATTTGAAGTAAAAGATTTTTAAAGTTGTTGAAAGTTATTGAAAATCATGATTTTTCAAAAGTAATTAATATTCCCTGGTAGAAAATTAACCATAAATTGGCCAGAATATGCTTAACCAGCAAATGGCTTAGTCATATTCTGGCCAACTTATGGTTAATTTTCTACCAGGGTTATATGTTTAATAGATGGCAAACGATAAGGCTGTAACAATGATACCATTACTTGATAGTTTTGGTTGGGAACCGTCTGACTTTATGATACAGCAAGATGTGCATGAATTTCGTTACATAATTTTTAATTTGATAAAAAAAGAGCTACTTGAAAATGCACAAATAGATTTCATTAGTAAATATTATGAAGGTACTCACTAATAACATTTATAACTTCATTTTATAACTAACATTTATAACTAACATTTATAACTAACATTTCAAACTTATTTTTTCTTTTTATGATGTTATAATGATTTTTTAGGAAACATTATTGATTATGTTACATGCTTAACATGTAATACAGAACAATCAAAGGAAAATTCTTTTTATGATATTTCATTACCTATATTAGGATGTAATAGTTTGGTACGTGTTTATTATATTTATTTCTCTTAAAAATATTCCAAAAAAACGTGACTATGAAATTTGCCGCAGTACAGACGAATAGGGCGGTGTCACCTTCCCTTCTTCCCTGAAAAAATGGTCTTAATTTATAAAGAGATGCTTCCAAAATTGTGTTAAATAGTAGCCATGGCATACCGTATTATTTTACGTATAAAACGAACAAAAAGCTATTATGCAATGTTATAAATGAAATAAATAAGGTGAAAAATGCAAACATTACATTAAATTAAGAAGTTGCTGAAAATGCCGTTCAACCCTTATTTACTTAATTCATATACGTTTACCTCAAAGTTATAAAAAGAAGCCCCTACGCTCTAAAGCTTCTAACTCGCACAAGGATTACAAGGATTATTAAATAAATTAATTAATAAATTAATGCATTAATGAAAAGTTTGACTGAAAAAATACGATAAAAGATTAACCAACTTGGCCCTTTAACTCTGATTCACATACAATTTGATTATTCATCAAGTAAATAATCATTGTTGTTGCGGGATTAATGTGTTTTGGGGCTTACTTCTAGGAGTTGACGCATATAAATTTTTAAGTAAATCAGAGTTTACCAGTATTGTTAGCAACTTATTAATTGAATATAATATTTGCATTTGTTAACTTAATTACTTAATGAAGAACATTATAGTATCTTCTTATTCCTATTTATGAATTTTTAAGAATTTATTTTTAATTGAAGAAACACTTAAAACAAAATTCAGGAAATTTCTTGGGTGAAGGTGGGCGGGGCATAGCACCCTATTCATCCTTGGCGCGGCTTACTTCACTGCTATATAAAATAATACTATTTCGTTACTTATAGGAGGAAGCATTCGAAGCATTCGTTCAAGAAGAAATTCTTGATGGTGACAACCAATATTTTTGTCATGAATGCCAGCAAAAATGCAGAAGTCTAAAAGGATTACAATTTATTGAATTGCCACATATTCTGACAATACACTTAAAAAGATTTGTATATGATTCGACTTCTAACACTCCGATGAAATTAAATGATAAGTAGCCCTGGTAGAAAATTAATCATAAGTTGGCCAGAATATGGCTAAGCCATATGCTGGTTAAGCATATTCTGGCCAACTTATGGTTAATTTTCTACCAGGGAGGTTTAAATATTCTCATATTAAAAATTAATTATATTTGTTCTTATTATTAATATGATATGCCGTTTTTCTTGCATAGAATCAAGTAATGCCGTAGATTTTTACATTTATGAACTTTGTTCGGTAATAGTCCATAGTGGTACCAGCGAACAAGGACACTACTATATCTATGCCAAAGATTTTCAAACGAACCAATAGCTATGTTTTAATGACAGTATTGTTGCACACGTAATTTCAACATTTATACACTAGTTCCATTATTTTATTTGTACATTAAGATACAAGTGTCTCGCTACACTCGTGCGGTCACCTCACGGTACCAGAGAGTGCTGCTTAAGACAGTGATAGTTGTGCTTAAGTCACGTAGTGCTATAAAATAATATATATGATATTTGTGTCTTAATTAGTGCATTACTGCATGACGTTTAGCTTACCCTAAGCCGTGGAATAATGTGTGCCTCAAGTCACACGAATTGTAATGTATGATTAATTAACCAAACACAATGTGCTTATAGGTAAAACTCAATGAGGTTATTAAATCATTTGGGAGTGATACAAGGAAGAGTAAGAACAGTGGAACTGCTTATTTATTGATGTACAAAAAAATTGATTGTGATCAAAATACTGCACCAATGAGTGTGAATAATGTAATACCCATTGAACAGGTGTGTTTAACTGAATACTCAGTATATGTTTGAGTTAATTAAAAATTATTCAATTATATATAACGTGAATATTCGCACGGTGCGCGAATAAAGATCTTAATACTTGTGTCCTTTTTACAAAAAATTGAATGGACGCAAAAGCTCGAGAATATGTAATAAATTTAATTTCTTGTTCTTAAAATGTTAGCTTTTATTTGTATTCATAACAAATAATTCTATTTTCAGTTTTCACCAACAGTCTGTAGTACAATACACTGTGATGAAAACCTAAAATTAAGTAATAATATAACACCTGAAGAGCAATCTTCGTTTACAACTGATTCGTTTCCAAAAATTGAAGACTTAAGCGATAGATTAAAAAAGAAATTAAAATTATATCTAAAAAATAATGATGTGACAAAAGTTTTGCCAAATAAAACACATGAAGCTGATGTGCAATTAAACATAATTCATGACACACCTTCATTTGATCAATGCTATGATTTCATGGTAACACAACTTTTTTTTCTAAATACATTATTAGTATAGATTTTTTATTAGTATAGAAAATTATTTAAAAACACATATAAAAAATTGATGATTATTAAAAAATTTTGTTTATGTCTGCATGTACATCTCTGTACAAAAGATTATTAGTTATACACAAATACCTGCAGTTTCAACCTAATGCAGGAATAAGATAATAACTAACTTTACAAAATACTTATCTATTATTTAACTTTGTACCTTAATGCAATTTTGCTAAGTCAAAAGATTGTAGATATTTCATTCTTTGATAATCTCCTCTGCAATGTAGTAATTGATCTCTCGTGATTGTAGACCATTGCAAGTGACATGAAGACAGCCAATGATTCACGAAAGCAACAAGTTTTACAACAAAATTATTTTAAATTAGATGATACGTGTAAAAAAGAACATTCACTTGCTAGTGTATCAAGTTTCCATTGCACTTCCGAAAAGTCATATGCTTCAACATCTCAAAAGTTGAAAAACATTTTTTTAATATTTATAGTTTTATTATGTGAATTGATATGTATTTTTACGTTTTTTGCGTGTACACGAGTTTTACTTTTGTTAAAAACAAAATAGTAACAGATAAAAATTCTTGACGAGTCAACATAAATGTTTTTTTAAAAATTATTTTTACATTCAATGGGTGAAAAAATGTTATTTTTAACAAGACATTTTTATACCTTCGATTCATTTATAAATTCAATACTCGGAAAAAAATATTATGTTACTTTGTACTATACAGAACTCGTATTATATATATATATATATATATATATATATATATATATATATATATATATATATATATATATATATATATATATATATATATATATATATATATATATATATATATATATATATATATATATATATATATTATAACGAGGTTCCAAGATAAAATACGGAGAAGATAAGCATCTCGGTCCTCCGTATTCTATCGAACCCATTAGGCTCTCGTTCCCGCGAATTCGTATATCTCGAGCGAGTATTGACATCGCTCGGACGATGTATTCGCGTTAGCTACGCGCGGGGCAGGCGCGACTTTGACCGTTGCTAAGTCGCGCCCGATTCTTTTTGAATCAGATTCTCTCGGGCTGTCAAACCGCGCGTACGCGAGTTAATTTGATCGTCCGCGAAGAAAACGGTATCGTGCGTCCTCACCGGTGCAGAGCAGCGCCCGTACACGTACCGACCACGAAGAGCAGCGCACGTGAGCAATCCGAGCCACTCCTGGGGTCCGAAGCGTCTGTAGGTGAACGCTCCACGTTAGGACTCGGCCTGAAAACTCCGAAGTCGACCGAAGGATAAGGCCTGACGCAGGAGCGGATTCGTGAGCGAGCGACGAGGGGAGTGCACTCCCCTCCCGGTAAGACTCTTCGCCTATTTTCCGCGCAGCGATTGATTTTCATTTTCGGCGCGCAGCGGCGAGCGGCCGGTGTCTTGATCGCCGGCCCAGCGAAAAACAATCACATCGATCCGCCCGCGCCGAGCGGCGGATCCCCCGCCTTCTTGTCAACGCGCAACGCGACGCGTATTTTGTATAGGATAATTTAGAATAGATCTTGTTATAGTTTTGAATGTAACCAAGACCACTCGTTATTTATTAACCTTCACCTAACCTTCTCCCGGATACCGCCGCCTCCGCGGGATCGTCGAACCAAGACGACGATTATTCTGAGTGGCTGCGCCTCGCGTCTAGCTAGCGCGAGTATTAACCCTTTCCGGCACACGGAAAAGTAGAGTTCAATCGTGAACTCGACATTAGTTATACACAAATACCTGCAGTTTCAACCTAATGCAGGAATAAGATAATAACTAACTTTACAAAATACTTATCTATTATTTAACTTTGTACCTTAATGCAATTTTGCTAAGTCAAAAGACATATATATATATATATATATGTCAAAAGACATATATATATATATATATATATATATATATATATATATATATATATATATATATATATAATGCGAGTTCTGTATAGTACAAAGTAACATAATATTTTTTTCCGAGTATTGAATTTATAAATGAATCGAAGGTATAAAAATGTCTTGTTAAAAATAACATTTTTTCACCCATTGAATGTAAAAATAATTTTTAAAAAAACATTTATGTTGACTCGTCAAGAATTTTTATCTGTTACTATTTTGTTTTTAACAAAAGTAAAACTCGTGTACACGCAAAAAACGTAAAAATACATATCAATTCACATAATAAAACTATAAATATTAAAAAAATGTTTTTCAACTTTTGAGATGTTGAAGCATATGACTTTTCGGAAGTGCAATGGAAACTTGATACACTAGCAAGTGAATGTTCTTTTTTACACGTATCATCTAATTTAAAATAATTTTGTTGTAAAACTTGTTGCTTTCGTGAATCATTGGCTGTCTTCATGTCACTTGCAATGGTCTACAATCACGAGAGATCAATTACTACATTGCAGAGGAGATTATCAAAGAATGAAATATCTACAATCTTTTGACTTAGCAAAATTGCATTAAGGTACAAAGTTAAATAATAGATAAGTATTTTGTAAAGTTAGTTATTATCTTATTCCTGCATTAGGTTGAAACTGCAGGTATTTGTGTATAACTAATGTCGAGTTCACGATTGAACTCTACTTTTCCGTGTGCCGGAAAGGGTTAATACTCGCGCTAGCTAGACGCGAGGCGCAGCCACTCAGAATAATCGTCGTCTTGGTTCGACGATCCCGCGGAGGCGGCGGTATCCGGGAGAAGGTTAGGTGAAGGTTAATAAATAACGAGTGGTCTTGGTTACATTCAAAACTATAACAAGATCTATATATATATATATATATATATATATATATATATATATATATATATATATATATATATATATATATATATATATATATATATATATATATATATATATATATATATATATATATATATATATATATATATATATATATATATATATATATATATATATATATATATATATATATATATATATATATAACGAGGTTCCAAGATAAAATACGGAGAAGATAAGCATCTCGATCCTCCGTATTCTATCGAACTCATTAGGTTCTCTTTCCCTCGAATTCGTATATCTCTAGCGATTATTGACATCGCTCCGACGATGTATTCTCGTTAGCTACGCGCGGGCAGGCGCGACTTTGACCGTTGCTAAGTCACGCCCGATTCTTTTTGAATCAGATTCTCTCGGGCTGTCAAACCGCGCGTACGCGAGTTAATTTGATCGTCCGCGAAGAAAACGGTATCGTGCGTCCTCACCGGTGCAGAGCAGCGCCCGTACACGTACCGACCACGAAGAGCAGCGCACGTGAGCAATCCGAGCCACTCCTGGGGTCCGAAGCGTCTGTAGGTGAACGCTCCACGTTAGGACTCGGCCTGAAAACTCCGAAGTCGACCGAAGGATAAGGCCTGACGCAGGAGCGGATTCGTGAGCGAGCGACGAGGGGAGTGCACTCCCTCCCGGTAAGACTCTTCGCCTATTTTCCGCGCAGCGATTGATTTTCATTTTCGGCGCGCAGCGGCGAGCGGCCGGTGTCTTGATCGCCGGCCCAGCGAAAAACAATCACATCGATCCGCCTGCGCCGAGCGGCGGATCCCCGCCTTCTTGTCAACGCGCAACGCGACGCGTATTTTGTATAGGATAATTTAGAATAGATCTTGTTATAGTTTTGAATGTAACCAAGACCACTCGTTATTTATTAACCTTCACCTAACCTTCTCCCGGATACCGCCGCCTCCGCGGGATCGTCGAACCAAGACGACGATTATTCTGAGTGGCTGCGCCTCGCGTCTAGCTAGCGCGAGTATTAACCCTTTCCGGCACACGGAAAAGTAGAGTTCAATCGTGAACTCGACATTTGTAAACAGGGATCCAGAGAACATGAACCCCGAGTGCTCGGCGTAGAAGTAGCACTCGACGGCACCGTGTTCTAGGGTTCGGTTCGCGGAATTACAAAAGATTTCCCCAGGCCTCCCGTTACAAATGGCGCCCTAACGTGTTGGGTTTAAGGAGAAGGTTAGCGGCCGGTACGTTCGAGACCGGCCTATTCAAATCGCGTTTCGTTTAAATTCGCCTGGGCGCGAATCACTGCACCCGACTATTCAGCTGACGGCCAATGGCCATATGCCGGTACAGCTGATAGGCGCAGTGATTTAAACTCGCCAAGTCGAGGTGCCGGGCGTAAACAAACAGACAAGAAGGCTCGCGACGCGCATTCAAACATAAACACAAAACAGCCGATTACTTGTTTTTGTGTGTGTTTATGTTTATGCTCGGGTAGTATTGTGTATACTTAGCCCGAGCCTTTTAAACTGCTGTAAAGCCAGGGCGAGAGCATTTAAACGACGATTATCGTTGTTTTCGTCGTCATATGTGGCGAGAATTAAATTCCTTTTTTTGACGCGAGATTTAAAGCGATTTTCACGCGATTTTTTTGGTTTGACCGTGCCTGTGCGTGCAGCCGGTCGAAAGTGAGAATACTTTCATCCTTTTTTTGGTTGCGGGAATTATTTAAATCGTTATCGTCGCGAATTTTCTTTGGAAGAGCCACGCTCCCTCTCTAGCTAGCTGCATCGAGATACGTCATTCTCGAGCAGCTTGGGACAATTGTGTGTGGTAGTTAGAATTCTAACATTGTAATTTGTGTAACAGACGGCCAATTAGAGAGAGAATCTCAGCAGTTAGTTGCGCATACACACACAATTCGTCACCAAATTTTTTATATAATCGGTCTAGCTTCGCAAGATGGAATCATCGACCCCAGAAGAACTAGCCGATAAGATGGAGCATTGGCGCAAAAATCTAGAGCTGAGCTTTGAAGCTGTAATAGAAGCAAATATAGCTCTAGATTTAAGAAGCACCGGACATCTCGAGGGGGATTCTAAGCGAATCGCTCAATGGCTAATGGGAAGTTACAACCCAGCCCACTTCACACAAGAAATAAGTGGAAGTGATTACGAGCAGTTCACAAGGAGGCTCGATTGCAGGAATAAATTCGTCAACACGACGACCCTCAATACAAGCGGCGCTCCAGAAGTGAACCGAATTGCCGATCCCTCAACCCACAGCCTGTTTCAGCAATTGGCGTCGAACAAAGCAGTCGACAACAACTTGCTGAGTTCCATAAGGACACATGTCTTGCAGATGAACCAAAGAGCAGGCAGTCCTCCCGACGTAAGACACGAGGCTCTTACGTCACCACGGAGCACTTTATCTCCAGCGGGAGGACCGGGTGATGTCCAGGTGCACCTAAGGTGCAGCACAGCTTGGGGGAGGGGAGATTCCCCGATCTCCTTCCAGTCCGAAGAATCCGAGGACGCGAGTCGCGAGGGGAATGCAGACCGCACATGGATTTCGGACAGCTGTGCAGCAACCGCACCATCGCCATCATCTTCAGCTTCCATCCACGAAATCGACGTCGGAGTAAGCACAGCCTGGGGGAGGGGAGATTCTCCAAGCTTCCCCCTGTTCGAGAAGTCTGATACTTCACGTCGCTTGGCGTATACAGACTGCCTGAGGGCACCGAACAGCTGTGCTGAATACTCCCAAGCCCAAGACGACGGAGTAAATGCAGCCTGGGGGAAGGGAGATTTTCCAAGCTTCCCCTGTCCGAAGCGTCTGATATGGCCCGTTTATGGAATATATCGGCATCGGACGGCTGTATTACTCATTCAAAGACTCCTGAAGACGAAGAGCAGACAAGCCTTCCAAGGAGCAACGAGGAAGAGATCGATAGTCTGGGGACGGCACAACCGGTGGACCGAACGCTGATTACTTCGCAATTTCGCGACGTATCGACGCAAGCAGAAGGCGAGCGTCATTGCGAATGCGAATGTAATCAGACGCGTAAATTGGAGGAGGAGAAAGTTAGGCGCCTAAGCGAAGAAGTGAGGCGACTGCACGACGAGCTGCGCCAGCTACGCGCGCAAATGTCGTCACTTCATAATTCCGCTGCGCCTAATAAGAAACGAGCCGCAGGTGCAGCCAAACACTCTGCAAAGCAACCTCGATCGGACCTAGGGACTAAAGACAACAAGAAGTCAACCCGAAGTCTTCAAAAGTCCAGCTCGACAGGAAAAAAAGAGGCGTATGCAGCGGCCATGCAACGACCTCCAAAGTTATCCAAAAGAGATAAAGGCAGAAAACCCTCGAGTGGACTGGGTTCGAATCAAGGAACAGGTTCGAATCCTTGGACGACGGTAGCCTCTCGACGTCCCAAACAGCGGTATATCCAGCAGGGGTTGGATAGTCGAGTATACCGCTCGTCAAGATCGAGGAATGCGCTCGGAGCATATAACTCCCCACCACCGAGTCCAACCAGAAAATTGTGTTGGACGTGTAGGTCACCAACGCACCTTCACTGGGCCTGCCCGGAGCGGAAAGAGGGCCCGAAGACGAAGACAAGAAGAAGACGAGATGATCTGCCAAGTCAACCTTGGAGGAATGACGGCAGTTGTCGACCGGAGCCCCAGCGCCAGAAGTGCCAACAGTCTCCGGTCCATCAATCGTCTTGGGATTGGTCTCGACCGCCGTTGGAATTCAGCGGAATTACGGTGATGAGCGACCCACCGTGTGCGTGCGGACGATCCCCCGACGTGGATCGTCTGATCAGCCGTTTAGTACACGAGCTGATCCGCGCGTATCCGGAACTGTCGTCTCTGCCGCCAACGACGACGTAAAGTCGAATCGAACGAGAGCCTCAGTATCGAGTTGCTTCTCTCCCGCTACGCAACGTCTGGGAGAGGGGTATAACGAGGTTCCAAGATAAAATACGGAGAAGATAAGCATCTCGGTCCTCCGTATTCTATCGAACCCATTAGGCTCTCGTTCCCGCGAATTCGTATATCTCGAGCGAGTATTGACATCGCTCGGACGATGTATTCGCGTTAGCTACGCGCGGGGCAGGCGCGACTTTGACCGTTGCTAAGTCGCGCCCGATTCTTTTTGAATCAGATTCTCTCGGGCTGTCAAACCGCGCGTACGCGAGTTAATTTGATCGTCCGCGAAGAAAACGGTATCGTGCGTCCTCACCGGTGCAGAGCAGCGCCCGTACACGTACCGACCACGAAGAGCAGCGCACGTGAGCAATCCGAGCCACTCCTGGGGTCCGAAGCGTCTGTAGGTGAACGCTCCACGTTAGGACTCGGCCTGAAAACTCCGAAGTCGACCGAAGGATAAGGCCTGACGCAGGAGCGGATTCGTGAGCGAGCGACGAGGGGAGTGCACTCCCCTCCCGGTAAGACTCTTCGCCTATTTTCCGCGCAGCGATTGATTTTCATTTTCGGCGCGCAGCGGCGAGCGGCCGGTGTCTTGATCGCCGGCCCAGCGAAAAACAATCACATCGATCCGCCCGCGCCGAGCGGCGGATCCCCCGCCTTCTTGTCAACGCGCAACGCGACGCGTATTTTGTATAGGATAATTTAGAATAGATCTTGTTATAGTTTTGAATGTAACCAAGACCACTCGTTATTTATTAACCTTCACCTAACCTTCTCCCGGATACCGCCGCCTCCGCGGGATCGTCGAACCAAGACGACGATTATTCTGAGTGGCTGCGCCTCGCGTCTAGCTAGCGCGAGTATTAACCCTTTCCGGCACACGGAAAAGTAGAGTTCAATCGTGAACTCGACATTTGTAAACAGGGATCCAGAGAACATGAACCCCGAGTGCTCGGCGTAGAAGTAGCACTCGACGGCACCGTGTTCTAGGGTTCGGTTCGCGGAATTACAAAAGATTTCCCCAGGCCTCCCGTTACAATATATATATATATATATATATATATATATATATATATATATATATATATATATATTATAATAATTACAAATTTTATATTAATAGGAAGCAATATATAGAGAAGGATGGTTGGCGATGTGCCCTTCTTGTAAAATGAGTACTTCCGATTTCAATTACTGTTTGAGGTGTCGTAACAAACTACCAGAAATGGTTCAAACGTTGCCTATTTGTCCTGTAGGATTACCTAAAAAAGTAGTGATAGAACAAGTAAGAATGACTTTTTTAATGAACAGTATTAAATACAAATAATAAAAAGAACTTGTTACAGACATGTCGAAATGAATGTAACGATGTACAGGGAAATACTACAAAAGAAGTAAAAAAAAAGGCTAGTACGGACAGAGACTTATATGAAACAGATAGCACAACGTAAGATAAAAATAATTATATATTTTAGTTATTAATTTATCCCTTACCGTCCACTTGGATATGGCACGTACACGCATTTTAAGTATAGTAAATGTTAATTGTAATCCAATAATATGAATTTGAAACATATCCAATGTAGGTAGGAAACCGGGAAAACCTATCTAACCCTATTATTTAAGGCGATACAAGATGCTGCTGTAATTACCGATGATTGTTGAGATCCGTTTTTCCAATTGAATTTGGAATATTAAAAAAAACCATTTAAAATATTCTACATTTGATAGATAAGTACATATACGAGAGTAATATTATGTTAAAATTAAAAAAGGAATAAGGAAAACAAGTCACTGTAATTTTCTGTAACGGTTGGCACTTACATCGCCTTAATCTGAAAATACAATTTTCATGCGATTAAAAATAATTATTTTCTATTAAGCGATCATATCTCATTCACTTTTGAATGAATATAAGAAGAAAATCAGTTTTTATTCACCGAAATATATCTTGAAAGCCCAAAAGAAAAAGCAAAACAATAATCTTTAAAGAATTTTTTGAAAAAATAAAGTTTAATTAATTATAGCTGTATTATCTGCATAAAAATTTATTAAAATGATTTATTTTTAGAATATTGATATATCCTTCAGTGTCATATAAGGGTGGAATAGATATAAAAGTTGAACATTTAAGATGTTTAAATGCAGGAAATTACCTAAATGACATCATAATAAATTTCTATTTAAAATATATAATTTTAGAATTGACAAAAAAGAAAATTAGAGAACGAACGTACCTGTTCAATACATTTTTTTATACAAAATTGAGTAATGAAGATATATCTTCCAAGAAAAGTCATTCGTTGGTCAAAAGATGGACTAAGAAAGACAATATTTTTGTAAATGAGTTCATTATAATTCCTATAAATAAAAAGTAAGTTTAGTAAATTAACTTTTACTGTAAGTAAGATAATAAGTTGTATTTCGAAAAATTTTCAGCAAGCACTAGTTTTTAAGTATAGTTTGTTATCCGAATTTACTTGAGAAATACTTTACAAAATCAAACGAATATATTTCTAATCCCAGTGATTCCAAAAAATTAAAAGTACAGCATCATGATAATATTGTAAGTATGGACATACGTATTAAATTGTTTCTAAATATTTGGACATCTCCTATTCATACGGTGCTATCTCAGCGACCAGAACAATAAAGAGCTGTCACACTTTTTATAGAACAATTCAAAATATTTCTCGGCGACCAATGCAAAAATGATATTATTTTTAATCTGTATGGTAAACTTTCACGGACCTCAAGTTTTTTCAGAGAACCTTACTTTCCCTGACTACTTGTATTTGAAAAAATATTTTATTACAAACTTTATCGGCAGCCTCTTTGCCCGCTTTCAGTTTTCTGAGAAAACTCGTTTTTTTGGCCTCTTCAATTAGGAGTTATGTACTTGTTAAATAAGATGACAATCAAATTAATTATCAAGATGACTATAAAATAATTTTTACATTCAAGTAGTCAGAACCTAGGGGGTGAACGCAATTAGAGGAATTACGTAGATACAATTCTTCTTCATCCGTGCATAGCGTATCCTCCGACCATAATCGGCTAAAAATTATTTAAATAGTGGTATTGCTTATCATCGTACGTCTACGTCGTTCACTTGTATACGTTCCCTGGCGAGAAAAATCACATGATTAATCATATGATTTATCACTTGATTTCTCACGTAATTTCTCACGTGATGTGTCACGTAATTTGTCACGTGACGATTTGGCGCGATTTCTCACGTGATTAATCACGTGATTTCTCACGTGAAAAATCACCTGACCAAATTTTTCAATTAAGGTTGATAAATTCAAACTGAAAATTTTAATTTTAGAATCCGAATGAATTTATGGAAGTACAGATTGGATCAAATATAAGTTGAATGGGTCAAAAAAATAAGATTGGTTTTATATTATTTATAATATTCTTGACAAAAATTAATTCTTGTATAAATATTAAAGTCTATAAATTTTTTTACTATAAATGTTATAATCAAAATTATTGTTTTGAATTTGATGTAATTAAAAATAAAACTATACACTCTTACTTTAAAAATATTTATTTATATTTCGTCCTATGTACAGCTTATAATATATTAAAAAAGTAATAATATATATAAAAATTAAGAATATTAGTAAAATGCATAAGTATTGTAATATTATTAATATTTATGTTGACCATTGCTCAATACTTAAGTAAATTTGGCACTGGACACAAATACGCAGTATCAAATATTTTAATAAAAACACAAATTCTATTTATATAACTAGTAGGAATTATAAAATTATTTGGTGAAATACTTATTATTCTTTTTAGCATTTTATAATTTCTTCCAAAATTTGTTGTAACTATATCATGGTATACGGTAAATTCGCTCCTAGTAGATTGATCTAGAATAAATTTCTCGAGCCTTACAAATTTTCCATCATTGAGAACCGCAAATGAATTATCGGACCTGTCATTATCTTGTAGGTACGTATCATATAAACATCCTTCTTTCACCGCTTTTTTGTATATTTTTGTGTAGATTGGAGATAGCTGTAGTGCCTGAAGTAATGCTTCATCTCCTTCAATATCTTCTCCTTCGCTAAAATATGTAATACTTGTGATTTTCAAAACATTTTTCACTCTGGAGGTTAGAGTATGATCACAATATAATTTAACAAAGTCATCCATCTTTGGATAAACCAATTCTCTTAAAATAATCATGCTGTGTTTAAGATTTACAAAACGAACAATTTGTTGTGTTGCTCCTCTAGCGCATCTAATGGCTCTTAATAAATTACGATTTTCTGATTCAAAAGGGAACGTTGAATGTGCCCATAAAGGACCCCAATCAAGAACACTTTTACTCAGATGCAATAGCTGATGAACATTATAGGTCATCATGCGAATTCCAAATAATGTTTCCATGTTTGAAACAAAATTATGCAACATGTCATCCGCACGATCGAGATCAATGCCAGTAATATTACATTCTAATAATATATACAAATTCTCAACCAACATGATCCAGTGATTTAAAAATTTCTTGTTCATTATAGTATTGAAAATTGGCACACTGCTAAACAAATGAAATTTTCCCATTCTCGAGCACTCCAAGTATTTCTCATATTAAGCGAACGAGTTAAACGCGCAATTTGACAAGGATATTTAATTTGATTCATTATTTCATCCAAGGCATTTATTTGTGCTTCGGTCATGGAGGACAAATAATGGTTTGTGAGTTGCTTTCCCACACCTTCCAAAACACAGTGCATATAATCTGGCACAAATCCATAAACAATGTTGTAGTTACTTAAATTAATTAAAGGTGATGGGTATTTTATCCCAGATATTGCTTCACCAGGTACAACTAGAAGCATATAATTTAACATACTTTGCGGTTCTCGTGGGCTTGGAATTTGATTCATGATAGGATATCTCATATTACCAAACTTCCATATGCCAGGATGTTCGCACCAACTACATCCATATCTTCCATTGAATCTTTTAATGCCTTGTATTGGGGCTCGAGCATCTGAGTCTACGCAACATATTAAAATGTATACTTTGATTGAGCATTCTACACTGCATATTGTTGCTGTTATTCCATCTGTAGATAAGAGGTTCATTGTATCCACAAATGGATGTAAAAACACACTCATCTGTGGTTTTACTTTATTAATCCATAACCCACAAGTTACCAAATTATTTAATCTATCTTGAATAGGTAATTCATTCACCATTAAGTAGATCGGCCAAATAGAAAATTGAGAAGATTCGAATTTAGGAGCTCCATCGGTATTAAAAATTGTAGTTGCATAATTATCTTTTTGTTCTACTGATAAAGAATTTACAAATTCTCTATAAATCTGACCATCGTAAATGTCTCTGATATTATTATGGTTTCTATTGCTCATATTGCTCATAATATTTCTGTAATAATTTTCGTGTACATGTAATAAATCTGATATTGTTTGCGAAGGATCAATGATAACAAAATAATTCGAACTGCATGCTTTTGAGAGATCTATGTTAGAATGGCAAACTTGACAAGTGCGAATAGATTTTACTTGATTGAAATCACCTATGTATGATGAGCAATAATGGCATACTGCATAAAATTTTACTGAACCTTGAGGATTTAATAATTTATCGATGATATATTTTGAATCGGGTAATACAGGTCTTGAGAAAATAGTATTAATAAATTTAAACAAATTTACCATACCTTGCATAGATAAACTATTTTCAATAGAAAAATTTAAAACCATACAAAATAATTCTCCTACAGTTTTATTTGCAGAGGCATTAACTTTTTCCAAAAATTTTTCACTCTCTATAAATTCTTTCAAATTTTCAAATCTATTTGACATTACTATATTTTCCTCATAATCATCCATCAGGAAGTTTCTTATGTAATTTAAAATACTTGCATCGTCAATACTTGATTCAATATAAACCTCGTCAGTGATCTGTAAATAGTTAATTTAAGTTAAAGTTAAGAGTTCATTTATTACAATTAAGCAGATAATATATTAAAATAAAAAATTATGAATATTTTTTCACCTGTTTTTCTACAGAACTTGGCGAGCCTACAGCAATGTTCTCTTCTTGAGGTTGATTATCAAAAGATGGCTCATTTTTGTTGAAATGTGCCTGATCATGAATCTGAGCTATTTCTAATGAGACTTGTTTTTGATAAGTACTGATCCGTTCTCGCAAAATTATTTCATTGTCACTTACAATTTGCATCTGCGAAAAATAAAAATTAACAATGCAAAATAAGTACTATTAGTATCTATAAGCTCTAAAAAATTATTTATAAAAAAATATAAGAAAGAACCATTTTTTTAAATATTATCTAAACAAATAATAAGATATTGTTCAATCTTGTTAATAAATATAAAATAATTAAGCGATTTCAGTGAATATGAAATATTTTCAGCTATAATTTTTTTAATAATTGACCTTAGAAGACTATTAACTGAAAAACATTTAAAAGTAATCAACACAAAATCCCTACTTGTATACATGAAATATTATACTAACCGGTTCATTGTTTGTATTACCCATTGCATGTTTGAAACGACGTAATGTTGTTGGACATATTGCTTCATCTCCCAGTTGAATATGGATTTTATACTCGTCTCCCATTTTAAAAAAAATGTTTTTAATGCAAAGAGAATTAACATTTAACTTAACCTAAATACTCTCTTCTTCTAAAAGTCTTACAAATTAATATAGTGTTGCATTGCCAAAACATTTTAGGGAGACAGTACAATAGGCGCCGATAAGGGTATTCAGTGCCTACTATACTTTCTCCCTTATTTTCCCTTCGATTTCCGTTTTTTCCGTCCCACGGAAATTTACGGCCATTCCACATAAGGGCGCGATCCCATGGCGTTCCGAAAAATTAGACGGAACCATTTACGCCCGTGAGTGCGAGAGAGAGGTTCTTCCGTGAATGTCTCTCTCGCTCTCACGGGTTTAAATGGTTCCGTCTAATTTTTCGGAATGCCGTGGGATCGCACCCTAAAGGTTCTCATATATAAAAAAGAATAAGCGCTACTTTATTTAAGTATAATTAATTTACGACAATATATTGCAAACTAGTAGTAATAGTACACATATCCTAAAGATATTTTTACATATTAAGTTTTTACATATTATTAAGTCCTTCATTTCTATATATTCGTTATGCGATAAGCAATTCAGACGCCCTCACAATGTGCAATGGACAAAGCTAGAACTATCCAGTACCTCCCATATACTATATAGATATACGCGTGTGCGTAGACTGCGTACTACGTAGTGAGAGGGGTACTCGATGGTTCTAGCTTTGCCCGCTATTGCCTGCTGAGAGGGCGTTAGTCTTGCCATAGCAAATTAACAGCTCTGACTCTCTGAGTTACAAATGAAAAAGTATAGATACACAGGAACAAGAACGAATAAAAAGGAACAGATCGATCAGTTCCTTTTTGTTCCTTCTTGTTCCTCTGAATATGTAATTCTTTTACTGTGAAGGGCATTAAGCTTAAGTATGTACGTATTTATTTTATTGTATGTATTATATGTATAATATGTATAAATTATGTTATACTAAATTATGTATGAATAATCAATATCTGTATGATCAGTATAGAATGGTTAAATATAGATTTTTTTTAATTGAATTAAAAATATAAAAATGATAGCTGGCGTGCGTTTTGTACGTGAAAAATTGAAAAATTACTTTATACCTGTGGAAGAAATATTGAGCAATCGCAATGACACTCATCATATTAAACCAAAGGATTACAACGATTTTAATCCAAAAAAATTATACTATGTATATTGGTGCTATTGTGAAGGCAGTGAATGTACTGGCACAAGTAAATTGTGCAAATACAATAAAGCATATATTTTTGGATTGGGAGGTAATTTTCAATTTTACATTATATAAAGCATATATACAAATTTTGCATTTATTATATTTATCATTCTTAAAAACAATTTTATTATTAGAAAATGAGGAAGAAATTTTGAAAAAATATGAGGAAAGCTGGTACTAGAATATCATTTCGAACTCGTAAAAATCTGTCTGATACCAGTAGTGACCAAGACTCTCAGTCATTAAAATCGCAGCGGGTGAGTTTATGATTTACTATTAAATTTTTAATTCAATTCTTAAGAACGCATTTTTATGTTTTAGCAAGCTTCCAAAATTCTAGCTCTAAATGTTATGACACAGAATTCAGAAAGAACTAAAGAAACCTTTAAACATGTGAACTTTATGAAGAAACGATCAAAGCTAGTTATTTCACCAAGTACAAGTGATCAAAGTGAACAAGCTATTGGCAACTTTCATAATAATGTTGCAGTAGTAAGATTGCCAAGTGATGCACTTAATCGAAAAGGACCAGCACAGGAATTGGATGGTGACGAAACTTCAGCTGCATCTCAAGAAAACTCTTTTTCAAAACAGAACAAACTGTTGCAGCAGCGCTCAGAGTCTTGTATAAAAGGAATTGAAGTACGAAAAAATCACAACAAAGTTGGACGATCATTGTTTACTGAAAAAATTTCTGCAC
Source organism: Torymus aiolomorphi (assembly GCA_036365515.1). Classification (NCBI taxonomy): domain Eukaryota; kingdom Metazoa; phylum Arthropoda; class Insecta; order Hymenoptera; family Torymidae; genus Torymus; species Torymus aiolomorphi. The sequence continues at coordinate 156,707,484 of CM070877.1, forward strand.
CTCAATATAGTACTGCTTCAACAAAACAGGAAACACTATTGGAAAGTGATGGCAGCTCAACAGATTATGAAAATTCATCACCTTCTATGATTAGACGTTCTTCATCCACCAAAAAGTGTAACATTAAAAATAATAAAATTATGAGACAAGAAGATAATGTAAATAATAGACCTTATAGACATCAAGAAAATTCTTTTTCAAAACAGAATAAACTGTTGCAGCAGTGCTCAGAGTCTTCTATAAGAGCAATTGAAGTACAAAAAAATCCCAAACAAGTTGTACGATCATTGTTTACTGAGAAAATGTCTGTATCTCAAGACAGTACTGCTCCGACAAAGCAGGAAATGCCGTTAGAAAGTGATGACAGTTCAACAGAATACGAAAATTCATCACCTTCTGTGAGTAAACGTTCTTCATGTACCAAAAAGAACAATATCAAAAGCAATAAATTTGTCAGGGAAGAAGATGATGCAAATAGTAGCAGTGACATGGAACAATTACTTCAAGATAATCCAGAAAATAGTAGAAATAACTATCAACAAAGAAATAGTAAAAATAAACAAATTAATGAAAATGCTAATGGAAATAATGTCAATAATATTCAGGGTGAAAATGAAGAAAATAATGAAAATGCTAATGCTAATGATAATAATGTATATGGTGATTTTGGAGCCTATAATAACAATCATGGTGGTGAAGAACATTATCAGAATAATATTTATAATAATGAGATTAATGATGATGGTGATATTGGATTTGGCGCTGATGTGGTTCCTATGGTTGATGATGCTTCTACTGATTCAGGTAATTTTTTATTATTTTATTTTTAAAGATACAAAACCTTTTTTAATTTAATACTTTCCGTATATACTTATAGATAGCAATTTAGAAGATGAAGGTTATACATACAATTAATGCAGAACGATCATGAATGGGGTCATATCAGAATGTATAAGTATAGATTATTTAAATATTTGAAAAAACTGCCCGCAAGACCTGTAGGTAATACTAAATTTCTATTAATAAATTAAGTTTTTATAAAAACTGTTTTTAGTGATCTATTACCTAAGTAAGAAAGAAAATTTTTCAGGGGCATAGTCTTTTACGTATATAATATGGTTATAAACTCTTAGGTATATAAACTTTTCTTTGGGCTTATAAACTTTTACAAATATATATACATAAATAAATAGTAACAATATTTATAGAAAAATTGAATTTATTTCTGTTGGAGGTTAAATTTAAATGCCATTTTTTAATCATTCACAATTTTTACAGTATCATACTTCCAAATTCTTTTTTTAATTTATATAATAATGCATGCATACAATTCCAGAACCTCCATTAGAAAATGAACCAGAGATCTACAGCGAAGAAAATAACATGGTAAATTATTTTTTAAGTATTTTGAAACATATTTTATGATTTTATAAAAATATATTGACCAATATAATTTTTCAGGTATATTTAGGCAACAATGTAAGTGTAGGTTCGTTGTCATGGAAAATGTTAAAATGTCAAAAGGATGATTTGTTCTTAAGAGGTATAGGGATAGCTATGGACAAAGACAAACTTATCAAACAGATACTTCGAGATAGGCAAAGTAATGAAGTCAATTCCTGGGCGTAGTCCTGTTAAAATAATCACTCCAAGGAAGTTAAACCATTTTTTAAGTAAGGGATATATATCGAAATTATCAGTAAAGAATTTGTGTACCAGCAGTTATTTATTTATAAATTAACATTTATCTAGGAATTTATAGAGATCATCTCGTTAGTAAGTATTATGGAGAGGATAAAATTAAATTTTATATGAGAAAGGCTACAAGGACATTATCCTACCAAATACGTGACTTACGTCAAAAGGCTATTAAGAAAGGACGAAGACAAGCTCGAAGAGCAGCTAGACAAGAGAATTAAAATAGCAATAAAAATTATTAATATTTAATATAATATAATAAGTTCATTGCGAATTAAAATAGTCTCTACAAAGTAGTATTTCTAATTAATATTTAAAGTTGAATGTTTTCAGTTTATGTTATTATGAGTTGAATCAATTTATAAAAAAGTTGTATTTTTCTTTTTAGTCAAAGCTAAAGTTAAATCTTGAGATAGATTAACAGAAAGTATAGAGAGTGCTAAAGTAAAAAGCTTTAGATTTTACATTATTAAACATTATTTAAATGTTGTTACGTTACCCTGTTAAAAAGAAATACGTTATTTTTTCATGATACACGAAGCTTCGTGATCGTAAAAAAAAGTTTTTGGAAAAATATGTGAAAAAACATACTGTAAGCACAAAACTACTAATGTAAAATAATGTATCAACAGATATTTTGAAATTATATTTTTTTAAAACAATCGTGCGTATGTTTCCTATTTTATTTTGTTTTGATATTAATTAAAATCTTATACAATATTTTACAATCTTACACAATCTACATAAATATTTAAATTTAATTAATACTTTATAGTTATAGAAATTGTAATTACAATTATTAAAAATTTGGTCAGGTGATTTCTCACGTGAGAAATCGCGCCAAAACGTCACGTGACAAATTACGTGACACATCACGTGAGAAATTACGTGAGAAATCAAGTGATAAATCATATGATTAATCATGTGATTTTTCTCGCCAGGGTTGTATATGTATCCCCCGGCGAAATGGATTTAAATTTATTTAAATAATCGTATTACTCATCGTCGCACGTTTACATATCATTCTCTTCTCTCTACAGTTGAATTAATGAAAATAGTATATTACGCACCCAGGGAGAAAAAACTTGGACAGTCCACAGTAAGTGTAAATTGACACCCGTATTACGGGTTACATTGATATACGTAACTCTGCTTTATTGTGAATAGAATAAAATTCTAAAGTATCACCAGCTATAAGAGTGATGGCTATGATCCTTTTTGAAGTAAACGCCGAATATATCCTTTTAGCATTGGGCGCCGAGATAGTACTATTTTTCATTGGTTCAGATAAGAATTCTTTCTAGTTCTAATATAAAAGAAATCTTGTAATTTTACATGCAAACTTTCTTATAATTTTTACATAGACATTATATACATAAAGTTGGTAGATCATAAAAAATTTGTAGATCATGGGCGTGACATAGTCAGAAATAAAGAAGTTAAAAACAAATTGCAAACTGTCCCCTTAAAGAGTTAAAAATTGCAATAATTTCAAAAAAATGTAATCATACTTACAGTAACTTTCACGCACTAGTATCGAAATGTACTATACAAAACTGGATTTTCTATGCCAATTTAGCGCACGCAAAGTGTAGGATTCCCGCATTCTTACCTGGCAGTGTGCAAAGCACTTTAGAATAGAGATATAGAGTTTTCAATTTTTGAGCATTGGCGCAACTTTTTGAGAAAACCATTCTATAGATTTTCATGGGACAGGACCTAAATTACTTGAAATTCATGCAGTTTAGAGCACGTAAAGTTGAAAATATAAGATGTTCTGTAGTAAATAATTTGTACATTCTAAAAACGGCAAGAAAAACAGAAACATTCATAAAATTTTTGAATTAATAGTATAGTTGTTTTTACCGTAAAAAAAATATTTGCTTTAGGAAATATTTTCAACTCTTGGTGCCATAACTGCATTAATTTTGAGTAATTTACGCTTTGTCCCATGAAAAGCAATGGAATGATTTTCGCAAAAAGTTGCGACAATGCCAAAAAATTGAAAATGCTGTATCTCTGAGTAAAATAGGGCTACATATTATATCTTGAACCATTTAATAAGAAATAGTGCATATTTATAGTCTATATGTATAGATAGCCAAGATGGCGCGAGTTAGCCAGCAGCCCCATTTAAATGCACAGGGCTAACCTGCGCCATATTGGTATATACGGATGTCAAATCTCAATAATATTTAGCATATCTAGCGTTTTTGCAATCAACCAAGATTTTGTCAAAGTTACTATGTCAGTGGAATTAATTTTTATAATTTCTCAAAAATACTATTAGCTTCTGTTACATATAACAAGTTAATCGCATTTCTCTCATTTCGGCATATCGATTAAAAAAAAAAAAAAAAATGATCTAATTTGGAGTTATAGAAGCCGATATATGACAAGTTTAGATCACGCGCTCATTTTGAAGGCGCGGTTTTGGCACTCTCCTTCACCTGATTTTCACGCACCGACGTCCAACTTCGCAATGTTTATTATTTTTTTATTACTAAAAGAACCTGTCCAGTGAATTCAGAAATTTGTATAAAAAGAGTTCTTATAATATCCTATCAAGATCAATTTTGATTGTTGTTAAAAAGCAAATAGTTTGACGATAAACCCTCGTCATCTTTGGAGACTTATCTCACGATCTATATGTTCAATCGAGACCAGCGTGATTTTAAATGAAAGGCGATTGCAAGAACTTTCATTACGTGTGCTATAATATTTTTTTACTTATAAAATGGCAGAGTAGAAGTAATTATATATATATATATATATATATATATATATATATATATATATATATATATATATATATATATATATATATATATATAAATATATGCTCCTTTAACTCTGTTTTCCGGGGTTTTTAATGATGTATAACTGTGATTTCCGGGACCCGTTGTTATTTCTGGGACATCCCAGAAGTGTTTTTGACGCGGAACTGTTATTTCTGGGACGCGTATAGAGTCAATAACCCCAGGGTCATTATTTCTTTAGTCACGCGCCTATATAGCGAACTCTGAAGAGATAAACTATAGGACCCTGTATAATGCCAAGAAACAGGGTTAAAGGTATATATATATATATATATATATATATATATATATATATAATAAATAATTATGTTACAAAATTATTCTATTTGTTTTTATTCATACCTACTATACATTTACAAAAGAGAATAAAAATGAAACTTTTATCTATAAGAGTATAGTTAATGCGAAATTAATTCAACTAATACATATCTACAGGTAATAATGTACAATCTACGGCGATATTTTTATTATTATAAATTTTTTTGCAACATTCAAAAATAATTATTTATTTTAACAACAATATCACAATAACGCTTAATAATTGGGGGTCTAAGCCTACCCAATCGTATTCCTCTCATTTCGGCATATCGATTAAAAAAAAATGATCTAATTTGGAGTTATAGAAGCCGATATATGACAAGTTTAGATGACGCGCTCATTTTGAAGGCGCGGTTTTGGCACTCTCCTTCATCTGATTTTCACGCACCGACGTCCAACTTCGAAATGTTTATTATTTTTTTATTACTAAAAGAACCTGTCCAGTGAATTCAGAAATTTGTATAAAAAGAGTTCTTATAATATCCTATCAAGATCAATTTTGATTGTTGTTAAAAAGCAAATAGTTTGACGATAAACCCTCATCATCTTCGGAGACTTGTATCTCACGATCTATATGTTCAATCGAGACCAGCGTGATTTTAAATGAAAGGCGATTGCAAGAACTTTCATTATGTGTGCTATAATATTTTTTTACTTATAAAATGGCAGAGTAGAAGTAATTATTTATAAGCAAAAAATTTTCCGAGCATTAAAAATTGCTTAAAAAATTATTAACAATTATAAAATTTATATTCTGACGATGCCAGGTGATAGCTGGGAACATTATGAGTACGTAAAAAAATCAGGACCGATTTTAGATAATCGGTTTGGCTCTGGCATTACTGCAACAAAATAGTGATTTTTTCCACCGAGTTTAGTTAACAAATGAATTGTGCGAAAACTATACGACTGATCTAAATCAACATTGGGGGCTTTATTTATATTGCTTTGAAGTACTTACATACAAATTTTCAAAAGGATAGGACCAGCCCTTAATAATTCTACAAGTGCTTCAAAAATACCCGATTTTTCATACGTTTTTTGCGAGTATATTTCTATTTTGCTATGTAATTATTGCATTTCCATTTTTTTTATTTAACTCTACCTTGTAGAAAATTTCATGGGGAACAAATTTGGTCCTATGAATATTTTCTTTAAAACGTATAGTTAAGAAGTTATTTTCAATAATGTACGAGAAAAACCGTGATTTTGACGTATTGTTTCACGTTTCGATTGTTCCTGCAGTTAGCATTACTTTTTTTTTTGGTGCACCCTGATATTTTCGTTCTATATGTTATGAAGAAGTTATAGCCAAAAAAGATAATCTACGTCAGAACGCATCCATGTGAAAGTATACTGCTCCTGGCCTACGTAGGCGTCCGCTTTAGACAGAGAGGTACCGAAATCTGGATTACCACATTCCAATTAGCTGTTGCCGCGCATTTACCAGCGGAGTCGGACTTGTCCTTACAACGATTCGGTTCAAGTATTGATGAATGCCGGGATTGAAGGATCGCTGTTCTACGGCAACTCGCTCAGTTTATATCGTATATTTGTTCAGCATGTTTGACAGTAATGACAGGGAAGACATGCTGAACCATCGAGCAGAGCATGCCTTTGCTGGTATCGCAGTTTGACGGCCCAAGCACGTGAACGAGCAGACCGAGCTCATCCAGAAAAGTATGAGCAAATGGGCAATCATTGAGCCGTATAATTCCCGTTTAAGAGCTAATCTGTACGCGGGGGCTACATCAAGAGAGCAGGTACGCCTATTAAACAATAAACATCTCTTCAGATCGGGATCAAGCGATGTATTACCCTGCTGGTATCGCTAGAAAATGGCTAGAAAATGGGAGAAAAATCGTTTCACAAATGGGAGAAAAATGGTCAATTTCTACCAGGGTACAAACGTGGTAAGATTATTCAAAACACGTATTTGGTAATAAAACTATCATCGATAGGTGACGCACGGCAATACATGACTAAAAATGTTTGATTCAGATTATAAGGCAAAGTCAGGGAATAAGGGGTGTAATATTCTTATATTTAACATCTTTTATTGTTAAAAATGACTTAATAATCGAAAAAACTCATTTTCAAAACTCGTTTGTTAACGTGCTTTGAAACACTTGGTAAGTTTTTCAAAAAAACGCTTTTACAACGTTTTTAGACGGTCAAACATTTATTCTAAACATTCGTGACCTACTGTGTCACAACGTTTTTAAAACTCACTTTATGAACGATTTTTATGGGTAGAGGACTTGGAAATTTCACGTAACTCAAATTATGGATATATCTGGTAGTCGGCGATCCATTAGTGCTACGAGATACCATAACCTATTGGTCTGCTTCTGGCAACACTAATGAAAGACTCGTCTGTTGGGTTGGGTTAGGTAGCTGAACGCTCCCCGCCATCGACGTAATTACCCTTCGGTGGACCCAGGTATAAATGAAGACATAGGCACAGCAAACGCTCACAGTTGCAAAGCAGCCTTTGCACAGGACAGACGTTCGAGTAAGCCACATTCGATTGCTATACATTAACATTTTCTAGAAGATGGCTGTACACTACCGATTTGGGAGTAGTACGGACATGGAGGTACTTAAGATTAATGGGCAACACATATCTGTAGCTAATTTAAAGAAAAGCATTATGCAGCAAAAAGGGATAGGAAAGAAAGGAGGTGTGGATTTGAAAATCAGAAACGACGAAACAAAAGAAGGTAAAACGAAATTCCCAAAATTGTTATTATTTAAAATAAAATATAAAATAAAAATAAAAAATCTCATAAAAAAAATATTTTTTTCTAGTTTACAAGGATGAGAACACCTTAATCGCCGTTTACTCTACGGTAAATGTTGTTAGAGTACCAGTAACAGAGCAGAAAAAACGCTCTCGGTACCGGACAGACGCACCGTCCAACAAGTGTAAAGATAAGGCTCCTCAGACGAAATATATCGATCTTACAAGCGCAGATATATCTGAGGAGGAGAAAATCCGCGCCATGATGATACAGTCAACCCAGGATTACGATCCTTCAAGGTATGTATTCTTTTCCGTTGAAAATTTTGTTGTTATATAGATTGATTATGTACAGTAATAGATATTGACATTTTATTTTCAATTTTCAGCTACATGAAAATACGAGGTTCCAACCAAACTGGATTAGTGCCTCCACATTATCGTTGTTATAAATGCCAGCAACGTGGTAGTCATTGGATAAAAGATTGCCCTTATGATTTGGACGGCAAACGGATTAAAAGAAGTAGTGGGATTCCCAGAAGTTTTATGGTCCCAGTAGAGGGACCATCAGTTACAGGTGCCATGATGACCCCTGATGGAACGTATGCTGTATTTGCTCCCGCTCATCACTTGGCCGTCTCGCTGAACACGACGGCGCGCCCGCAGATGTCGCCTCCTTCTGCGCCAGACTCTCCGATGAGCGCCAGCGAGACCCTGAAGAACGAGGCTGAGCAGCGAATGTCCAACGTGCCGATGCCTTACTCGTCGGGTCACGAATATTCTTACAGCGTGATCAGCGACTCTAGGAGGAATTTCCAGGGGTCGATGCGCGTGAAAGGGCAGCGCAACCACCGCTGGGACAAGCAGTCCAGTCGCCTGCACCAGCCCTTGCGCAGTCGTTACGACCCATACCGTCGCCGGGACCTTGTCATCCTCTGAGGTGTGGCGAGGGCTGTCACTGCGCGGTCAGTGGCTGGAGCGGCACATGCTAGAAATTATTATAGTTGAAAATGTTTTAATAATTTACATTAAAATGTAAAATATTTTTAACTATAATGATTTTATTAGCATGGGTGGATTAGGCTTACATAATATGCACAATGTAAATTGTATATTATATGTTTCCCAATATATAATACATGGGGAAACCACTTATCGAAAACGCGCAATGGTATCTACCGCAAGGTGGTGTGGGAAAGATACTTATTATTTTCATATATCTCAAATTGAACCGCCAGAGTATGCCTACATCACTTATCATTTTGAATTTCAAGTATGGCCGTTCTTCTCTAAAGATGATTCGACGCGTAGTTTCTCATGTCTCGATTGCACTAAAAATGCATCCGGTTTGTAATGTTCAAAATTTGTACATAATTATATCTTTGCAATCTTATATTTCAAGGTCATATTCAAACGGCTGCTATTTCACGAGTTTTTAAAGCTCCTGAGTAAACTAAACGACCTTTCCCTCAGTTCAGCACTTCCTTTCACCTCCTGCATAATATTTGGATTAAAATAAAAAATACACGACATATGCAGTTCTTACGAAATAATGCTCTTTTCAGAAAAATCCACTTTTCTCAAAAACCCCATTTCTTCGGATGATTTTCTTTTTTTTTTTTTTTTTTTTGTGGTCGGGTATATAATTATCTCTATCAATCCATGTTTGTCGGATGCTGTAATTTGGTCTATGGATAGAGAGACAATATTGATTAGCGATTTTCGGGAACATTTTCTCAATAAAATTTGGTACATAGATATGAAATGAAAAAAAAAAAACGTGACTTTTTTCACACTCTGTGTCCGAAGTTCTGACTTTGCCCACGCAAGCTTGCGTCAACTCGGAACTTCCACTCGTTGTTTTGAAAAATATTGTTCGATACACGTCCGTGTGATGATTCTCGAGTCGTGTTATTTTCACCCTCGCCTCGCTCGGGCGACAAACTGGTGCGCGTACAGGTTCGTCTCTCTCGCACTAGTATCGAAAAGTACTATTTCGATATGCTAGCGAGAAGGTGATTTCAACCTCGTGTGACCTTTGTACCCTCACTTCGCTCGCGCGCAAACGTCGTTCCGACGATAAAATCACTTTCACGCACTAGTATCGAAATGTACTATACAAAACTGGATTTTCTATGCCAATTTAACGCACGCAAAGTGTAGGATTCCCGCATTCTTACCTGGCAGTGTGCAAAGCACTTTAGAATAGAGATATAGTGTTTTCAATTTTTGAGCATTGGCGCAACTTTTTGTGAAAACCATTCTATGGATTTTCATGGGACTGGATCTAAATTACTTGAAATTCATGCAGTTTAGAGAACGTAAAGTTGAAAATATCAGATTTTCTGTAGTAAATAATTTGTACATTCTAAAAACGGCAAGAAAAACATAAACATTCATAAAATTTTTGAAATAATAGTATTGTTGTTTTAACCGTAAAAAAAAAATTTGCTTTAGGAAATCTTATGTTTTCAACTCTTGGTGCCATAACTGCATTAATTTTGAGTAATTTACGCTTTGTCCCATGAAAAGCAATGGAATGATTTTCGCAAAAAGTTGCGACAATACCAAAAAATTGAAAATGCTGTATCTCTGAGTAAAATAGGGCTACATATTATATCTTGAACCATTTAATAAGAAATAGTGCATATTTATAGTCTATATGTATCTCTCTCCCTCTCTCTCAACTTCCGTGAAACTGAGTACCAAAAACTTTAATGAGAGCTTAAATATTTTTTTAAAACAATCAACACGTTTTTTAAAAGCTATTTTTCAAGTACGTTAAATTCTAACAACACAATTTGTCTAGTCCTTTTATTTCTTTTAGACTTATCTATTCAATAAGGACTCTCTACAAATAGTAATAATTTTTTTCATGGCTGTATAAACTCTCTCCCTCCTTCTCTTTCCCATCCCACTCTCTCTCCCTCCCTCCCTCTCCCTCAACATCCGTCAACCTGAGTACCAAAAACTTTAATGAGAGCTTAAATATTTTTTTTAAAACAATCAACACGTTTTTTAAAAGCTAATTTTTTAAGTACATTCTATAACAACATAATTTGTCTTGTCCTTTTAATTCTTCTACTCTCTTCTATTCAATAAGCACTCTTTACAAATGGTAATAATTTTTTTCATGACCCCTAGCGGAAATCGAAAATGTTAAAAAAGTGTAATAAACTGTAAAAAAACGTATGAAATCATAAGAAAATGTAAGTTATCGTATATTTATATTGGATTTCGGACGTTTTTTACACTTTCTTACATTTTCTTACATATTTTTACAGTTTCTTACATTTTCTTACCGTTTTTTACTTTTTTAAACTTTTGCATTTTTTCATTTATTTTAACGTAACGTAAAAAAGTGTAAAAAAATGTAAAAAAAGGAATGAAAAGATATAATAAAATGTAAGAAAGTGTAACACTTTACAGTTTCTAAACTTATATTTTTTACATAATTTTACAGTTCTATAAAATTTATTACAGTTTTTAACATTTTATTACATATTATATTTTTTATTTCGTTAGAACAAAAATATGAAAAAGTGTAAAAAAAATGTCAAGAAAGAACAAAAAATGTAATAAAATGTAACAAAGTGTAACACTTTACAGTTTTTTACAGAAACTTACATTTTTTTACTTAATTTTACATTTCTATACAATTTATTACATTTTTTCACATTTTATTACATATTTTATTTTTTATTTCGTTAGAACCAAAATATGAAAAACTGTACATAAGTCTCAAAAGAGAACGAAAAAATGTAATCAAACGTGAGAAAGTGTAACACTTTATAGTTTTGTACAGGAACTTACATTTTTTTTACACAATTTGACATTTCTACACAATTTATTACATTTTTTCCGCCTTTTATAATATATATTATATTTTTCATCACCTTGGAACCAAAACATAAAAAAACGTGAAAAAAAATAATACAAGAAAATTTAAGAACGTGGATCACTTCATAGTTTGTTACAGAAACTTACATTTTTTGACATCATTTTACATTTCTATACAAATTATTACATTTTTTGCCTTTTATTATATATTTAATTTTTTACTTCGTTAGAACTAACATATCTAACTAGGGGAGCTGCGCCCCCCTATATTGATATATACAATCTCAATTAAAAAGAAAATACTCGCGGCACATATGCACATATACACTAATACCGCGAAAAGGAGAAAAACAGAAGGAGAAAGTTCAATACTGATCTGGCTTAGCCCTGCGACCTGCGTGCATGAGTACTATTGCAGCAGTCGTAACGGCTACCTCGGCTAGGCTATGTTCGCACACTAAGTACCTACAGTGGAAAAACACATGCGACTCGCGCGACCGCGAGTGCTCCTTGTGTATAAGATATATCTATAGGATAAGATATGGACCCCGCGCGCTTTCTGCTACTCTATAGCGAGTAGTGCTAGTGCGACATGCCGTTGAGCGCATGTGTCCATGGTGTATTGCTATGTGTGATATCAACAACTGCATCCGTGGTGAATGTCATCCCTTTCATCGTGTCCGCCGATTAACGATGATTCTCATTCATAGCTCTCTCTTGTACTCGCAGAAAGTGAGCGTCAGCTTGCGTGACGAGAGAGATAGCTATACGTACCGCGATCTTCTCTCTCTCTTTCTAACGTTCGGACATTTTCATTTACGGGCAGCCCTATATCTCCCCTGCTCCTACAGCATAATTATGGTCATAATTATTTACTATAGTCCCTCTAATCTCGTTATCCCTTCAGCATAATTATGGTCATAATTATCAGCATAATTATGGCCATAATTATGTCGCCAGGTGACAGGATTTATGAGCATAATATGCGGCATAAAATGGTCATCCGTCATAAAATACGGCACATTATAGCCATATTATGCTTAACAGTTCTACCACGGAACAGTCATACAGTAGTTTCCGAGAGTTGTTTGCATTACTTGACTATCGATAATTGATTTCACAACTTTCGTTTGTTTGATTTGCAGTGAACAATTTGAATGTACTTACTTACATATAATTTTTTCAGCATACAATGACTCAAAGAATTAAAAGACTTTTTCATTCGTATTTATTTGATTTCTTTTACAAAATCATAAATATTATTATTTTATAGATTATAAATTATATTGTTATAAAACTTACTACGAAAGTATAAAATAAGGCAAGCAAGTATCTGAGGTTTTCTGTGTAATCTATAAAATCATATATAGTTATTTTATTAAATCTATAAAATAATATATATTATAATTTTTTAAAGAAATCAAATAAATACTAGGAAAACAGTCTTTTACATTATTTAGTTAGGGTATGCTCAACAAATCGTCGGGTGGGAGGAAAAAGGAGCTATTTCGAAAAAGCGTTGAAAAAGGAGCTATTTCGAATGAGCGTTGAAAAAGGAGCTATTTCGAATGAGAGCCCAAGAAGGAGTTATCTCGGAAGTCATTTTTTTTCTCAAAATTTAAGTTAGCAATACTGTAGTAAAGAGAAGAATATGTTTAATATTAACATGGTATTTTAACTATTAACATGCTATTGTAACTATTAACATATATATTTTAATAGTTACAATGCCACGATAAATATCAACATTTTGATAAAATATTTTTCTCAGTATAGAAAAACACACACACATTTTTAGAATACGCTTACATACGATCAATTATATTATATTCTTTAATTGCTTTTATTTCATTAGTTCTAGATAATAATTCAAGAATTCATGAGGAATCAAATTGTGACCAATCATATATTGAAGATTCTTTTTTTTTGTCCAGATCTAGCAACAACTTTAATAAATTTGATGTCCTGATATAGCGAATCAGCTGTCTTAACGAATTGTTATGAGGAAAAGTTGTTGCTAGATCTGGACAAAAAAAAGAATCTTCAATATATGATTGATCACAATTTGATTCCTCATGAATTCTTGAATTATTATGTATAAATTGTATAATACCATATATGCTAAATTTTTCAATATTTCTAACAAATTAATTTGAAAGTATGGTAATATTTTGTATGGTAAATTTCACATAAAAATTTCTTTTCTTATTTAAGTTTGCGGTTGGCTCTCTATGAAAAATGTGTTACCTATTTATTCATTAATGTTATCCGATATTTTTAAAGGAACAGAAAAAGTCTGATGAATTAAGAAATATTGAGAAAAAAATGTAAGTCCACAATTTATATTAATGTTATAATTCTTAATACTAAATCCTATTTATAATTTATTAAAATTGTAGGCCGTGTATTTTAATATTGGATTCAATTAATGGAATGAGTTCAATTGATGATGCTACAATAATAAAAAAATATTTATTTTGGGAGTACAGAAGAAAAATTGATAAAAGTATAAGTATCGATACATATGCGAAATTCGATCTAAGATGTATTTGGCTAAAAGTACCACAACAAGATAATTCGTACGATTGTGGTATTTATATACTGCAATATGCTGAGAGTTTTTTGGTAACGATTATACATATATATGTATGTGGACTGCAAAACTTACGATCGCATTTGCTATTCACAACCGAAAAACAATTGAATTTTAAATAAAAAAACTATTATTTTTTAATGCTTACTTTCTTTGAAATAATAATACTCTTACATTAAGTGTGACTTAAGTTACTGCTAAGAATATTCAGTTTCCAAATACGGTAATAAAAAGTAATGGTAGCGTATATCAATAGCCAACAATAATAATTATCTTTAAGGTTGATGGGTAGCACATGTAATTTCTTTTTCAAATTCGTGTATTTAATAAAAAGTTAACTAACAAATTTTTGAATGCTTATTATATTATTTACTAGACATCAAACAAGGATTACATAACGCTGGAGTCTTTTGAGAAATGCTTTCATGTAACGAACATCGTAAACAAAAGACAAGATATTCGAGAACTCATCAGACGAAAAGGTTGATTGAATTTCATATTATTTATACGTATGCAAGTGATAGTGAATTAAAAACTGATGAATTTTTTTGTAGCTAAAGAATCGAATTTTAATAGGAAATTAAAATAATAAATTAGAAAATAAAAATAATAAATCACAAAATCCAAATATTTTTGTAGAGTTATTAAACACATGTAAGAATTAATATGATAAAGGCAAAGTTCTTTAACAATTTTTTAAATAAAATAATATTTAATTGTGACGGCACCGTCTCCGTCATTCCATAAAAAGAAAAAAAATTTCACATATTGACGAAACATGATCATAGCCCTGAACCACTACTAACCTATCGACACTACTGCACCAAGGGTTGTAAGTGCGACCGGCGCTACAGAGAGTTTCCCCAAGCTGCCATAAAAACGACGACGCAGCGCATATATTAATTTCCAGTTTAGACTCTTATAGTTATCATCTTTCTTAAATTCATCCTTCGGCTTATTGTTAAAACTTTTTCCTCTTATTGGTGAATGCCGAATAACAAATAAGAATTAAAAGTTATATTCGATCCCCGGGTATAATAAACAAAAGACTGATAACAAAGACTATTTCATTTTTATACAATCAACAGTAACCCACCTTAATAGAAATATTAGTCAGAAATAGCAACTTTTCCAATAAACTTTATATTTTAAAATTATGTACCAATTCGAATAAAATATTATCATATGTAGATTTAAAATCTTTAAGTGAATTATACTAATAATTCATTAACACTCTAGTTGCAAAATATGGCTAATTTTCTATAAGGTTATGTTCTGAATAATAAGTTTAGTGCGAATTGTTAAACAAACAAATCACAATTGTAATTCTTACGTTATACGTTTGACTTAACTAGCAACCGTTCGGAACGCGAGGTGTAAGAGTATATAAGGTTTAACATTCACAATCACAAATAAATATAAAATTATAATAATTACTTTAAGGCACATTCATGAAGGAATATTTTCCCTACTCAAATAATAAAACTTATTCAACTTTCTATTTTTCTTCCGCTATAAATAAATAAAATGTTTTTATTACATATCATAAATTTAATAAACATTTTAAACAATTACATGTGGGTTGGAAATATTCCTTCAAAATGTAGAGCTAGCCTTAAGAAGACGATAGCCCTAGCATATACGCTATCTGAGGGCTGCAAAACACATGGCCCATACTAAATATAGATACGACGCTTTCCCACGCAGAGACGCGCTTTTCTGAATTTTTGAATACACGATTTATACTATATACTGAAAAGATTATTTACATTATTAGACAAAATCTCTCAAACCGTTAAAGATAAAATTATTTTAACAACTTTAAATATTAAATATAGCAGTAAGGAAATTAGGAAAAATAATACTAATTCCATATTCTTTTGTTAAATTGCAATCAACAGCTTTTGCTTGTTTCCGTATTAATAATATTAAGATCTATCAACAAAAACCAAAAAACATAACTCTATAACTAATCATATGCATTTTGTAAACGCAGCCAATAAACATGAAAAGAATCTTTATTAACAAACGATAAATAATTACTATAATACTTATTATATTACATAAAGCAACAAGTTATGTTAACCACTAGTTTATTTTATATAACCGGCTATTTTTATAAACTTATCAAATCCAATATCATTATAAATTAGATTTTTTTTGTATTAATAACTTTCATATTGCGAATAACTATCGTTAAAATAATCATAGCGTTTTCGTTCAGATTTGTAATAGTTTGCTATGCATTTATCTAATTAAAGAGGTAATTTCACATTTTGTAAAACATTCGGAATTGTTAATTATAAGAAAAACCGAGACAAAGAGAGTGTTTATCTGTACTCTCCATCGCATGCATAAAAATAGATTTCCTCAAGTCCCTCCACGTGGTGACGTATTTCCCAGCATCTTTTGGGACTCAATGTACTATAGCATAAGAACATTATTTAGAATAACGCTAAATATTCCAATAACTATAAGTAGGGAAAATAATTTTGTTCAAGATAAAAGTTGTATTATGTTAAGTAAAAACTAGAAGATAATAAAACCGTTATTATAATATGTTTTAGTAGTAACAATAATCCATTTGTTTACTTCTATTAGATTAATTAACTTAACTTTAAGTTCAAAATAATAAACTGTTTCGAATTTGAATAATACATTGTAAATCGTACATTCTCTAATAATAATTAACTATTACGCCTATTTATAAGAGATTCTCATTTGTTAATGCAAAATTATGAACTGTACACATTAGATAAAACATTTTGCTATACAACAGTTGTATCTTAACACATTGATATTAAAAGCAATTAATTAAATTTCAAATATTTAAAATAAACAATAGAAACTCTAAGAAAAGTGTATTAAATTAATAAGATAACTTAATAATATAATTGAATTATTAGCTAGAAAGAATAATCTAATGTTTTCATAAAGTTGCATAAGAAAATTTCACCAATTACATAAAATAATATATTTTATGAAAACCGTTACTGAGGACCTATATAGGAAATGTCCTGCACATCTGGAAACTCTTATCTCTCCCTAAGTTGTTGCATAACATATACAAGCATCGAAAATACGATCTTTTAAGGAAATCTTTTCATTTCTTTACCCTGCGACGAAATATTATTTTCCAATTTTAAAACTTATAAGGTTTATATCTATTTAACTATTTTACATTTTTACATTTTAACAACGCAATTCATCTGCAATAATTTTTCTTTACATTTTCATATAAATTTAATCCCTAATCACAATCTTTAAAAATAATTGTGTTTATAAATTTTTTGATTTATTAATATTTTTCTTGTGAAATCTTAAAAAACTAATTCCTATAATAATTTCATTATCTACAAATTACAAATATTCACATCCAAACCCTAGAGAGATGATTATTTAATTAGACAACGAATAAATATAAAATTAATAAATTTTATGATTGGAAATAATCTGGAACCACATTTGTAACAATAACGAAATGAAATCTTTCCTGCATTTGCGTTAACATTAAGTAAAACATTGTAACTAAATAAATAATAGCGATATTTACCACAATTTTGCGAACACCTTTATAATATTATACTTGACTGATTAGTTTTACCATTTTTTACGAGACTTATAATTATTGTAATATTATATTAATTATTTTTCTGTTGAACTATCTATTATATTTTGCGACCTTTGTATTTCATCATAACTTTACTTCTAATCAACTTATAACCACCGTTCAAATTTGTAATATCTTGTCTTAGAAATACCTATTGAAATAAAACTATAAATAATTTGTAAATTTGCGATCTGTAATGAATCTAAACAATCTGTAGAAAATTGTCAAAAATACAGTGAAGAAATTGAAGAGTGAGGGAGATAGGAATATCTTCTGTCTCTTTCATCTCTCTTTCTCTGTCACTCATACAACGTTCTCTCTCGCTCCTTAAAGAAGATACGAGCCGCCGGAAAATACCCTGGAGAAAGGATAAGGGACCGCTCTCTACCGCTCTCTGTGTTAAAACATAGGATTTTCCCCCGCTTGGCTGAAAATTGACGTTTGGAAGGGATGCCACCCCCGCACCATTGGACACCGTTCTCCCGCACCACTAGCCTCATTTAACATTGCAGCATATATGATTATCAACCGCCGTTACAAATGTCAACCAGCGATTCGTTAACACAAGATGATGCAACTATCCGATTCGACACCGCAGTTTTTCCAGCCAAAGAAGAGGAGGAGCAATGTATTTAAATACGCCGAACGCGCACTGTTCGACAGTCAGATCAACACAAGCCTCACAAGCTTTGCTGACTGCTCTAACAGATCGACACAAGCCTCACAAGCTTTAGACTCTGTTCAAACTTCAAATTTTAATAAATATTCAAGCATTACCAAATTCAATCTCTCTAAAAAATTTATTATTACGAAAATTCAAATTCCCAAATTTTTTTTTTCTTTTCACACTAAATTCAAAGGAAAATACATAATTTCTCAATTATCATAGTTCAAAGCTTTACGAGCCCAGACTACTGGTATTTTGAGAAATAACATATTTATTCATTACTCACTTCGTTCAGTGTGACTTTACAAGTCACCGTACACTTAAGTTTGATTAGTATTATTGTATATTTCCACTTTTAAAGAAAAACACATTACCTCTTGAGGAAAAAATAAAGAATTCAAAGGTAATTTAACAATTTGTTTTTCTAAATTGCATCTTCTCAAATACCCATAGCTTCAGCTTTACGAGTTGAGTCTAATGAAGTTTTTGAGAAGTTAAAAATATTACTTCGTAACCCATTTCGTTCAGTGTGATTTTACGAGTCACCGTACACTTGAGTTCGAAGAATGTTGCAAGTTTACTACTTTTCAATTAAAATTAAAAACAAATTTCAAACAAAAAAAATTCAAATTTATTGTTCAAATTTTACTACATTTCAAATTTATTGAATTTAAGGAAAATACATAATTTCTCAATTATCATAGTTCAAAGCTTTACGAGCCCAGACTACTGGTATTTTGAGAAATAACATACTTATTCATTACTCACTTCGTTCAGTGTGACTTTACGAGTCACCGTACACTTGAGTTTGATTAGTATTATTGTATATTTCCAGTTTTAAGGAAAAACACATTACCTCTTGAGGAAAAATAAAGAATTCAAAAGTAATTTAACAATTTGTTTTTCTAAATTGCATTTCTCAAATACCCATAGCTTCAGCTTTACGAGTTGAGTCTAATGGAGTTTTTGAAAAGTTAAAAATATTATTTCGTAACCCACTTCGTTCAGTGTGACTTTACGAGTCACCGTACACTTGAGTACGAATAATATTGCAATATTTACTATTTCAAAAGCACAGAATTCTAATTAAATAAAATAAAAGTCAGAATAACGAAGAATATCAATTAGGCAAATTTTAGCCAGTAAATTCAATTGCGAGCTATGCTCTTTATAGGGAAGGGCGAACCTGAGGAATAACCTGAGTAGGGCAAAATTTAGTGTTCCTATATATTGTACATTAATTCCTGGGCTCGTGACCTTATTCCTAGTCCATATGGGGATACGTGCGGCCAAACGATCTTTACGAGACGTTCGTGCTATCCACTGTTGGTCCTTATAGAAATCCAATCCTAATTCAAGAAAAATTAGTCAAACCTGAATCTCAACGTTAACAGTGAATTTGATATTACACTCCTTTCCTCAGCTCGTCCATGGTTTATTAGCTGGCGCAGCTACGACCAAAAAGAGCATTAATTCTTAATTGAGTTAATAATCCCAGTCGTGTTATGTTTTAGGACGTGACATAATTATTATTATAACTAGCCAGTTCAAGCGCGCTGCGCGCGCTCTTCGCTTCAACTCGTATACAATAAATTAATATTGAAATCTTATGAATTTAAAATTCATTTTATTTTTTAACATACACAAATTCATCCAATATTTTCTATTAAAACTTGGATTGTATTTATATTTATTTTAGTTTATTCCTAAAATACAAAAATTTCGAGGTTAGAAATTTAACCGTATTCATAACAGTTTTTATAGTCCTTCATTATTAACTACAGCCAAAATAATAATACCTTTTTGTTATACAATGTTAAACTTTAAGTCATTAATACAATTTATAACTTATATCTTTAGTTTAAATATTTCATAATTTCAAATCATATGGGTTTCATTTGGACGAATCAGTTAAGACCTTAAGCTATTAGCTAACGTCACTGCAGACCAATCACGGGTTCCATTTAAACGGACTTGACCAATCGCAAAGGTTTTATTTCGGCTTCACATTTCCGTCATCATTCTTTTAAGAGAAAATAATTATATAAATAAAATTTTATTTAAAATTTACTTACCTTTCGTTTTCTTTTTCTACTCCCTCTTGTACCACGCGTAACATTGTAAGTCAAGCAAAAAATGTACTTTGTACTCCAAAAATTAAATGAAATTAATTTCATTAATTAAAAATAAGAAGACAAAATAGAGAAGACACCTGTCGGAAACATATTGCGAACAGGGAACACGTTGCTAAATATATTGTATGAAGTATTCGGCATAGGAAATTAGTGTTTTAATATACACATTCACTGCTAATACAAAAAGTTTTGTAGCAAGAGATAACTGATATGCACTCTTGGAATGATAATCAATCAGTAGAATACCATATAATACAGTTGCATGTCTTGTACGATTTTTTCTTTAGCTCTGTCAATAATCAATTTCTTTCAATTAAATGACGGCATGACGCCGTGCGCAGCGATTGACGATTTCGCGCATTGATATAATAATATCAAAAATATAAATGAAAATAAAATAATATATTACATTGTCTTACCTTATATATTGAAATATAATTAAATGTAAAACTTTTGCTTACCTTAATTAACTTAGTGAATCGCTATAGCGTCAAATCTTTCTTAATTGAAAAATAATAGTTTTGAACTATTAGTTACTATGCTATAAATATAATATAATGCTACAGCATTTTAAACAATTAATTTGTTTACAACTATCAACGTTTAATATTTTCAAACAAGTAGTCTGAAAATATCTATTCTGGAACCAACTGGAAACCAATAACGGTCACGAAAAGCGTTATAGACCCCTTTCATGAAATATCATGAAATATTATTTTATTGTCGTTAACAAAATTATTATTACACAAATAATTTATGTTATGTAATTACGTAGCTAATTAAACATTACTTACTCATCCTTGACTGAAAATAATAGCTAAATTTACATTTTTCGCAACTTTACTTCATTATTTTTCAAATTAATTTTACAATGTTAAAAAGCTTTTAAAAATTATTTTTTTACAGTAACTTTTCTTCTTTTGCTATTTTAATAATTATCCGATATTTTAAAATTTTTTCAGATACATTTGTAACGGAACCGTCTACGATGGGAAAATTTATTTTTTTGTATATATTTTTATGCGATGAACCATAGTCATAACCCTGAACACCTATTACCCTACCGACACTATTGCACCAAGGGTTGTAGATGTAACCTGCGCTTCTCGGAGTCTCAAGCTGTCATAAAACACCGACGCGGCGCATGCTTTAAAATTTCTGAATTTTTAATCTTGTAATTTCCTTTTCCTTAAAAGGCTATATTTAGACTTTATATTAAACGGACTGTAAACTTTCTTTTCTTCTTGATGAAGAACAAACATTAATCTCAATAAACTAAAATATTGTAATCAACTATACCCACGACTACGAGTGCAGTAAACTATATTAGAAAATCTGTTACCAAATATTATTACCTTTACTTATACAAAATAAGTAATCCACTCTAGGAGAAATATTCACCAGACATTAATTATTAACACAACGAAATTATGTACTAATCTGAATAAGAAAATGATATTCATAAGCCATAAAAATTATAATAGTAAAACCTTTAGGAGAAGTACAATATTACTGATTGTTATTAACAATATTATTTTGTTTGCATTAACGCACTAGTTATAAAGTATGGTTAAGTTCCTACAAATATGTTCTAAATAATAGCTTAAGTACAAATCGCTAATTGAAATTTTACCTTTATATGTTTGACTGAGTATTTTTGTATTTTTATATATAAATTAAGTTTCTTCTGACAATAGGTACAGTAACCAATAATTAGCAACCGTTCAGGCGTGGGATGAAAAGTATAACATTGTAAAATAGATTTAAGGTTGTAATAATTACTTTCAGACACATTCATGAAAGAATATTTTCCCTAATCAAATAATAAAACTTATTCAACTTTTATTTTTTCTTCCGTTATGAATAAATAAAATGTTTCTATTACATAAACATTTTGGATTTTAAACAATTACATGTGAGATGGAAATATTCCTTCAAAATGTGAAAGTAGCTTTAAGGGACGCTTGCTTCGAGCGGATACACTATCTTGATTGTTGTAAAACACATGGCCCTACTAAATATAGATATGACGCTTTCCCACGCGGGGACGCGCTTTTCCGAGTTTTGAATACACGACATATACTATATACTGAAAAGATTATTTACATTATTAGACAATATCTCTCACACCGTTAAAGATAAAATTATTTTAACAACTTTGAATATTAAATATAGCAGTAAGGAAATTAGGAAAAATAATACTAATTCCATATTCTTTGTTAAATTGCAATCAACAGCTTTTGCTTGTTTCCGTATTAATAATATTAAGATCTATTAACAAGAACCCAAAAATATAACTCTATAACTAACCATATGCATTTTGTAAACGCAACCAATAAACATGTAAAGAATCTTTTTTAACAAACGATAAATGATTACTATAATGTAGTTAATTGTCGCAAATGGCAGTCATAGTAGAAAGTTAAGTAAGTTAGGAAGCTGATGGTTCTACTGCCTAGGTAGTAATTAAATAAAAACAAAAGTTTTTAAAAAATTTATTCCGACGTTTCGGACGGTTTATTTCCGTCCCTTTTCAAGGTCTGTGAAAATACACACGAAATACAAGTTTATTAACATAAAAAAAGACACTAAAATTGATAAACACTCGCTTAACAACACTTACCAAAAAACTATATATACAAATATAAATAAGTGGACACAATAAGAGACCACTAGTCAAAGTGAGACGGCGCACGCAATTTCCCAGTATTTATCATCTCTAGAGTATGTATAGGAGGGGTAAGAAACACTTTAGCCATAAATACACAATAAGATATGTAAACCTATAATAGTAAGCCTTGTTTATATCAACTTATTATTATTAATAAAAATTTTATAATCTGACTTCAAAAAATTAGTGTCAAACTGTCTATTCAAGCTATTGCATTGGGAATGGATATGTAGCATTTCAGATAGTAATCTTTTCTGTAAATTAGGCTCTTGATCTAAAATTTTAATATTTTTGAAATCGATTTTATGATTAGTATTCGCTATATGTCCGTGTAAAACTGACTTGTCTCTCTTAAATTTACAATCGCTAACATGTTCTTTGCTTCTTACAATCAATTTTCGAGAAGTTTATCCCACGTACGACGCATCACAATCGCAACAATTAATTTTGTATACAACTTGAGATTTTTCATTTTTATGGTATCTATCTTTTCCTAGTCTAATTATATGATTGAATTTATTGGAGATTGAATTAATCATAATTAAGTTGTAACACTTACAGATATTTTTTAATTCCGGGTTGATATATTTAATAAATGGGAAAACTAAAATGCTATTAAAATTTATGTTCTTAGAATTACAAGTATTTTTATTATTATTTTTAATGTGTAATATACGTTTATTGATATGTTTATTAATGAAATCCATAGGATAATCATTCTCCAATAATAAATCTCTAATTAGATTAAGATTCTTATCATGGAAGTGTGTATCAGCTAAATTAATACATTTGTCAACTAAAGAACATATTATACCAATCTTATTACTAATCGGGTGGTGAGAATTAAAATTTAGAAATCTACCAGAAAAAGTTGGTTTCCTATACCAATCCGTGGAAATTTTTTGTTCGTTATGAATAATAAGAAGATCTAGAAAGATCTTTTCTTACTATTATAGGTTTACATATCTTATTGTGTATTTATGGCTAAAGTGTTTCTTACCCCTCCTATACATACTCTAGAGATGATAAATACTGGGAAATTGCGTGCGCCGTCTCACTTTGACTAGTGGTCTCTTATTGTGTCCACTTATTTATATTTGTATATATAGTTTTTTGGTAAGTGTTGTTAAGCGAGTGTTTATCAATTTTAGTGTCTTTTTTTATGTTAATAAACTTGTATTTCGTGTGTATTTTCACAGACCTTGAAAAGGGACGGAAATAAACCGTCCGAAACGTCGGAATAAATTTTTTAAAAACTTTTGTTTTTATTTAATTACTACCTAGGCAGTAGAACCATCAGCTTCCTAACTTACTTAACTGATTACTATAATACTTAATATATTACATAAAGCAATAAGTCATGTTTACCACTAGTTCATTTTATATAACCGACCGTTTGTAAATTTATCGAATGTAATTACATTGTAAATTAGATCTTTAAGTATTAATAAATTTAATATTGTGAATAATTACCGGCAAAATAATCACAACGTTTTCATTCAAATTTGTAATAATTCTCTACACAATTATCTAATAAAGTAGATAACCTTATACTTGTAAAATATTCAGGATTATTAATAATAAGAAAATGCTGAGAGGAAAAGAGGGTGTCTATCTGTACAATCTGTCTCACGCACATGGCGTATCTAAAAATAGATTTCCTCAGTCTTCCTGCGTGGAGACGCGTTTTCCAGCATCTTTTGGGACTCAACGTACTGTAGCATAAGAATATTATGTTAGATTAACGACAAATATCTCAATAACTATAATTAGGAAAATAATTCTGTTTTAAGTAACGGTTGTATTATGCCAAATAAAAATTATGAGCTGATAAAAATCATTATCATATTATATTTTTATAGTAAATAATAATCCTTTGTTTTTTTTCTGGATTAATTAACTAGCTACTAAGTTCAAATAATAAACCTGTTCGAAATTTGAATAATACACTGTAATCTGTATGTTTCTTATTCATTAATTAAACATTAACACTATTAATAAGGGATTTCCATTTGTAAATGCAAATTTTATGAACTATATACATTAGATAAATATTTTTACTAAACAATAGTTGTATTCTGACACATTGATATTCAAAGCAATTAATTAAATTTCAAATATTTTAAATAAACAATAGAAGACCTAAGAAAAATGTATTAACTTAATAAAATAATTTAGTAATATAATTGAAATATTAGCTAGAATGAATAGTCTAATGTTTTTATAAAGTTTGCATAAGAAATTTCATTGTTTAATGTATAATTAAGTTTATAAAATTTATAATGCGTTTAACTCCTGTTGTAATAGACCGATAACTTCCGTTCAAATTTGTATTTTCATTTTAGAACAAAATGTAATAGAAAAACATATTTTATAATTTATAAACTGCCAACATTGTATAATTTTCAGCAAGTAACAGAAAATTGATCATTTTTGACTCGAAAGAAAGAGAAGGATATATCTTTTGTCTCTCTCATCTCTCTTTCTCTGTCGCACATATATCGTTCTCTCTTGCTCCTTAAGGAAGATACGAGCCGCCGGAAAATACCCTGGAGAAGGGATGAGCGACCGCTCTCTGCCGCTCCCTGTGTTAAAGCATAGGATTTTCCCCACTTTCATAAAAATCGACGTTTGGAAGGGATGCCACCCCCGCACCATTGGATACCGTCTTCTCACACCACTAGCCTCAATTAACATTACAGGATATATGACTATCAACCGCCGTCACACTTGGCAACCAAAGATTCGTTAACGCAAGATGACGCAACTACCCGATTCGACACCGCAGTTTTTCCAGCCGAAGAAGAGGAGGAGCAACGCATTTAAATACGCTGAACGCGCACTGCTCGCCGGTCGGTCAGATTTACAAGCCTCACAAGCTTTGCTGACTGGTCCAGGGTGCAGTTCACCACAAGCCTCACAAGCTTTACTGAACTGACCAAGCAGTCAACAAGAGCCTCACAAGTTTTGTTGATTGTACTGAGACAGTGCTCTACAAGCCTCACAAGCTTAAGACCTGTACAAATTTATAAATAAACATTCAAATTTTACACAAATTCAAATTCTTTTCAAATTTATTATTTAACAAAGAAAAAGAAATTTAAAATTCCAAATCAAAATTTCAAAAGGTAAATAAAAAATTTAAAATACAATAAATATATATTTAACTTTGATCTTCGAATAAAAGTGTTGGCCTGGGTCTTAAGGACTCTAAGGACTTGTTTATTCGAAGAAACGGGTCATTTAGTGTTAAGCCTTAAGGGCTTTTATGCAATTTGACCTAACAAAGAAAATATTATTTATTTTTCAGACTTATAAAAAAATATATATATATTTAACTTTGATCTTCGAATAAAAGTGTTGGCCTGGGTCTTAAGGACTCTAAGGACTTGTTTATTCGAAGAAACGGGTCATTTAGTGTTAAGCCTTAAGGGCTTTTATGCAATTTGACCTAACAAAGAAAATATTATTTATTTTTCAGACTTATAAAAAAATATATATATATTTAACTTTGATCTTCGAATAAAAGTGTTGGCCTGGGTCTTAAGGACTCTAAGGACTTGTTTATTCAAAGAAACGGGTCATTTAGTGTTAAGCCTTAAGGGCTTTTATGCAATTTGACCTAACAAAGAAAATATTATTTATTTTTCAGACTTATAAAAAAAATATATATATATTTAACTTTGATCTTCGAATAAAAGTGTTGGCCTGAGTCTTAAGGACTCTAAGGACTTGTTTATTCAAAGAAACGGGTCATTTAGTGTTAAGCCTTAAGGGCTTTTATGCAATTTGACCTAACAAAGAAAATATTATTTATTTTTCAGACTTATAAAAAAATATATATATATTTAACTTTGATCTTCGAATAAAAGTGTTGGCCTGGGTCTTAAGGACTCTAAGGACTTGTTTATTCAAAGAAACGGGTCATTTAGTGTTAAGCCTTAAGGGCTTTTATGCAATTTGACCTAACAAAGAAAATATTATTTATTTTTCAGACTTATTAAAAAAATTATAATAAATAATATATATTTAACTTTGATCTTCGAATAAAAGTGTTGGCCTGGGTCTTAAGGACTCTAAGGACTTGTTTATTCGAAGAAACGGGTCATTTAGTGTTAAGCCTTAAGGGCTTTTATGCAATTTGACCTAACAAAGAAAATATTATTTATTTTTCAGACTTATAAAAAAATATATATATATTTAACTTTGATCTTCGAATAAAAGTGTTGGCCTGGGTCTTAAGGACTCTAAGGACTTGTTTATTCAAAGAAACGGGTCATTTAGTGTTAAGCCTTAAGGGCTTTTATGCAATTTGACCTAACAAAGAAAATATTATTTATTTTTCAGACTTATAAAAAAAATATATATATATTTAACTTTGATCTTCGAATAAAAGTGTTGGCCTGAGTCTTAAGGACTCTAAGGACTTGTTTATTCAAAGAAACGGGTCATTTAGTGTTAAGCCTTAAGGGCTTTTATGCAATTTGACCTAACAAAGAAAATATTATTTATTTTTCAGACTTATAAAAAAATATATATATATTTAACTTTGATCTTCGAATAAAAGTGTTGGCCTGGGTCTTAAGGACTCTAAGGACTTGTTTATTCAAAGAAACGGGTCATTTAGTGTTAAGCCTTAAGGGCTTTTATGCAATTTGACCTAACAAAGAAAATATTATTTATTTTTCAGACTTATTAAAAAAATTATAATAAATAATATATATTTAACTTTGATCTTCGAATAAAAGTGTTGGCCTGGGTCTTAAGGACTCTAAGGACTTGTTTATTCGAAGAAACGGGTCATTTAGTGTTAAGCCTTAAGGGCTTTTATGCAATTTGATCTAACAAAGTTTATTTATTATTCATTTCAAAGCTTGACGTGAACTAAATTCATTTTTGCCAATTTCATTATTTTATTAGTTTGACGACTTGCAGCCCAAATGCGTATTTCTTTTCTATTTAATTAATTAAATTAACGCAGTGGCTTATGAGCATCAGCTCTCGGGAGGGAAGGGTGATCCTGAGATTTCCCTGAGATTGGGTAAAATTAGTTCTCCTTGAAACTCATACTCCTGGGCTCTTAACCTTATTTCCTATCCATACAAGGGACGTGTGCAATTGTTCTTAAGGGACATATGTGCCGTACCTGTTGGTCCTGGTAAACATCCAAACTTCCTATTATCAAAAATATTTTAACTCAGTTTAAGCGCCTTATACTTCCAACTCAACAGCTCAACCAAGGTTGAATAGCTAACGCAGCTAAGGCCTGAAAGAGCGTAACTCTTCACCGAGTTAACCATCCCAGTCGTGTTGTGTTCTCGGACGTGACACATTTTTTTCTTACTCGCCCACCCGAAAGTACGTACTTCCGGCCCGCATCTCCGAGCCGAAAGAGAAACTTTCGCATCCTATTTTAGACCAACCGCGCGCTCTGATTGGCTGACGAAATTTCCTAACCCGCGGCGCTTGAGCGCCCGCGCGCATGTCCGAGGAAAGATGTTTGTGCGGTGTGAAGGTTAGACACGTACGAAATAAACAGAGGAAAGTGCACGGGTGACGAGAAAAAAGAGTTAGTTGAAATAAAAAGTGGTGTTGTCTTTTTTTAATGAATGTGTTTCTGATGCCCGCCCCTACCAGCAAAACCTCGGCTTCGCCTCGGTCTTGCAAATGTCGGGCGGGCATCAAACCATCTGTGTAACAGCGAAAGTAGCAGACGGTCAAAAAACCAGCTCTCCACGCCGGGCCGAAAGAAAGAACAGTCGGTAATAGCGACCGAGCTACCCAAAGCGTCCGACAGAGGCAGTACTATCGAGCGGGCCGAAAGAAAAACTAACACTCAAACACAGCTAGCAGACGACAACGCAATTTTATCAATTATTTAACAATTACAGAACGTACTTTCGGCCGGGGAGTAAGAAAAATAGTATACAATACTTGGACCGGAAATTGGATGCCCTGGCCGTGCGTCATGACGCCCTCGGCTTCGCCTCGGGCGTCATACCACGCACGGCCCGGAAATCCAATTTCCGGCCCACGTATCGTAATGTACTATTTAGACGAAAATTCCACTTTTTGAATTTCGCGCTTTCTGTTCTGCCACTTTTGAGACCGCTGCTCACAATATCACATACCAACACAAACACACTCACACACACACAAACACACGCAAACGCCGACACACACACACATACACACACGCACACAAACACAGACACATGAACATACACACACACACCCACACACCCACACACAAACACACGCTCGCCTACATAAACACACATAGAAAGACAGACGCCGATGCCCACACACACAAATACATACACACGAATACACACACACGCACACACAAACACACGCAAACACCCACAGACACAAACACACAGACACACAGACACACACTCACACAAAAACACAGGCAGACGCCCATCAACAACACGCACGCCCACATAAATACTTACACACACGAATCAACACACACGCACGCCCACATAAATACTTACACAGACACCCACAAGCATACACACGCACGCCCACATAAATACATACACAGACACCCACAAGCATACACACGCAGAGGTCCACACACACACACACAATACACACACTGAAACACACACGTACACACACAAACACAGACACCCTCTCACATGCACATCTGCATGCAATACACAAATGCACACACACAAACTCACAATATCACACACCCACACAAACACACACACACACAAACAAACACATACATACACATACACACACCCACACACACACAAACACAGACACAGACACTGAACTCCGAAGTAAACAAAAACTAAATATTAGAATACCCGATGTCCTAATTTCTTTGTGTTCAAAAAGGTGGATGCCCTCCTGGTTTACACGGACTTGGGACCGTAACTACTTTTTGTAAACAAACAGTAGTGGTCGAGTTACATCCATCCCACCATTCATTCATGTTTCATTCATTCATTCATTCATTCGGCATGTTCTTGTTTGTGCACATAAGGATTGTGCACATATTTATTGTGCACAGATAGCATTGGTACAGATCTATATATATATATATAGATATATACCAATGTTAAAGTGTGCACAATTAATATGTGCACAATCAGTATGTGCATAAACAAGAACACGTCATTCATTCAACATTCATACAACTAAAAATAATACAAAAAATCAACAAAAAAGAAGGTGTAAAATCTATAAATTTTTTAAGATTTATGGACCTGATTCGTCTTGCGATTATTTTTCCGCATGGATTATATATTTATTAACTAACGCAGAAAAGAAAAATAAAAAAAATTAAAAAAAAAGAAAATCTATCATCTCTACTCCTCCATCCTTTTTTTAAAGTTTTGGTAATGGCGTATGCATGCCGGAATTACGCCAAGTTTCACTTTGTGTGACCTTGAGGAATTCATCAATTTCCTTGCTTTCTTGCGGCATTGTGTCGCCGTTTTTTCTGGAAGATTAAATCCTCGTCCTATGAGATTCGCTTTTATATTGTTGCGACTTCCTTTCGCTGATTCTTCCAAGTACCTGTTGTAGGATGCGTTAATCTCC
The DNA here is from genome assembly GCA_036365515.1 of Torymus aiolomorphi. Taxonomy (NCBI): domain Eukaryota; kingdom Metazoa; phylum Arthropoda; class Insecta; order Hymenoptera; family Torymidae; genus Torymus; species Torymus aiolomorphi. The sequence goes on from CM070877.1 coordinate 156,738,141, forward strand.
TGGACGAGGGCATTGATTTCTTCTTCCCTCCATCGGCTGTCCACCTGACGTGGCCTCTGCTCGGGAATTTGAACCCTCTCCAGAGTCACACACAACTCTCTTAGTGGCACACGTGGTATGGAAGCCAAAAATTCATCTGCAGCCTATTCCTCCTCTCGAGTTAACACCCCGCTATCTGGGACAGCTTCTTGGAGTTGTCCAAAGTTCAAAGTTATTAGAGAATCCTCTATCGGAGGATCCTCAATGTGAGGACCTGTGTGCCTCATCTCCACATAGAGATCGATAACGGGGCCTAAATCGGAGAAATTTAGCTCATACTGCTCCTGCCCAAGGGCAACAAAAAAATCATCAAATTCAAGATCTATGGGAGCAACTGCGGCTGCTACCGGCTGATTCTCAGCATCCATCTCACATTCCAGCTCGGCAAAAATAGCTTCAATTTCGGGAGAGAACTCCATCTCGGCTATTACATTAGAAAAGATAACTAACGATCCTGCGAGCCTGAACACGGCGAATCCCCCGGGGGACTCAAGCCGTGTCGGTTCACACGATCGCTTTGGAATCAGAACGACTTTGTGCGATATCGCAAGTCGAAACTTGCGATATATTACAAAGTCCCCCTTACCCCATCCTGGAGACTTTGTGCAATACTGCAAGTAGTACTTGCGATATTCTAAAAAGTCCCCCACCCTCCTTTACCCACCCTGGAGACTGCGCAATACCGCAACACACACACACACACACACACACACACACACACACACACACACACACACACACACACACACACACACATCCATACAGACATTTTCTAAAATCATGTGATACAAACTTCTAACACCTCTAATCATGTTTCTAGAGCGATTTAACGAAACTTAAAATTTTACTATTACAAAGCTTCCTCTAGGAGAAAGCAAAAATCTATCTCTGCCAATTTTCAAGACGATTGGTTGATTTTTACTCCTGTTATCATAGGAGAACGAATACTCACTTTTTTCTCAAATATTATTTATAGCACTGTGTGACCTAAATCCGCACTTAAGTCACGGCTAGTTGTGACTTAAGTAGCCCATTATTACACTGTGAAATAATGAATTTACTTAAGTCACAGATACGTAATTAACGCCAATTATCTACCAAAACTATTCAAAAAATATGATTTTACATATAAGAATGAACAGGAAAAGAAGTAAAACTTCGTTAATAGTTGACAAACCACAAAGAATAAATAAAAATGATGATAATAAGGCTTCTCTATATTATATGCTATATAATATCTCTATATTATATATTGTATGCTATGGAATAGCATACCGCGCGCTTTTTAAATATTCAATATTAAACTGTATGGATTTTAGTTTTAAAAGTTTTTCTCTTTAATGATATAACGTATACAAATCTTTCACTTTCATAAACTTCAACTTATTGTTAAAGATACAAATCAAATTGCCAAGAATCTAGTTTTATGATTTTTTTATGTATATATTCAATATTCTAGATTCAATAATAACCATATTCTATATCAGGTATTCTATTATTTAAATAACTTTTTATTAATTTTTTTCAGGGCGGGGGGGCTGCGCCCCTACCGCCGCACTTCCAACTATCATTATAAATATGCACAAATAAATAAAATAAGAATATGGCGGATTTATGTCACACGAGCTATAAAATAGTATACGATACTCGTGACTTAACTGGCACATTATTACACGGCGTTTAGCGTGAGGTTAGCGCCCGAGCGCAGCGAGGGCGCTAAACGCCGTGTAATAATGAGCCACTTAAGTCACACGTATCGTAATATACTATTTCTCCAAAACAAGTGAAGATAATCTCTTGAAATTTTTACATAATATTGTACTCGATAAGTGAAATAAGTAGTTAAAATTTGGAGTCGATAAATCGAATATTCTTTTAGAAAATGCAATTAGAAAAAAATTAAAAAAAAAATTTTAACCTCAAATAACTTTCATCATAACAGCCAGATTTTTTTGGGCAATGAAGTTGATTCTTAGATATAAAAAAGCTACCTCTCTGCCAAATTTCAAAACGATTCATTGAATTTTACTCCTGTTATCGAACACAAAAAAAAAAGCAATTGTTTTCAAAACTAATTTTTTTCTCGAAAACAAGTGCGGATAATCTCTTGAAATTTTAGCTAAATGTTGTATTAGATAAGTGTAATAAGTGTTTAACATTTTAAATCGATAAATAAAATTTTTTTTAGAACTAAATTAAAGAATTATAAACCGTATTTTCATTGATAACTAATGACAGACTAAAAATAATTTAAATTTTCAAATAAGAAAATGTAGGTAATTTCAAGACCTTTCGGTCAAAATTTATGATATTAACATATTAAAAACCGTTGCCAATTCATTGGCCCCTTATTCCTTTAATGAATTTTTAATAACCAAATTTATAAATTTTGCAACAATTTATTACATAATTATAATTGAATTCATCTATGAAGATTAAAGAGTATTCATTTTTAAATTATGTATAAAATATGAATAAAATAATAGCTATGATTTGTTTTATAAATTATGTGTGAAAAATAAATAAAATAATTGATTGTAATATTATCGTCAAAACCTTTTAAAATTCCTAAATAACCTTTACTTCAAATTATATTTTCTTTGTGAAATTTCACACATAGGGTACTTGTCCCTATAGTAGTGTGCCTGTCCGTATTTGTGTGCTCTTTTTGGAATTTTCGATGTAAGAAAAAGTTTCTAACCTTAAAAATAATAAATGGCTATTACAAGAAACAGTAAAAAGATGATTTATCCCATAAATTACTCGGTTGGATGTATTATTTGTTAATAACCGTTAGTTAAAAAACGTCACTAATAGGGGAGGGCGGGGCACGTGTGACACCCTAACTTTGATTAAAAATAACAACTAAACCGTGTATTATTTCAAAATGTACAAAAACGGAATAATTAGATCAGAAAAAAATAAAATAAAATAAACTATTAACTTTTTTTTCATTTTCTTTTAATTATTGATAAAATACAGAAAAGAAATTCTGAAAAAAATGCTCTACGTGCCCCACCGGCGGGTGGATTGTGGCACCCGACGGGGCACGCATGGCATGGTCAAATTTAATATTTTACTATAGGTATTTTTCAATTCTTTTTTCCAGTAATTAATACTTTAATAATTATGCCATAATAAAATTTTCAAAAATCAAATAATTAATCAGTCTATTGCAAATTTAAAATTTTATTTTTATTAAGGAACATAACAATTTTTATTTTAAAATAAATTATTACATTTTAATAAATGATTTTATATTATAAATTCCTTCTTATAAAATATGATCACAACATAATACTTTTGTTTGATTAACAAATTATCATTATTATTACAATAAGTTTAAATTTAAAGATTTCGCATCATTTTCATCTATGTAGCATATTTGAACTACCTGACCATTGAGAAAGGCAGTTTGAGTATCTACAATTGATTCTTCAGGTATTACTTCTCTAAAGTAATTTTCATTATTTACGGAAGCTGAATTATTATTAACAATGGATAAATCAAGCTGATTTGTGTTTAAGTCTTCGAGTGGCTTTTTTCTACTCTAAATATAACTTAATACGCAGTCGAAATAATCGTTATTTACTTATTAATGTAATAATTGAAACTAAAAACTACTTAAAACTAAATTATTGCACTGCGTAGTTGTTAACCCATCTTGCTCCGTTTTTGGTTTGTAGGTTACATCACTTCGCTCGGCGGCCGCCGCGGCGCACTGATACGCCCGAGTGTGCCACGCGTGCCCCGCCAGGGTGCCACGTCATGCCCCATTTTAATACCATTTTCATTTTTTAATTATATTATTTATAAACATTTTCTGAAAATAACAAAAACAGGGCTTGAAAGATAAAAGTTGAAACTATCAAATAGGTTTGGTCTCATTTAGAAAAAAAAATCATTTTCTCGTTGCTCCAAGCGACTTCAAAATGAAGTCAACCTTGTTTCTAAGCACCGATTTTCAATCTTATTAAATTAAATGTTAAACATTATCTATAATCTCAAAAGTATAGAGAAAAATTCTAAAAGCATATCTAATTAGGTTTACGTAAAAATTACATTTTTTGCATTCATTAATATTAAAAATATGAGGGTGCCAAACTTACCTACCTGACACGTCATGCCCCGCCTTCCCCTACGGACTGTCGTCTGTTTTAAGAACACACTAATACAGTCACTTACCCTATATTGCCTATACCACCCACAAAATTTTCTATAAATTTCATGTTTATACATAAAGCCGTTCCAGAGCGATGTTGGCTCAGTGGTTAGCATACTAGTCACGGAAAAACGTCGTTCCAGGGGTCGTCGGTTCAATTCCCGGTGAAATCATTCGGATTTTTTTCGAGCTGTTTTTCAGCGGGAAAAGTACCAAGACACCGGCTGCTTTAATGCGGGTTTTCCCCGGGATTTCCCTTCAGTGGAATCCCGGGTTTTTCCTTGCCTTTCAGGCGCAAGCCTGGGCGAATGCAGAAGCAGTGTTAGGGAAAATAGGTCGATAAGGTAGGTAGGCCGATCCGATGCACTAAGCAGGGAACGCCGGCCTTACCGGCGAGGAGCTGGTCCTGAAATATGGACCTTCTCCGGAGAGGCTTACGCTGGAAGACGGACCCGATGCCCCCCCGGGGACAGAGAGTGTTACGACTTAATCAACACGGTGCGAGACTGAAATATGTCCTCACCGGAAATGTCTTCCAGGAGGGTTATGAAATAGGTAGAGTAATATGAGAGGAAAATAGTGAGGTTATAGGATTGGGCACTACTTCCACACCAAGGTGGTGGAAGGCCCCTGCCAGCTAAGCCAATAGGCTGCGGCGGTAATGAAAGGAAAAAAAACCGTTCCAGAAAAATTATGATTTGAAAAGAAAACTAAAACAGTTTTAACCTCAAATATCTCTGAAATACATAAATGAATTCTTTTACCATAAGAATTCGAATAATAAATAATATACAAACTCTACATCTCTACAAAATTTCAAAAAAATTAAAACAATCTTACTCTAGTTATTGTGCGACAGAGAAAGTCATTTTTAGAAATACCATAATTTTAAATATCAAATATCTCAAAAACTAACCATATAATCTAGATGAAATATTACACACGTATTGCCTATATCGCAAACAAAATATTTTATAAATACCGCATACAAAATAGTCTATAAATTTTAAGCTGATACACGAAGTGCGATTTTTCAAAATCACGATTTTGAAAAAAAACCGTAAAAAAGTTCTAACCTTAAATAGGCGATTTTTTTTATCTAAAGGACTTGTACGATAAATACACAAACTCTACATTTACACAAAATTACAACATGATTAAACCAATTTTTTTTTTCACTAGTTATCATGCGATAAAGAAATTGACTTTGTAAAATACGAAAATTTTCAATATCAAATATCTCAAAAAGTAAACGTTCGAGCTTGATGAAAATTAGCACAAATATTATCTATATCACATACAAAATTATCTATAAATTTGGAGCTAATACATAGAGCTGTTCTCAAGAAATTACGATTTGAAAAAAAGGTTAAAAAAATTTTAACCTCAAATATCCTTGAAATTTATGGAACAATCATTTTGCCCAAAGAACTCGGCCGAGAGCCGTCCATAATCTACCTCTGCAAGGAGTTTTGAAACGATTAAGACAATTTTACTCCCGTAATCGTTGGACATACAAAACTCATTCTCTTCATTTTTCAATTTTTGTATAAAAAACTAACCAATAAAATGAATTCAAATTTTTACAGATTATAGCTATTTATATTCTGCATTATCATGATTTTTCTCAAAAAATTGACCATTTAGTTTGGGAGTTATAAGTTTTAAAAAAAAAAATACGTTTTTATTAACAACAAAAGAACCATGATAACTAGAATTTTTTTTTTAGAAAATAGGTATTTTAATTCTCTTTCGAATGCTACCCATCCGATTAAAATATCTTGATCCTATCATTAAAAAAAAGCAAAAATAAATTTTGAGAAAATCGAGAATTCGAAATAAAACCAAAACGCATCAGCTCAATCAAAAAAAGGATTTTTGACCCGCAATCACAAAAAAATAAGAGAAATGAGACCTGTCCGATTAAAATCGACCGAGTCGAAACTGAGATCCAGGCGTACACACACACACACACACACACACACACACACACACACACACACACACACACACACACACACACATACACACACACACACACACACATACACACACACACATCTACACACATTTTTCAAAAACCATGTATTTTGATTCCTAACACTCGAAAAACAATTATAACATGTTTTTACAACACTTAAAAAATCACTATCACAAATATGTTTCCTCTAGGAGGAAGCAATAAAATGATTTCAAAACTAGTAACACATCCCGCCACGTCACACTGTTACCGAATATAGATATACAAACAGTTGAGGGTAATAGGGAAGTCGCTGCGGACGCCGACCGAGGGTAAAATCGCTGCGGCGGTGACGTCACGCATCCCAAGGGGTCGAAACCGTGACACGCCTACGCGCGCGCGTCGGCTCACAGGCCAGTTTCTCCGTGCGTACGTACCTACCATCACACGCCCGTATCACTAGTGTGTTTTCATTTCTTGCACGTCCAGCACCGAAGCTGCATTCTGGAAATGTTTTTCGCCAGCTCCTGATCGCATTAACCCTTTGGACTTTCGTTATTCAGGTATGTATTCGCTGCAGAGTGTGGCCAGTAGTGGAGTGATTAATTCGATGGAGTGAGTAATTTTAGAATTTTCATGTAACAGGAATAGCTCGGGCGTTCAGCTGAGGTAAGAGCTCCTCTCACCATGGCAGCCGTAGAAGAGGCTCTGACGCTTAATAGAGGTAAGCTGAATTAAAAAGTTTACTTTCTGATCCAGTAATTCAAGTTTTCGAACTATTCACACAATCGATTATTTTTAATAAGAAAGCATAAATATTGCCCAAGCATAATTTAGACAATAAAATAATCATAAATATGTTATTTTGTTGTACAAAATGTTAAACTTTTTCAAAATCTGATAATAGAATTACATTTTCATGAAAATTATGAATAATCAAATTTATTTTTAACAATTCCAGATATCAAAAGGTCAATTGAACTGCTTGATAAAATACAAAAAAGTAAGTTCAAGTTACGTGAATGAATTCTTCCGAACGAAGTTCTTTTACTGTTAGTTAAACAAATCTATTATTGTTAATTATAGGTGGCGAGGTTTCAGCTACCAAATTGGCTGCTCTACAGAAAGTCCTGCAAAGTGATTTTCTCAACGCAATTCGTGAAGTTTATGAACACATTTATGATACGGTAGATGTTCAGGTAATTGTTTTATTAATTTATTTGCTGTTATAGTTGAAAACGAAAATTATTTTGAACAAGACTTTTTTGTGGAAAAGTATAAATGTTTTGATATTCATTGCCTGATTAATTCATAATTTAATTCAATAATAGAGTTCTTCCAGTCGCGTTTATCATTCTAATTCAAAATAATATTTCTATCTATATTATAATATAGAATTTCCAAAAATGTACCATCTTTTTTTATTCTTAGGTAATATGGTAGATAACAGGACCATAAGATAAAAAAAATGTTATTTTTAAATGCATCAGTTGCTTTTGTGTTTATACATGTAATCCCTGGTGGAAATCGATTTTATTATTTGCCAAATAAATAGCTAGCTTGGCCAATAATCGTCAAAAACTAAACACTTTTCTTGGACATTTCTATACATCGATGTAACGATTTTTCCGACCATATTCACCATTTAATAGACAGAATAATAAAATAGGTTTTTTCACAGATTTACATTAGTTTATTTATGAGTATTTAAAAAATATTAAATTTAGCTAGTTTTCTTAGTTAGAAAATGGCTAGTAAGAGGAAATGCAAATGGCTATTATGGTGAGGAGTAAGAGAGACAGAATTAAACGGAAAAATCATTGTTTTCGTTTGTATTACATTCTCATTAGCTATTTTTTTTAATATTTGTTTTTAAATACATGATCAGATTACAGAAAAAATTTAGTAAAAACATTTTAATGCTGTGTTATCTCCGTTAAATAGAGAATATGACCGAAACAATCGTTTCACCACTATCCAGAAATTAGCTATTTTTACTAGCCATTTATTAAGTCCTGGTCATTTTTCAATAGAGAAATTTCTACCAGGGTTGTAACGGCGAATTTCCTTACAACATTAGTTACCACACTATATGCTCCTACAAGAAAAAAAAATATACTTAAAAATGTGCATCCACCTTCAGGGATCGCAAGACCTGCGAGCCTCAGCGACAGCCAAGGCGACAGTAGCCGCGTTCGCGGCGAGCGAGGGCCATGCCCATCCGCGAGTGGTCGAGCTGCCCAAGACTGAGGAGGGCCTCGGCTTCAACGTGATGGGTGGCCGCGAGCAGAACTCGCCCATCTACATCTCCAGAATCATACCAGGCGGCGTGGCTGACAGACACGGCGGCTTGAAGCGCGGCGATCAACTGCTGTCCGTCAACGGAGTCGTGAGTCTTGCAATATTATTCCTACATTTACGTTCTCGCTCTATCTGTAATTATTTCGTCGAGCGATGTGCTGATTCGTAATGTCGTTATTGTCACAGTGCGTGGAGGGAGAAAACCACGAGAAGGCCGTGGAACTGCTGAAGCAGGCCCAGAATTCGGTGAAGTTGGTCGTCCGCTATACACCGAAGGTCCTGGAGGAGATGGAGATGCGCTTCGACAAACAGCGCAGCGCGCGTAGGCGCTCCCACGTCCCGCAATAGAGTAGATATACGCACCTGAGCAAAGACTTACCGTACATAGTAACACCTTCCAATGTGATTCAGATGCCAAGTTGTTATTCGCCGATAATTGTCACACCTCACGTCGTAGGTATCGTACACCTTTACACAATTGTAATCGCCCCACCCTCTATCTCTCTCAAGATCTATATACATGGAATGTTGATGTTTAGTTGGACCGAAATTCGATTGGTTTGATGGGTTATAAAGATGTTTTGAACCTTTTAATACTTGAAATAGTACCTAAAGTCTCTGTTGGCGTATATGACTGGTTTTTATGTTTATTTCATCACTAACTTAAATAATAAATCATGTTTTTGTTACATAGTCTGGTGGTATTGTTTATTCAACATTTCCAATAATTCCATGAACGTTTAATCAGATGATAAAAAAGGTTATTTTCTATACCAGCAGATAAATAATCTGTTTTTTCATTTGATAAGTTTTATTAGAGAAAAATAGGTTTTAGTCTCAAACAATCTATTAATAAAGACACTTAATAGTTAATCATGAATTTTACAAAATATTCCTTTACTTTTTAATCTAGAAAATTCTTTCGTATTGTCACTTTAAATTTTGATTATTTGTAATCAATAGAAATGAGGCTTTTTTGGCAAAATTTATCTTTAATTTTTTTTTAATTTAAGTTCTTAAAGAATTATATCTTTTTTCGCGACGAACGCTGTTTTTAAATTCTTAGAAGAAATTTTTATACCTGTACATTTATATATGTTAAAATCTAAATTTGATATTTCATAACTTTGGAAGCTTCTTATATACTGCTATGTTATGGATAATATAGCAACGGAGTATACAATTACAATATGACGACCATTAAAAAAAGACGAGTACTAGCGACCGCAACTAGGTTATTGGAGTATCTAATTCCCGAGTCGGCAGCTCTCCATCACTTTTTATTCTACAAATCACGATGACTTATACTGCAACAACTAAATTAGAAGCTGATTTTATATATTAAAAAGAATTGAAAATTGGTGATCGGAATCCATTTGAAATCGACAGTGAACTTTCTATCTACAAAGTCTCAGTTTCATTTGTAGAATATTTACAAATTCTACCATTACAGACCGTTACATAAATACTTGAAAATGTAATTTCAAAATACGCAGTACCTTTTTCTTTTAAGAAACCTTTTCAATGATATATCAAAATATGAATAGAGAAATCGGTCGTTAAAATCTTCTAACCCTCGAGAAAATCACAAAAGACTACTATCCGGCAACAACAGCCTCAACTATACTCCCAACTTTCTCGCAAGCCTTATGGGCTCAGTTCCTCGGGAGAGGCCTGCCTCAACCGCAGCCGCACGCGCCGCGAGGAAATTTAAAAAAACCGCGTGGCTGACTAAATAAAGCAGGAGGGCCGAGGGCGGCCCGTCGGGAGACAGTAAAACAGTTATAAAAACAGCGGCAACCGCGTGTTCCCCGTCAATTATTCAGGTGGGCTCGTAAAAGGCGGCCCGAAGAAAAGTCGTTGTGGCGCGTCGAGCCACGGCCGCAGTCTGCAGGGCCGTAAAGTCGCGGGCAGTTAAAAGTTGCGCGGGAGTTATCAAGGGATATAAGGCGAGAGAGAACGCGCGCAACTCGTTGGCTCGCCGCGGCGTTTAACGATTATAGGGAAAGAGCTGTGTGGCCCGCACGTGAGGCGGACGAGGAGAGGACAGTGGCTCGGGGATGTCGCTTCTATATATTTTTTAAGAGGGTTGCTAAAGAGAAGGTGGAGTTTAGTAGGAATTGGGCTGATTGGTTGATTTACCTTTTTACTTTGATCAATTGTTTTTGGAACTGCAAAGTTTGTTTTTGTTTATACGCAGAAGTTATTGTTGATAACAGATTATTATGTAGATAATAATATTTATAATGCATTTGGAAAACTTGAATTAACATTTTCGACGAAAAATATTTTAGTTTTTAATGTTTTTACTATATATATATATTAAAATTTAATTCATTTTTATAATCTGGTGTAACCGAAGAATAACGTATACTAATTCAAGATGAATAAGTACTTGCAATGTCTAATGTATCTTTATCACTTATTTTATTGTACAGTATATATACATAATTATTTATAAATATTTACACCTATAATAACTAAATTTTATTATGAAAATATACTATGATTTATAAATACGTGAAAAAATGACGTATTCTATTGTTACGGGTGGGTATCTGTAAGAGTATGCAGAATAAGAAGAGGCGAGGAGTACAATAAATTACGATACGGCGACGGTCAGCAGAAAGCTGAGCGCTGGTGACTGTGGCTAGTTCGTAGATAAACTAAACAGAAAATAATAGTACATTACGATACGGGTGTGGAAGGTGATTATTTACCGCATGAGACGTTTTTCGCACGAGCGAAGCGAGTGAGAAAAGTCGAATGCGATAAATTATCACCTTACGCACCAGTGTCGTACAGTATTTTATACCACGAGAGCCGAATAATCATATTAAAATTATGATTTTGAGGTTAGAGTGGTATAAAAATAAATAATTATACTATATTATATATAATGTACATGTACTGTATATACCTCTTTCAAATAAAACACATCTGTTTTTAATCTTCATTTTTCATATTTTATTTAAAAAAAACAAGTAATGTTATCATTATGTATATATACGTTCCTCAAGAAAGAAATATTTCGCAAGACCAATAATAAACGCTGTTACTTAAAACGTGTAATCGCCTTTAAAAAACTGTAATTATAATCCATATGTAATATGAGTATTAAACATTTGACTCGCGAGTAGACCACCCGATCATATAATAACAGTATATTTAAAAAAAATGAACATTAAAAAATAAAAGAATTATGAAATCATATATAAAATTTATGATTTCTAGTTTTTAAAAATGTAATATCGACTATCGGTTCGCAAACCAGTTCAGTACATCAGTAGTTAGACATCCATCTATAAGATGGCGCCACGCGTATCGCGCAATGTCGCATATAGCTAAAACCACAAAGTGCCATGCCTGTACAACTTATGTTAAAAGCCAATGAAAACGTACCATATATTGTCATATAGCTAAAAGCGATTCGAAAGTTATTACTACTTTACTGAAATAAACTTTCTGCAATATAAAGAAATAAAATTACTAAAATGTGTCTGACAAACCTAACAATACACTACGATATTTAATTTCTACGTTCTTTGCAATGAAAAAAGATAATATTTTCAAGCTTCATTCGAAATTAAGAGATAAAAATGAGTTTATAGAATTAAAAATAGTTTTATTTATATATTTCCAAAAAAAAAACTTTCACGCATGTAAAAAAATTAACCGACACATTAACTTATTTCTTCGACGCTATACTTTTGATTGGATCGAGCAAAAATTACCCATATACTTTAAAATAAAAGCATATAACGTATCCTTCAAATGATCCGTATTTTTCAAACCCTCATCAACCATTCCAACGTGAAAGAACAATGAAACACAACTCTAGCAGCCCGTGCGCGCCGCGCACAAACATCCAATTCACTTCAAAGCAACGGCACGCGCAATCTAAATAACCGTCGCGGCTAACTCAATTTTCTAAAATATGAAAAGGCGACGCTTAATCAAATAGCGAGCGAGCCCCACTCTCTATCCCTCTCTTTCTCCATCTCTCTCCTCGCGTATACCAATCATCCGGGGCAATCGCGCGATCACTTTCACGGTGGGCCGAACGACTCCTCGTTACACCCCTCCCCCGTCGCAATATAAAAGGAGAGCGCCAAGGCGCGTGTGTATCGCTATCCCTAATTCCCCCGTCTTCGCTCGTTTTTTCCCTATCTTTCTCTCTCTCTCGCACCGCCTCTGCACTTTTCCACGGTATCCTACTCGCCATCAAATATGAACGAGACGATGCCCTTACGAATCTCGCCAAGGCGCCTTGCCCGCCTATATCCGTGTATATTTCTTACACCCTCGCCATTTTTCCAGGGAGCAGAAGTGGAAGGTAATCTCGAATCAATGATAATTCGAGAATTATTGCTTCCCAGAAGGCCGGCTTTCGTTTTTGCCCCCGGCCGCGCAGAAGGAGAAGAGGATGATTTTTGGCGCGGGATGAAATTTTCATGAGTGCAGAGAAACGGAGCTAACTGGTTTTGTTTAAACAGGCGATTTTCATGCGTACCTTGACGCCCGACTGTCTCGTGTAGGTGGGCCGATTTGAATCAAGACGACTGATTTATACATCACGTTTAATGATGCAGCAAGAGTGATGTTGATGAAGGATTGAATTAAAATTTTATGACTGCAAACTACCGATAGGATTTTTTTCTTATGCATGTAACAGATCTGCAGTTATTCTCGGACTTTTCGAATGCCCCTCGAAACGATTTATCGAGGTAGACGAAAAATCATATATATTGGATGATTTTTCTTGTAACAATCATTATAGTCAGGTGTTATAATTTATAATGCCTATCGGTGTGAGGATAGGAATGTCAGCGCGACTCTTGTAACTTAATGAAAGGTGCATAGAACGTTGTTTCTTGGTACAGTATAAGAAATGCGATTTTGATTTATTCGAGAACATACATTGTTAAGGAATAAACGGAAGAACGTAGATTGAGTCAATGATCAAAAATAATATTAAATAAAGTAATAATACCCATAATTTATATTAGTCTAAAGATAACAATTTTGAGTATTTTAAATGTGAAAAAAATTCCCTTTGAAAAAATGTATAATATTAATGTACACTCGAGGGAAGTTGATTCTTTCCGAACGTGCCTAGTCAATTTTAGAATCCTACAATCCCACTGGACAATTCAAGTGTAAACATTAACCCTAAATTGGAATCGTTCAATAAGATTGTAGGATTTTAAAATTGACTAGGTACGTTCGTAAAGAATCAATTTCCCTCGGGTGTACATAGACTTGACGGACAAAAACTCTGATGAAATTCATTTTTTTCCTAAAAGAAAAATACCGAAATTTCCGAATTTCATTTTGATTAATTGTGAATTAAATAGGGTTAACGAACCTGCATGCATTTGGAAATCTGGATCGAGGAGAATTTTAGTTATACTTTTAGGTTTCATTGGCATTTCAAAAAAATTGAATATGGCGGAGGCTCGGTGGCGTTTATATCACGAAATTTTTTAGTTTTTTTACTTTCTCCGTTACTGCTGCAAATTCGAATGTGATATTCCGCATATATGTGAAAGATAATATTTTTGCTCTTCGCGAAACATAAAACAATTACAATGAAAGATTTCGACTGGTACATAAACTCAAAATCGTTCCCAAACGTTTTGTTTTTATATTATTACGGTATTTTTCTTAGAAAAATCGTTGCGAATTTAATTTATCCATATACCACTAGTGAATTCTTATTAGATATTCGATATTTTAATTGTTTTACATTTAGCAGATATTACAGCAGAATATCACATTCGAATTTGCAGCAGTAACGGAAAAAGTCGGGCGTCCGCCATATTGAATTTTTTTTAAATGACAATGGAATTTAAAAGTAAAACTAAAATTCTACTCGATTCAGATTTCAAAGTACATGCAAGTCGGTTAACCTTATCTAATTCATAATTTATCAAAATGAAATTTGAAAATTTCCGTGTTGTTTCAGGAAAAAGTCGCTACATTGAAAAAATCGTTAGAGATAGAAACAAAAATTTCTTCGGATTCAAAAAGAGTACGAAAAAAATACCTTAGAAAATGTATTTTTACTAGGATCTTTTAACAGATTCGATCTTTACCAATGCGTTGAAGAAAAGGTAAAATTGATACCGTTTTAGAACTTGAAAGGTTAAACTAAGAAAATAATTGTTTGTTTCAAGAAAATATTTTTTAAGGATTATTTAAATAAATATTTGTTTGCTATTACTAAATTTTTTTCTCAGTGTACTTGCTTTCGATATGTGAACCATTTAGATATATATTTTAGGTATTTATTTCATCTTTCGTAAACTTAATGATGGATAAAAGAGATCCAACTACTTATCTGATGATCGCCGAAGCTGCATGAGTTATAGCGCGGTTTTGAATTCAGTGATCGGCAACGGTAAACAGGTTCTCTACTTCACCCTACGCGTTACCCCACTAAAGTGTCAACGTATGTCTTGTTTACACACACACACACACACACACACAGAAAGGTGCACAACTATGCATATTATATATACCTACCCAACATGGTTCTCATATCTGATATAATTGTTGGAAGTGGTTGAAAGTGCAAAAATATTGAAATTCAAAGCACTTCTAAAATAAGAGACAAAATTGAGAACATTATTCATAATAATAAAAATATAATGATGATAACATCATTGGAGTTATGAGTTTTTAAAAAAAACATGTTTTTGTTTTTGATGATAACTAAAGAACCGTGATAGATAGAAAATTAATTTTTCTTAGAAAACATAGATATTTTAATTCTCTTTCGAATGCCACCCACCCCATTCAGATACATAGAGCCGTTCTCGAGAAATTACGATTTTTAAAAAATGTCAAAAAATTTTTAACCTCAAATATCTCTGAAATTTATGGACCAATCATTTTGCCCAAAGAACTCGACCGAGAACTATAAAAAATCTACCTCTAAAAGGAATTTTGAAGCCATTAAGTCAATTTTACTCTTGTAATCGTTGGACATACAAAACTGATTTTTTTCATTTTTCAATTTTTTACTCAAAATCTAGCCTACAGAATGTATTAAAATTTTAACAGATTATAGCTATTTATATTCTGTATTATCATGATTTTTCTCAAAAAAATTGACCGTTTAGTTTAGGAGTTATAAGCTTCTAAAAAAAACACGTTTTTGTTAATAACAAAAGAACCTCGATAGCTAGAAACTTTTTTTTTAGAAAATATAGGTATTTTAATTTTCTTTCGAACGCTACCCATCAGATTCGAATAACTCGATCCTATCATTAACAAAAATCAAAAAACAGTTTTGAAAAAATCGAGAATTTGAAAAAAAACAAAAACGCATCGCCCCAATCAAAAAACTGAGTTTTGACCCGCCATCACGCAAGAAAAACAAAAAAAATGAGACCTGTCCGGTAAAAATCAACCGAGTAGAAGCTGAGATCCAGGCGTGCACACACACACACACACACACACACACACACACACACACACATACACACACACGCACACACACACACACACACACACACACATCCATACAGACATTTTTGTAAAACCATGTATTTTGATTCCTAAAACCTCGGAACACAATTATAACATGTTTTTACAACAACTCAAAAATTTACTATCACAAAGCTTCCTCTAGGAGGAAGCAAAATTTTAAATGTAAATTGATATTTTAACTTACAATTATCAATTTATAAGATTCTTACCAAATTATTAGATATTCCGATACTATCTAAATTATAAAATTATAATTAGTAAAATTATTTATTCTGCAATAAACGTGCACTCTTTGGCAAAAGTTGTGATTGAAAATTGCAAAAGAACAAATTTATTATTGAATAGACAAATTAATTAAAATCTGCAAATAGATATTCAGTGAGAATATAATGAATACATTCTTATTATAATCAAAATTATATCAAAGTTATAATCAAAATAATTAGCTTAAGAATTAGTTACATTTGCATTGATTTAAACTTTGCCAAATTTCAATAAGATCAAAAAGAATAAAAATAATATTTGATCTATTTTGTTTTATACAACAAAATCCATGCGTCAAAGTTAGAGATCTTTCTTAAAACAAACCAAGATTTATTCTTAATTGACCACACGTTCTCCATTTACACGAGCACTTAGAGCCCGAGTCAAGGATATCTTACATGCGCGCTTTATCGCGCAAAAAGCTAAACGCCCGGTCGTTAATATTAACGCGCTATTTTTCTCGAATAAACCCGTCAATTATTCAGCCGCAAACCCGCACCAGACTCTCTCTCTCTCTCTCTCTCTCTCGGCTTCGTTTTAAATCGAATCGCGCGGATAATTTCCCTGGCGATAAAGATTTCACGATTCCGGCGCGATCGGGCGGGTATTGTTTAAAAAAAAGACCGCGCTTCTCCCTCTCCCCCCTTCCCACTGCATCATTGATCGCGTTCCACTTTCTGGAGGCAGAGAGGAGGAGGCAGCAGAAGAAGAAAAAGAGGAGCGAGAACGAGGGAGGGAAAAAAACGGAGAAACAAATCGCCGGGCATAATTTGTGGACGGTCGAGATTGATATACAGACTCGCGCGTGTGTGTGCGCGAGAAAATCCGGCCGTTTGTATTTCCCCGGGATAGCCACATACGTTTGCGAGAAATAGGCCCGGCAATGCGTCGCTCAATTATTCAGGCGCGCTTCTCGGGGCGCTCTCTTTCTCTCGCGCGTTATATTCTCTCTCTCGCCCGCGCGAGCGCAAGGCTCCCCTATAAAGTTCCCGTCCAAGAATTATACTCCCGGAGAACTGCAATACGAAATCGTAAAGCATCTAGGCCTCCGCCTCCACCGCCGCCAAGGTTCTATTGTTTCTCGGGAGAAGGAGGAGGAGGGGTTGGGAAATATGGCGGCGATAAAAATTACGAAATGTTGAGCGCGTGTGCGTAGGTATGAGGAGGAGATGGAACGTGGACGGAGGAGCGGCAGTTTTATGAGGGGGATTGTAATAATGGAGGATGGAAATATCATTTATTGCTATGTCTTAGTGATTTCCGCACGCTATAAAGGGTTGATCATGTTTATGTAGCAGCAGATAATGTAAGTAGTAAGTGGAACATGAATTGGTGATTTCATGGATATTTTGGGTAGTAGCATGTTTTCCTAGAACCTACTACCTTCAATACCGTGTGAAAAAGTATAAGTTAAAAAACAATTGAACGAAATTCTCAACAATAGGACCAATCTATACAAAGGAACAGTTAAATTTATAGCTGGTATATAATTTAGACAGCTTATATACAATAACTTTTACAAAAACCATAATTTTATTTTATTCAGACTTCGATAGTATTATTTAAGATTAATTATTATTATTCAATATTTCAATATGGAAATAATGTAAAATTTAAAAATATGTAATCTATTTTATTCAATAAATTCAATTATCATCTATACTTTTGTTTATTTTCGGCATTTATAATTTATCAATTTAATTTAAAATCATTTTATTACTTTATTTTATTACTTCATATAAAAACTGACGCATTTATTTATACTGTTCTAACTGTACTCCTTGTGTACCTGGTACTGTTATTAATAATCACCATCATATGCATGTATTCCAAATAATCGCCATACCTGATATCTTGTATTGCATAGATAAGGGAATCGTTTACCTTTTTACGAAATTGTATAGTCAATACCTTATATTATAAAAACTAACAGATTTTTTTAGGGCTTCTATCAAGGCAGTTGTTATATGTACGACAGATGCTTTTTTCGACTAATCTGTCGGATAAACACTCAAAATTAGTCGGAAATTGAGGGTTCTGTCGTAAAGTATATACTGAAACACTAAAAACCGTATAATATTTATCACATTGTTATAAAATACAATAAATAATGCGAGCATCAAGTGAATCTGTCGGAAAATTAATATATAAATGAATAGTAAGGAAACGTGATGAGATGTCTGTGAAAACCATAGACCGCCGGCAGAGGGCGATACATATAGGAACGAGAGAAATACAGCACTAAAATACAGTAATAAAATATAATAAAAAATCAATAACACATACAAAAAAAGAAAATAAAGTAAATGATATTTCAAAAATTCTTATATTTATTCAAAAAACGGACATGTCAAGAAATCTATTCCAACCACATTTAAAACACTTAAATCGTACAATAGAACTATCAATATTATAAATAAAATATACTCTATTACTTGTATTCATTTTCCCTTCTATAAGACAATAACAAAAATCCACATTAATACAATAAATGTTTTTATACACTTGACTGATCTGAACTATTGAATAATTAAATAATAAACCTTTTTTATGAAGAATCGACTCAATAAATATCTTTACTTTACGTAAATTAACTTTCTGAGTTTCATTTATTAAGTCATCATTAAAATAAAACAAACGAGATTTTTTATGAGCAACAATAGTAGTATCATTAAATTCAGATTCATTTGTATGAGAAAAAACAACCTTTATATGATTAATGACTTTCAGAAAGGGCTTCGAGACAAATGAAAAACGTAATAAAAGTTCAGATTTATTAGGAGTAAATGGCAAAATTGATAAATCCGATTTAAATTTGAATATTCTGTTTGAACTATTTTTTTTCGACGAATG
The DNA here is from genome assembly GCA_036365515.1 of Torymus aiolomorphi. Taxonomy (NCBI): domain Eukaryota; kingdom Metazoa; phylum Arthropoda; class Insecta; order Hymenoptera; family Torymidae; genus Torymus; species Torymus aiolomorphi. The sequence goes on from CM070877.1 coordinate 156,757,217, forward strand.
TATTAAACGGAAATTTCGATTTCTATCATATACTTTCCAATCAATAAACAATCCTAAAAATAAAAAAATTATGATTACTATAGGAAAAAAATATAATAAAATATATTATTTATACCTTCAGATAAAAAAACAGACATCTCTTTTTGATGTTCTAATTAAAACAATTCAGCATATGAATCATACATCTTATTTTGTTCAATTTCACCACAATTTTTTTTATATTTCCTCATATATTTGCGATCACTCAAAGAAATACCTTCATAATGTTTGAGATTGTCAGGATAAAATACAAATTCCATAATAAAATCACGAAATTCATTCATATATCTCTTGAGAGATTCAAAATTATTACTGTACATATATTCTGTATCATTATTGAGCAATCTTAAAATGACATGTCGACTATATTTACAATTATCCGAAGCACCTAGTGTCATAATATATATATTTCTATCTTGAATGTCGGTAATATTTTGCTTGATGAATAACTTTAAAAGGTGCAAAAATATCGAAAACCCTTTTATATCATTGATAAAATATGAATCTTTACGGCTGTATTCAATATCAAAATATAAAATGCATTTATCAGTTATGATCTAAAAAAAAAAAAATAAACGATTATAATGTAGAAATAAAACATAAAAAAGATTGGCTGATGCTATTTGTACGACAGATTTCCTAACCTCAAAATATATCAATAGACGAAAGGAGTACACTAGAAAATTTTGAAAATTAGACAAACTTTGATAGATAACTAAAGAAATAATATCCCTTATTGTGTGGTAACTATTTTCTTACCTGCTCTATAAAAATTTCCACACTCAAACGATACGCGTTTCTGTCGTATCTGTATATATAAATATACCACGAATACAATCTGTCGTACAAATAGCCGCGCCGAAAAAGATTTTCATAAACTATTAACCTCAAAATAATAACAATCAATCATCATGGGATAAAAATATAAAAATTTCTTAATATTAACAATATAAAAATATCTTTTCCCAAACACGGCAATTTCTCTCGCAATACACAAAATATTTCGTTTATCAACAAAATGTACATATTTTTCAATCATTAACTTCAAACTAAAATATTTCATGTCATACCACACTCAGACATTTTAATTTTGTATGTTTATAGCGACTAATAAAAACAAACTAAACCAGGCAAGCGAGGGGGGGGGGATTTCACCCGGTACAGTAGAATATAAACTAAACTAGGCGGGGAGGGGATTTCACATTTCACATAATACAACAGGTGGAATATAATCATAAAATAGAAATAACTAAACCAGGCAGGGGGGGGGGGGGATTTCACCCAGTACAGTAGAATATATCCTAAACCAGGCAAGGGGGTAGGGGGAATTTCACATTTCACATAATACAACAGGTGGAATATAATCATAAAATACAAATAACTAAACCAGGCAATGGGAGGGAGGAATTTCACCCAGTACAGTAGAATATATCCTAAACCAGGCAGGGGGGGGGGGGGGATTTCACATTTCACATAATACAACAGGTGGAATATAATCATAAAATAGAAATAACTAAACCAGGCAAGGGGGGGGGGGGTGAATTTCATCCAGTACAGTAAAATATAACGTAAAGCAGGCAAAGGGGGGATGATAAAACCAGAAAATAAAAAATAAAAGGTCTACATGAAATAAAAAAATTAAAAATGACAAGTGAAAAATTTTTTTTTATTACAAAAAAGTATATAATTACATAAATGTAATAAAACAATATCTTATAATATAAGCATACATTTTTAAATGTATAACTTTTATAGTCATATTCTTTTTTCAATATAAAACTGATTCAGTAGTTAAGCACTTTTCTGCTTTTCATATCATAAAGTTATCAAAAAACTAAAAATAAAAAAAAATAACATAATACATTTCTTTTATTGATCGAAAATAAAATATATTATTTTTAATAAATAATATAATCTTTATGCTTATCGCGAATCTAATAACAGTTTACATATTTGTAACCTCTAATCTTGAACAATAGATTGACGTTTTTTTCAAACTAAGCTTTTAAGCAACGCATAAATCTAATAACGGTTTACATATTTTTAACCTCTAATCTTGAACAATAAATAGATTGATTTTTTTTTTTCAAACTAAGCTTTTAAGCAACGCATACAAAAAAATGATGACTCTATATCAATAGAAACCTTCAATTGCAAACACTCTAAATGATACCAATTTAAACAAGCATCGCACATCACAGCTTTCGCTATCAGTATCACTTACGCTTTCTTCAACATTTTTATAGCAAAAATCACATAGCCAAACATTACTATTTCTGTACTTATTCACACGTTCTTTCAACTTATCAAAAGCATCGGATTCCACAAAAGGAATTAAAATGTCGAATTTTATTTCATCATTATAAAACCATGATGGAACATTGTTTCCTTTTAAATCGGCAATTGAAATTTTAGATACTATTCCTTTTTTGTTTCTTCAAAGATCTAACACGTACAATTGGACTTAAAATATATAAAACTTTTTCTACCTCAGTCTTATCTACAAATCTTACAGTATTATTACACAAAGATGAAGAGTTTTTCTTTGAAATGCCAAAAGCTGTTAAGTTACTACCTTTACGCCTACCTTTTCGATTAGATCGTTTAACTACTACAATGTTTTCAACATCTAAATCAATTTCGTTTTTCTTAGCATTATTAAAATTATCACCTACATCTACTACATCACATAAACGAGGTTGCATATTACATATCACAGATGACTGACTAGTTTCAATCTGCGTATCTTCATTTACACTACTGATAATTTCAACTTCATCAATTGTATTTAGTTTACTTCCTTTGTTATTGTCTATTGTCATGAAGCATTTAACTGCAAGATCATTTTTAACTATCGACTGACTAGACTGGTTAACAACTTCATGAGGTACATTACCCCGTACACTGGTAAAACCTTCATTACAAATACTTTTACAATTATTATTAAGAGCATTTGCTTCTACGTATAGAACCTGTTCAACATCAACATTACTTTTACTTTCATGAAAAAAATTTGAATTAGCTGCTTCTATAATTGAGTCATTTTCCTGAAATATACGATGATTTGAGAAATACTTATTTGTCCATCGAATAAGAACAAGACGCTCATCAAACAAAGATAAATCCAAATACTCTCTAAATTTAAATATATGCCGACATGGCAAACCCATTGATATAAAATATTTACAAGTACATGACAAAGGAGTAACTAAATATTTAAAAACATCAAACTTTGTGAAGACTGTCATTTCTTGATTTTTAACAATAACATTTTTAACGTATATTATTTTAGAGATCTCTTTTTCAATCAAATCAAAAGCATATCTGGTTACATAATCAAAATATAATTCTTGATCTTTAGTCAATTTATAAGCTGGAACTTTGCAGAAATTATCAGTTGCTTTGATATTTCTCTCATGTTGATGAATATCCATGACAAACGTTAAAAATTCATTAACAAAATCAGCTAAAAAATTTAATTTATTGCAAAATAACTTTATTTTACCGTTTAAATTTTCATTTCTATTATTTGTATCATTCATAAAGTTACTTTCAATCATAAAACCTCGAACACATTCACTTCTAATAGTATGCCAATTTTCATCATAATATGCACGAACTGAAGCAGATACAGTGGAACGAAATTCATCATATAATTTCACATAAGAATCCTCACTAGTAGCATACATTATCTCCGCTAACAACTTTAAAGCTACATCCCTATCGTCTTTTGAAATATTCATACTATCAGTCGTTATTGCTCTTCTAAAAATAAGTGCAGCATGGTAAGAACACACATACATAGGTACTGTAAATTCATTCTTAACACAATCACGAATAGTAGCATCTTTGTCTCCCATGAAGGATTTAATCTTGCTACATGCTTTTAGATGTTTAGTCTTGAATGTGTGTAAAAACCAAGCAATATTCTCCTTCGATTCAGACTCAACAATGCATACGCAAACTAACTCTGTACAACCATTACCATCAATGACATTTATTAGCCCTATTGGAAAGCCTAAATGTACTAAATTATAAGTAAAATCAATTGTGCAAAATTCAGACCAATGATCAAAAATTAATGACATTTCAGGTAAATCGAATAAAATAGCAGTGAATTCATTACTTTCGTTTACCTTTACTTAATAAGTGGCATCTAAAATATATTTGAAAATGACATTAAACGACATAAACACAACAACTAAAAGTAAATATTTGTATAAAAATACATACTAAATTTTGTAAGCACATCAACTACTGCAGAGATTGAATCACCTAAACGATGTTTCCTTATACCAGATTGCACATTTGATATGTCACGTAGAGAACACATGGAACCTTGCTTATGTAAATCAGCAATCATTTTCAATTTGCTACCACCTTTCTGCATATTTTCATCAATAGCTTTTTTCTGCTCGGCATTTAATTTTCTATTTTGCTTAATAAGTTTGCTTGCATTTTTCTAAAAATTGACAGTCATTAATATTTAAAAATTATTATGTAAAAAATTTAAAAAAAACTCACAGTAATAACTTTATGTTTATCGTGGTCAACAAATTTGCTTACAAAATAATAAGCACCATCTTTGGATAAAGATAAACAAATTTCACCAGAACAGCCTATGAAACTTGTACTGTAAATATAAAAACATATCAATATCATAAAATTAAATTATGTAATATAATTCTAGTAATAAGAAAAAACTACACACGTGAACTCGACAGAAAAACATACATCTATATATGGCCGAATCCATTTCAAATCAGGTGGACCGCGTATGGCTATGTCACCGATCATTTTGGAATTAAAGTATTCATGTTCTTCTCCAAAAATTATTTGACCCGTATATTTTTATTTTTTTGTTGCATCAAAATTTCATGCGTTCAGCAGTGGCAAAAAATTCCGAGAAAAACCTTACTTAGAAAAAAAATTTTTCAATGTAATTTTCAATCCACTACTGCTTCACCAGTTTTTTAAGCTTTTTAGCGTGTAACACATAATTTCACTAAGGTTTGAGCCCTCTTTCACGTTCTTTATGTTATTTAAAAAAAAATAAAAAATGCACGAGTTATGTACTTTTTACTGAAAAATGCACTTTTTAGAAAAGTGCATTTTTCTCAAAAACGCCATTTTTTTTTGCTCAATTTTTTTTTGTCCTGATAGAGGACCTAAATACCTATCTAGACGTATTTGTGAAATTCCCGACCCGTGCCCAGGAATAGCGATCATTAATGAGATAATACACAAACAAATTTTTCATGCTTAACCCTTACATATAGTCAATGGTATAACAGTCAATATAAAGGTTTTTATCTTTGTGCGTAAGCAATATACAAGTACACATAGTATCTGTTGTATTTCTTATTTTTGTCTTTTAGATTTTTTATTTTTATAACTACCTTTGTTTTTAGTAGTTAAGTAATACATATATGTACATGAGCGTAAGTAATACATATATGTACACGTATGAGTTTATGTACTTATACATTGGTCCGCTAGATGGCTATCGTTAGATCTTTTATGTACCAAGAAAAGTTCGGTTTAAGTACACCTCCAGTATTTTTTAAAACTATCATATTTTTGAAAATTATTATATATTTCACCTGATTAACTTAACTACGATGTCTCAAAATTATTCAACGAAGAGAATCAAATGTGCAGATTTTTTAAATAAGCACAAAAAAATTTTTTACGAACCTAATTCCGTGCGTTTTAAACAACTTGAGAATCTTGCTCATCCATTGAAGCTTCTCTATCCTGATTTACCTTTGACCCCCTCTACATATCTGTGTAGACATTGTTACGAGCATGCTTTAGAATTGGTGACTAGCACTGACAATGAATTTTCAACGGATGATAATTTTATCGACAACGGAATCGATAGAGATGAAGATTTTTTCCAAGTACTCCAGAACGCGTGGAAGAATTTAATAATAAAATAAGTACATTTTTCTCAGGATGTGTATCGCCTCTTAAGAGGAAAAATCTTATACGTGAAAAATCAATTGAAAATTACGTAAAAAAGAAAACGAAAAATATACTTTCAACATTGTCTAATGCTCTCGATGTGAAGTTGAATAATGTTTATGGCGTTTCTATAAAAGCAAACGAATCAACTGCATGCCGTTGTACAGAATGGGTACAAAATGTCGGTTTAGCCTTGCAAAAGTGTTCTACGGTATCAGAAAAAGTAAAAATTCTGACTTTGCTACCCTCATCCTTAACGAAAAATGAAATTTTATCTTTATTTCCAGACATAACATTGTACATGATAGAAAGAGCGAAAAGTCTTGCACAAGAAAAGGGAGTTTATTCAGAACCAGAAGCGTACACGGGCCATCCAATTGACGAAAGGACCGAACAAATTGTTATGGAATATTATATAAATGACGATTTTAATTGTTCAAGACAGAGTCCTAATAAGAGTGACGTTATTACCGTTAAAATAAATGATAAAAAAGAGAAGAAAGTTAAACGTTTTCTTACTGAAAGTCTGAAAGCAACGTATAAAGCATTCAAAAATGATTATCCGGAATTAAAAATTGGTAAATCGAAGTTTTATAGTTTGCGACCAAAATATGTTTTACTTAGCCCCATCAAAGAAGTTTGTCTCTGTATCTATTGCGCAAATTATGATTTATTTCTTACGAGCTTGATTAATTTCAGAGGGAGTAACATTACAGAGTTGGATGAACTTCGGTTAGAAATAATAAACGCAACAAAGTGTTCTGAGCCATCTGATTTATGTTATTTGCAGGAATGTAAAATTTGTCCAGGCAGTAACGGAATTACGTTTCATGTTCTAAAACTGCAAGATGTAGAAAGCACAGAAGAAATTACGTATGCTTTGTGGGAAAATGGTAACTTGATTAAAAAAACAGTGCCAATTTCTGCTTTTAAAGAGGAACTTTCGGTTTGGACCATGAAGATTAGTACTCGCATGTATGTAAAAAATATACAACGCAAAGCTACAAAAGCAGAAAGAGAAAATGCTAAAAAAGACCCACATCATTTAGTTCTTCAAATAGACTTCGCTGAAAACTGGGCTGTAATTCATAATAAAGCTGTTCAAGGAAATCATTGGGTTAATAATCAAATTTCTATTTTCACAGCAGTATCTTATCAAGGGGATTCGACACAAAGTTTCGCACTCATAAGTGATGACCGAAAACATGATTCAGCGTATGCTTTGCTAGCAATAGAAAACATTATAATCTACTTGAAAGACAATTGTCGTGATTCAATAAAAAAAATTACCATTGTATCAGATGGCGCCGCTAGCCACTTTAAAAATCGCTTTCAATTATATGAATTAAAACGAGCACCATTTGATATAAAATGGTTGTTCTCTGTTACTGGGCACGGCAAAGGAGCTGTAGATGGTGTGGGTGGACTTATAAAGCATTATGCTACTTCGCATAATCTTCGAGGTCCCCATGAAAAATCCATTCAAAATGCTAATGATTTTGTAGAGCACGTTCAAAAATATATAGATGTAATTAAAATAATACATTTACAAGACGTTGACGTAGAAGAGTTTAGAAAAGTAAAAAATGTTGATTGGCTTGCTACTCCTAAGTATCCTGGAATTCAAAAAACTCATTTATGGATTAATCATGTTATCAAAAATTGAAATTATGGATTTTTCTTGATATTTCAAAAAATTGTAACTTTTTTTTCCTATGCTCGGTCAGTATTGATCAAAAAAGCATTTTGAAGGGTTTTCGAAGAATACAAAAAAAAATTTGTCGAATAAAGAATATTTTACCGCAGCCTCAATATCCTTTGATGAAGTTATACTAAGAAGCAGCCAATCAGAGACTTTCAAAAAGGGTCATAAAATAAATACTGGCACATTCTACAGAAAAAAATGCAAACCTTTTTCCAATCAATGTACTATACAAAAAGTTTCAATATTTTGAGTTAAAAAATGAATAAACTTGGATTTTAACCGAAAAATACAAAAAAATTGAATTTTCAATGTTGCATAGCTTTTTTATTTTTGCAAATATCGACCTAAAATTTGAGGAACATTTTTTGTTCATAAAAACTAAAAGAAAACGAGTTTTGAGCGATTTTAAAATGTTGAGCTGCTGACTTCACGTGAAATATTCTATATACCTGAAACAACAGGAGGGTGTAACAAAATTTGAGACCAAGGGTTGAACTTCAAATGTACCTGAGTATGGTATTTAAGTTGATCGGCATTTTAAAATATACCCTTCCATCATATAAACGCATAACTGCAAATTGAACATTTTAACAAAATTTGTATTTTTAGAAGTATTGTCATTAATAATTACTTTGCATTATACTTGTCATGCTACTGAATGATTGGCAAAAGTAGAGCTACTATAATTTCATTGAGCTAGGCTCGTAAGTTTCTTTAGTTTCTTTTCAAATTTTATGAGTTTTGTTGAAAAAAAAAACGGAAAAGAATTAATTTTGTGTCAAGACATCTAGTTTCTTATAAATAGAGAACTAAATAAACTCATGTAATTGTAATTCTTTTCTGTTATAATTAAATATGTTAGCCCATACACCTTTCCTTATAACTAATAATTGTACGTATTTCGTCTATACGTATTTTTGCATTATAAACAACTGTGCGTATTTCGCTTATACACATTTTTGATATTGTAAATAATTGTGCGTATTTCGCTTGTACGCATTTTTTATTATAAATAATTGTGCGTATTTCGCCTATACGCATTTTTGTATGATAAATAATTGTGCGCATTTCGCATATACGCATTATTTATTATGAATAATTGTGCGTATTTCGCCTATACGCATTTTTTTATTTACTATTTTTTCTTATTACAAACACATGTCAATTTGAACGTAATTACGTTCGAGTAAGTATTTATTTATAATCACGATTTTTACTTATAGTATAAAATTACGTGATTAGTAATACTTTAAAGAAACGTGCAATAATAAAGTACATTGTTTAACAGCAAAGACCGCTGATTGTCCCCTTACTGAAGTAAGAACAATGAAGCAGAAAAAGAAAGGTAGATATAAAAACCTTTATATTGACTGTTATACCATTGACTATATGTAAGGGTTAAGCGTGAAAAATTTGTTTGTGTATTATCTCATTAATGATCGCTATTCCTGGGCACGGGTCGGGAATTTCACAAATACGTCTAGATAGGTACGAGGGTCATTTGACAAGTACCTAGCCTCACCGCCAAATGGTGCCACTATCGCACCAGAAATACACTGCAGTGCAGTATCTTCCTGTAAACGGTTACAGACGAAATTTCAGCCGGATCGGAGTTGTAGTTTATTTTTGAGAGCGTGTGAAAGTAAATGTGTCCGTTGATTTTTGAAAAAATGGAGAAAGAACAATATCGGTCGGTGATTCGATTCTTGTTTTTGGAAGGGAAATTGCGCAGTGAAATTAAAGAACGCTTGGATGCAGTTTATGGGGATGCTTCTCCTTCGATGGCGACCGTTAAATTTTGGTATAACGAGTTTTAACGTGGTCGTACGTCGGTTTTTGATGATCCACGCCCAGGTGCTCCGAAAACAGCCACTACGGAGGACAACGTGATAAAAATACACGATATCGTTTTGTCAGACCGCCGATTAAAGGTGCACGAAATAGCTGCGATAGTAGGCATCTCAGAAGAACGCGTGTGGCATATCCTACATGAGATTTTAGGCATGAGGAAGCTGTCAGCAAGGTGGGTGCCGCGTTTGCTGACTGCAGACAACAAGCGCATCCGTGTGACCAGTTCAGAGCAGTGTTTGGAGCTGTTTAATCGCAATCCAAAAGAGTTTTTGCGTCGTTACGTGACCGTCGACGAAACATGGATTCACTACTACACTCCAGAGACCAAGGAGCAGTCAAAACAGTGAACCTTACCCGGTGAACCTGCTCCGAAGAAGGCGAAGACGGTCCCGTCGGCCGGAAAGGTGATGGCCACTGTTTTCTGGGATTCTCAAGGTGTGATTTTTATTGACTATCTGGAGAAGGGCAAAACGGTCACAGAACAGTACTACGCCGAACTATTGAGCCGATTTGACGCCGTGTTAGAAGAAAAACGGCCCCATTTGTCTAAAAAGAAAGTGCTTTTCCACCACGATAATGCACCGGCTCACACTTCTGCACTCGCCACGGCTAAATTGGTCGAATTACGCTACGAACTGCTGCCCCATCCACCGTATTCTCCAGATTTGGCTCCGTGCGACTTTTTTTTGTTTCCGAACCTAAAAAATTCGCTCGCCGGAAAGAGATTCCACTCCAATAACGAAATAATCGCCGCCACGGAGGCCTATTTTGCAAACCAAGAGAAAACATTTTTTTCAACGGGGTTAAAAAAATTGGAACACCGCTGGACCAAGTGTATTCAACTAAAAGGAGACTACATTGAAAAATAAATTTTATTTTTTGTAAAATTTTGGTGTTTTCATTTGTAGGCTAGGTACTTATCAAATGACCCTCGTATTTAGGTCCTCTATCAGGACAAAAAAAATTGAGCAAAAAAAAAATGGGGTTTTTGAGAAAAATGCACTTTTCTAAAAAGTGCATTTTTCAGTAAAAAGTACATAACTCGTGCATTTTTTTTTTTTTTAAATAACATAAAGAACGTGAAAGAGGGCTCAAACCTTAGTGAAATTATGTGTTACACGCTAAAAAGCTTAAAAAACTGGTGAAGCAGTAGCGGTTTGAAAATTACATTGAAAAAATTTTTTTCTGAGTAAGGTTTTTCTCGGAATTTTTTGCCATTGCTGAACGCATGAAATTTTGATGCAACAAAAAAATAAAAATATACGGGTCAAATAATTTTTGGAGAAGAACATGAATACTTTAATTCCAAAATGATCGGTGACATAGCCATACGCGGTCCACCTGATTTGAAATGGATTCGGCCATATATATAATTAAAATAATTTTAATGATTAAAAAGTAATATACTTACTAAGTTTTACGTTTCTTATCTGTTAAAGGCACAGATTCTTCCCTTCGTTTACCATGTACACAAGAAAATCTAATATATCTTCTTGACAAAGAAACATTCTGACAATTCCTAGAAACACCCTTCAATTGTACTTTCGATTGAATATCACGTTTATGATAATTTGTACATGTTTGTTTTTGATACATCTCCATAAATTCATCAACATCAGCATCAGAATACAAACGAGTTTGCAGAAGTATTTCTTTGGTATAATGAACCGACTGCTTCCTTTTATATTCCAAGAATTGCTTTCGGCTTTTAGGAGTAAATTCTTCTATGCTGTCGTCGGCATCTTTACGTACACATTTACTAGAACTCGCCATTATAACCCTTGCAAATTTCAACACGAAAGCACGAATTTCGTTGCACACATATTACCTTAAAAATACATAACCTGTACAGCCTACCGTTAGCACGAGAATACGACGAGAACTGAGAAACAAAAAGCATAAGGAGCACGAAGGACCCTATACTTGTTAGGATGATACGTGCGAATAATTCGTTATTCTTTTGTTTTTCCGTTAAACATTTCGACATCGACTTCCTGATTTGAATATTTCAATTGATAATGGGAAGAAAACGTTGAGTGATAGCCACATGAAACATGGAACATGGACTAGGAACGTTCAGTCACGAGTTAAAAATTGATATAGAAATTTATAGTGTTACACACAATCTGTCGTACATATAACACCGCCGTTCTATCAATATATCTACAGATAGCTTTACAATTAACTTAAATTGATTTTTGAACTATTTTGTAGACAATGAGCGCCAATTAAAAAATAAATGTTCATGCATCATTCCTTACAGTACCCTTTATCAATGTATATATTTTACCTTTAATTGTTCAAAGTCTACAATCAAAATGACCCCAAAAAGCTAGCTATAGGCACTAGTACCACATTCTCTCTCTCTCTCTCTCTCTCTCTCTCTCTCTCTCTCTCTCTCTCTCTCTCTCTCTCTCTCTCTCTCTCTCTCAAGACCCGCACCTTACGCGATATTATTCATCGAAATGCGCGACGCGGGCGCGTGAGCCCATAGCGAGCTGGAGCTCGTAAAACACTCTCCGTGCGTCTCTTCGTCTGCCTGCCGCCGCCTCGATCGCGATAATGTACCCGTGGGGCTGCATCAAAGCGAGCCGAGCGCATTTTCGGTATTCGAAAATTTTATTCTTAATACCGTCGAGTGATTTTGCATCGGTGGTAGAGTCAAGGGACGAAGCGTTCGCAGGAATCAAAGAGAGAGATAGAGAGAGAGATAGAGAGCGACAGAGAGCGAGAGAGAGAGAGAGAGAGAGAGAGAGAGAGAGAGAGAGAGAGAGAGAGAGAGAGAGAGAGAGAGAGAGAGAGAGAGAGGAAAAGGAAGAAGCTTGTCGATGGGAAAAGGTTATACACATGGGAGTGCGCGAGAGATCGCTTCGATGAATCGCGAATTTCGCGCGTTCGTGCGGAGCTTTCGCGATCGTCGATCTCTCGCAAACGTACGCACACATGTATGGGGAGAATTCGATTTCGGCAGTCGCAGAGTGCATTCAAAAAATGTTTTCGTAGGGATTTTTGGCTTTCGGAGTGCACTATATATCTTTGAATAGCCGAATATGTTATTGATTTATTGACCGAACAATATTTTTATTCATTTGGTTATTTTATTCTAGTACGAAGATGAATGTTCATTTAAGAGTATCTGAAGAAGTCATGTGGATCATTACCATATCGTTATTCTCTTTTAATTTATTTTATCTTTTAATGGTGTGTGTGAAACTCGATTATTTTGCATGCGCGAAGTTCGCGTTTTGCACATTCTATTGGAAAGCGTGCGCGAAAAACGACACATGTGCAAATCTAAATCATTCTACTTCACCCACACTACCATTATTCTTGCTCAACTCGTGTGATTATCGACAAACTTCACACTCGTTGAACACGAAATAGTACATTTCGATTCAAGTTTGTTTAACCGGGGATTCACGCACAGGTCTGATTTATCCGGTGTAGATAAAATAGTCATGCAAGGATTACGCGCTTCACGAACTTGTATTGAACTTTATTTTTCAATACAGTGTACGTAAAATGCGATTTTACACATTCTGTAAATTTTTAAAATCGCTTTTACGCCCCCTGTATCGAAAAATATCGTTCGGTACACGTGCGAACGATGATTCTACACTCGTGTGATTGTCACCCTCGCTTCGTTCGGGCGGCAAACCTCACGCTCATGCTCGAATCAACACTTTCACACTTGTATCGAAATATACTATTTTAATACTACGTGCAAAACACGAGATTCACGCATGAGTGACAAAGCATGCACGAAACACTATGTTTCGCACTCTGAAGCAATGTTTGGCACACGTTCCGTGGTGCATGAATTGTATAAAATCTGTTATTTTTATTGTATTTTTCATTTTTTTCCAGGTATTTTGTATCATGTTTCATCAAATCATTAAGGTATTTTGTATGTAATTTAGAGCGAGTTAATTTGTAATACTAATGTTGCGTTTATGTCTACACGTGTATTTCGGTACGACTTGAGATGTGACGCGAATCATATTCTTGCACAGAAAGAAATTTGGGCGAACAGTTATCCACCGGTAGAAGTCGGACACGCCAATTTTGATATAAATAGAACAACCAACGATTTGGCAGTTTGTAATTCAAAATTGGACGATCTGTTCGCTCAATTTTCGGCGTCTGACAGGCGAAAGTTTGAGGGCGCTGCTCTCCTTTGTTTTTCATGAGCTGTGCTAGTCGGGTATGGAAGGTCATTGTTTAGCTCGTGTGACGTTTGTCGCACGAGCGAAGCGAGTGCAAAAAGTCACATGAGGTAAAAACCCTCTTACGCACCAGTTTCGAACCGTATTTTATACCCCGAGAGCCGAATAATCATATTAAAGTTATGATTTTTAGGTTAGGACTCTCCGCGAGTGAGAAGTTAAACGACCAAAGAATTGGGTGATCTGATAGCCCAATGGAGGCGGTCTGACGCCTAACGTCGTGAGCGCGCTGTTTGCCGACTAGCTAAACGTCGGTTGGACCAAATTTCTTTCCGTGTGTCATACGACAACGCAATTAGCGGTCAAAAATGCAATTAACGCTCGCGATCGGCGGATTTGGCAGCGCCGAAAAGTCAGTCTGCGCTGCGCTTTCGATGAGGCTACAGGCGTGCGTCCGCTAGAGATCTTGTTGTCATCAATAAATAGCCATTAGCATTAATAAAGATCGTTTAAGAGTTTGTTCATCAGATTTCGAGTGTGTTTTTATTTCTAGTAGATTTGTTTGTGTGTACTATCCCTTGCACGTCTGTGAATTGTCTTGCATCACGCAACATGAATCGAGTGTTTCGCACATGCAAAACAAACACGAGAAACACGTGTTTTGTCGATGGCGTGTTAAAAGAGCTCGTTTCGCTCACTCCGTTGACAAAAATAATGATCATTGCATGTAAGTGAAGCAGTTGATTGTCGCACCGGTGTAGTTTGTCGTCTGAATGAAGCGAAACAAAGCACACTTGTATCGAAATCTACTATTCTACAATTCAAGCATTAATATTTGTATTAAAAAATGTGTTTTGCTGAATATCATAAACAAGATAATTTCGAAACGCAAATATATCCATAAGGAACAGGAATCTAATTCAGTATTTTTTCGCACTGAATATGTTGATGTGATCACATATGGTTGGCGACAAAACATTTCATACGACAATTTCTCGTTGTTTGTATATTTTAAAATATTTTTAACTTGCGACTAATTAAATTATAGATTTCTTTTCCTGATACATATACTTTAGGGAAATATTTGTTTTTTTTTTATTTTCTTTTGTTTGCTAGCGATTTTTCAATTGTTGAAATATTATTTTCGATACTCGTGCGCAAAGCTCGATTTTGCACACGCTTGGCAAAAAACGTGTACTCAAAATCTAGCTTTCCAAACTTCGTATCAAAAAATACTGTACGCTACATGTTCGGGAAAGAGATTCTCGTCTCGTGTGACGTTTACACCTGAGCGAAGCGAAAATCTGCTTTCCCGCACTGGTAGCGTAATGTACTATTTTTATTTTTTTTTACTTCAAAGCTAGTATATTACATTATCATATATATATATATATATATATAATCCAAAAGCTGACAAGTCCATTTAAGGTAAGTGTGAGAATCGAGTGACAGATCATTCGATTTTGACCCTTATTCAAAATGGATTTGGCAGATTTTGGAACCCAACGCCTCAATTATTATTTACAAGTTATAAATTTCTATAAACTATATATAAAAAATTTTTACTACGTCTCTTTATGTTTTTGAGATATAACCTATTTACGAAAAATCACGTTTTCGTTCATAACTATGAATTGACTATAGTTTTATATATATATATATATATATATATATATATATATATATATATATATATATATATAAAAACTATAGTCAATTCATAGTTATGAACGAAAACGTGATTTTTCGTAAATAGGTTATATCTCAAAAACATAAAGAGACGTAGTAAAAATTTTTTATATATAGTTTATAGAAATTTATAACTTGTAAATAATAATTGAGGCGTTGGGTTCCAAAATCTGCCAAATCCATTTTGAATAAGGGTCAAAATCGAATGATCTGTCACTCGATTCTCACACTTACCTTAAATGGACTTGTCAGCTTTTGGAACCCAACGCCTCAATTCTACAATGAATCCTCAGACAATTTTGGTGTATAAAATTGTTAATTGTTGCAATTACAAATGGAGATAATGTATCAGTAAATGAAGTTTGTGGGAGCAAAGTGCCAATGAATTGGCAGCAGTTGTTTTTAATACAAATAATGTCAAACACAATTCAAGAGCTCAAAGCAACAAACCAACAAACGGTTAGCTCATATTCCAAATTGGCCCCTATTTAAGCAGTTTTAAACAGCCGGTTCAGGAGCCAACTGGAAATGTGAGCTGATCGTTTGTTGCTCTGAATATGAGATCTTCTATTGCAACTATATACAAAGTAATTATCTTTACCTACACTCACATTCCCCTTTTTTGATACCACCGATTTCTTGGTAAGATTTATGCTTCGATGGTACTCACAAATATCACGGATACCTCAAGATACACTAATTAAATTTCTCAAAATCAAGTCAACGCAGATCCTTCCTACTTTTTCCAGAGTCGCAATCCTTCAGACAACTAACCTCTTTAGCCCACCTCGCCAAGACGTCGCCGGGGTCTTTCGGCTCTCGCCTCGCTACACTTATATCTGCAAACACAACGAGAGCGAGAGCGAGTGAGAGAGCACTATATACCTCGAGGCTTGCTATAATAATACACGGCGTCAGCCAATCGAGGCGCGACGGCGGCTGTGCCGATATCGCGACTTCTCAAATTTCCCCCTCGCGCGCTACCTATTGTTCGTCCTATTTGACTTGAACGCGGCTCGGCATTGTGCCCCGCGACGACAATGCGCAGAGTCGCGCCCCCGCAATATATCTGCATTGTCGGCGCGTTTACGCGGGCCAAGTCGCGCGCGCGCGGATTTTGCGACGGCGCACGGTATATATAGAATAGTAGGTCGTTATGTATTCCATCAAGAGATTTTGCCCGCCGGCGCTGGGTGCAAAGATTTCTCTTTTTTTTTATTGCAGGGAAGGTCTTTGGTAAAGTAGAAGGGAGAGGAGGCTTTAATGATTTTTGGGTGGTTTATTGTTGAAGTTTATGTATTTTTGGTAGCGAGTATTTAGATAAATATTTTTTTAGCTTTTTGTCCGTCGCATAAGACAGAATAGTTATAATGCATGCAACGATTATGCGATCGTGCTTGCTTATTTGAGTCTCGGAGCACTCTCAATCAAAATTTGGGAGAGTATTACCGAGGTCGACTAAAGGATCAACACCTCCAACCAAAAGTCCGACGCAATCCAGCAGTCAGCTTTTCCAGCTCCCCGGTCCAAATAATGCACAGTGAAAATGAGACCCAGTTTTGACGCAAATTTTGTGTCAAAAACAGAATTAGTAACGCACTTTTCTGTGTAATTAAGATTTAGTAGGCTAAAAGTACACAATATTTGTGTAGTACTAATGTAAAGTAAATAGAGTAATAACACACATCTTGAGTTCATAAGTCGATATATTACAATTAAAATCTCCCAATGCATTTTTTTATTATTTCATATTTATATTCTTTTTTCAATAGAAATCCTTTTTACGAAAGAACCTGAAGTTTCAGTTCAAAAGATTTAAAAATACCTTACCGCGCTAAGCATTGCCCAACAACGTCAAATTAACAAACTGGTCTGAGGCTTTTCCTTTAAAAACTAAAGAGGAAACCGCTAGCGCGAGAAAGAAAGGCGTTGGCTCATTGTTTATAAAGACCAGCATCAGACACACTCCACTATTTACGACCTGCAATGAATTTTGAATCTGTCGGTGTCGTCGCAATTAATTTTTTAACACAGTGGAATACTTTATTTCTTCAGGCCGAGATAACAGCATACTAGCTCGCTCTCGCTCTCTCCTCGCCTGCTAACCCGGATATTTATGGTACAATTTAACTCGAGAAATAATTGTCATCCGTCCCATGAGATAAGACCCGCTGTCATTGCCTCAATTTTGCACGTGGAATAGCTTGATTAATTACTTTTCGGACCTGAATAAGTCAGCGCGAGCCGCTGCCGTGCGGTCGTGTGGCGACGTGACGAATGGCGCAAAACAATTTACATTTCCCGGCCGTACGGGGAATGTAATTCAAAAGATTACGAATTAAAGGCGCGAGAACGCGCCACGTGCGCGGTTTTCGTGGCTGTTGAAGAAGAGAGTCAATGGATGCGAAACGTCGAGGGATACACTGACAGAAAAACCCGGGGAAAAATTCCTATGTTGCTCTTGGAAGTTGCCCACAACTGCTTAAAATCGAAATATTTACTATCTTTTATATGAAAAAGTCCAATGTCACAAGTAAAACTTCCTATGCCAGCATAGTAAAAATTAACACGTGACTAATGGAACTTTATCTTTTGTACATTTTCCCAGGCTAGCATGGTAAAAATTGAGAGAGTTTTAGAGTAAGAATTCACACGTTCAATCGTAAACACCCCGCGAGTGCACGAAAAGTTGACCTCTTCAATGTCAAAATAGGAAAGATTCAGACAGATACATGTCAACAAACTCAATCCACCTTGGCAACATCGAGACAAAACACAAACGCTAAACGCAA
Source organism: Torymus aiolomorphi (assembly GCA_036365515.1). NCBI lineage: Eukaryota > Metazoa > Arthropoda > Insecta > Hymenoptera > Torymidae > Torymus > Torymus aiolomorphi. The sequence continues at coordinate 156,775,426 of CM070877.1, forward strand.
CAACTGAATGTGCGTTCTAATCCAACATACTTGTTTTTATTTTTTTTTTTATTTTTTATGATAAGACAATTTTTAAAATCATTGTTTATTTGTAATATTTTTAAGGAAGGTTGTGAAAAACCATTATATCGAAAATACAAATTCATTAATAAATAAATGAGCTTGTTTAATTTAAGGTATTGGTAATAGTTATAAAATGTTAAACAATATTCTTAATATATAACATTTGTAATAAATTACGTTAAAATAGAGAATAATATTATTCGAGTTAAAGCATAATTTGTTATAAAATTAGCGCGCATAACTTACGTTTGGGGATATACAAGTTCCAAAATTTTGTAGGACATATGTCTTTTAGGTAAGTGGTTAGCGCTCCCGACTACCGTGCCAAGGGTTCCAGGTTCGAGTCTCGATGCCGTCAAAAATTTTTAATTTATTTAATAAATTTTCTTTAATCATGTTTAATTCAAAAATAACTTCTGTATTGTCTAAATATAATAATTATGTGTCTGATACTCGCTCCCCCACTCCTAAAAAAAAAAGATGTAATAATTTTTTTCGCTCTTTAAAATCAGTTATAAAAAAATTCCCATGTTAGACTTGGAATTTTTCCTACGTGTATTGCAATTTCTGCTAAAAATCCGACATATGGTCGAGTTACGATTCCAACATGGTAATTTTTACATGACAACATAAGAATTTTTACCAGATTTTTTCTGTCAGTGTAGGGCTGGCTTTTTGTTGGGTGTAGGATTTAGGTGACTCTTTTTCGATAGGGAGTTTTCGTGTTTTATTAATGAAAGTTAACTCGGTGAAGTTGACGTTGTTTTAGCAGATTTTAGGACTCTAGAAATCCTTAAAATGTTGTAACGATTTTGGGCTTAAGTTTCTTTAAAATGGTTACCATTGAAGTGCCTGTATTTAAATTGGAAAGCAGTTCCTATATAGTGCTTTGACACTTCATTAAATAACTGAAACTTAATTTACTGTTTCTTGAGATTAATTTTTAACATGAAAAAAAAAAATCAAACCACGAATGAAACTATTTTTCTATCATTATCCTATATTGTTAGGTTAAATAATAGAGCATATTATACATAAATTTGTTTTTGGATGTTTTAACGATTGTCGAACTAGGAAAAATAAATAGCATTTAACCCGTGTTGTAGTTTTATAATGGCGAGGTGTGGATGTGCCATAAACATATTGGAAATATATTACCCGTATAAATTTACACAACTTTATCATGACTTTTATTGCATTATATTATATTTTTTATTGTTTATTATTTGTATTGATTAAGACTTTATTGGCTACGTAATCCACGTTAAAAGCTAGTTTATCACTTAAAATATCGATATCAAACCGAATCAAATCTGACAAGTACCACGAACAAAACTAATGCACTTCGTGGCTCCGACAGACCCACAACATTGATAGCAAAATGTCCATATGCGAGAAATGATGACCTATCACACTGGTAAGTAATCGCACCTGAGACGTTTAGTTCACTCGATCGACCTTAACGATGGAAATGCACTCACTCGACTTGTTGATGATTCTGCTGTATGCCTTCAATCAGATTCCAATATTCAGGGATCTCTTCGCCACACTCCTATCTTCAAATTAACGATGCACGATGCATGTATGTAACATGCATATGTGAGATCCGTTTTTGTGTAATGCATGTAATGCTGTTGCATTAACATTAAATAAATAAATAAATACTAATTCATTTATCGACTTCTTCTGTCATACACACATTCTGACCCACAAGTATGTGCTGGTGTATTGCCGATGGCGACATGCGACTTTCTGTCCATCTTATTCGCATTTAACGAATCGGAATACGGTAATTAATTTTTTTGTTTTGATAATGATATCTTAAATTTAATTTTGGGATTTCAAGGATAGAATGATAGAATCCCACTATATTTATGTTTTATTTTAAACTCTTCCTTTTCAGTTCATCTATCCGACAACGAAATGAATTTGACAATGTATTTGATATTCTGTGTGTGGTTGACATTGGCTTGGATGGATGTTAGTACTAAGAAAATGGTAATTAGTTCGTTGTAGCCATTTTTCGTGAAAAGAGATACAACATTTACTGCCATACGATCATTCCGCCGTGTTTGAAATTCAAATGTAATTAATTTTAATTTTTGTCAAAAATCGTATTCCTAAATTAAATTATATGCATAATAAATATAACAAGTGTTTTGCTATCGAAATAGGCCAAAAAAAAGAAAAATCCACTTTTATAATTTTTATGGTGTCTATCTAAGATTCGCTTATAATTTTTCAAGAATATTTATTATTTCTGTTAGCTGAACAAATACAAATTATTATATATATCATAAATATCTATTTGATAATTTTGAAAAATTAATAAAAACATTTGAATTGTTCTTAAAAAACCATTCATCGAATATGTATTATATAATTGTGACTATAAATTCCAAAGATTCTATTAAAACTCCTTTACGTGTATTACTGATTCGTCACCTAAGAACAAGCTCTTACATGCTACTCCCATCTCGACGGAAACTCTGCATTTTTCAAAACTACACAAACTGCGCACTTACAGGAACCTCACCCCGAGCATTCCCAAAAGTGAGCGCGTGAATTGCGCACTTCGGACTCCAGCCTTGGACCCCCGAAAAAAATCCCATAAATTCCGAGAACGAACCGATAAAAATTCTCACGCACGCGCGTGCGTTATTTTCCGAGAGCCTGGCGCACAAGGACCGAGAGCGAGAGAAAGAGGGCGCACGGCACACATCCTCTCGGTGCGGCCTATAAATAACCGTCCGCATCGTGTGCGCGATCAAGAGAGAGGGAGAAAAAGACTCTCCTCACGCGCAAATGCGCATTTATTATTCACGGGACCGAACAATCGCAAGATTAAAACGTCCAGCGGCGCGTGCCCTAATTCCCTCTTCTCTCTCTCTCTCTCTCTCTCTCTCTCTCTCTCTCTCTCTCTCTCTCTCTCTCTCTCTCTCTCTCTCTCTCTCTCGCAATCGAATCCTGCCGCGCGAATGCCCTCCACTGGCACTCAAAAATTCCCGGAAGAAAATCCCGAAATGAAAAGAGTATCCTGCAGCAGAAAGCTAGAGAGAGAGAGGGAGAGAGAGAGAGGGCGGAAGAGGGAATTGGGAGCGCGAGAGGATAGTCGTCGTCGGCGAAATGGAAGCACGGAAACTGAAACGTATACGCTGCTGCTGCGCGGCTACACGCGGAAAGAGAATGCATACTTACGCCGGCGCGGAGCACATAAAGTTTGAGGGTGGCGCGCGCTCTCGCGCCGTCCAAGAATAAGAAACGCCCGGGCATGCATAAACAAGGAGGCCGGGGATGCAGCAATTTAAAACGTAGCCCCGGAATTCCTCCCAGCGGGGCCGTAGAGCGGCCCTCTGTATTACGAATTCTCCACCGCTGCCTTTTTCTCTCTATCTCTCTCTGGCCGTCCTTCTCCCCCGCGCGCGCGCACTCCTTTTTTCCGAGGAGCTGTATTCGTGCGCGCGCGCGCGAGAGAAAACGCCTTTTGCACCCCGCCCCTTCCTTGCCTGCGCCTTTCTAGCCGAGGGAAGAGATAGAAAGAGAAAGAGAGAGAGAGAGAGAGAGAGAGAGAGAGAGAGAGAGAGAGAGAGAGAGAGAGAGAGAGAGAGAGAGATGCGTGTGGGTGAGGTTAATACGTGTACGTACGGAGTTGGAGAAACAATGCCGGGGGTATCGTATTGGGCTGTCGGTCGCTTCTTCGCCGCTTTTTCAGACGCAGAGACGTTTTATTGCGCCTTCGTGGTGGTTTTTAGGCGCCATTTATGCTTATATTTTTTTCAATTGGAGGGTTCGGAGTTTTGCGTATTAGTTACATTGATTATTGGAATATACTTGTTTATTGGTGGATTGGAGAACCGAAAGGAAAGAATTTTTTTTCCAAAGAAATAGGTTATAGCATTAATTATGTACGATTCCTGCAAGTTTTATTATCTGAGCTGAATTTTTAATGCTCGCAGCAGTTTTAATTTTGATATCAATTATTCATTAGTCGTATGAAAAAATTCTTTATATCAAACTGAGGGAGAATCACGCTAAATTAATCAAGAAACTTGGGGGGGGGGGGGTCCAAAGTTTATACGATCCACTTTAGAATTAAAGTCAACTCTAGAATATGGTACTGTAGATTGTTCTTAATTTCGAAATTCTGAATTACAAAAATCATGTTTTCGAATGTAACAATTCACCTACTATCCAAAATATCAAATTTCATAAATAGAATTTTAATAGGGATACAATAAAGATGTTTCGAAATAAATCATTAGAAACAAATTATATTTGCTTTGAAATCGTATTGATGAAATTCGATGTTTTGGACAGTAGGTGAATTATTAAATTAGAAAATATGATTTTATAACGAATTTTATTTTCAAAATTTTTATTTTAGTGTTCATGGTTTATTGTGATTGAATTTTATTTACATATATCAGTTGAATTTAAATTTATTATAGAAATTTCAATCTTTAAAATTGTATTATTTAGATCGATTCCCGGCACTAACGCAATTCTAATCAGCGTACTTCAAAAGATGTAAAAATTAAACGAAATATTTTTGTTAAAATCTATTTTTCAATGTATAAGATGCATATATGCATAAGTAAGACCGCTTATTCACAATACTTCCAATCAGTCAATCAAACATCGAAAACCCCTTCAGATCAAACTCACTTCTAAACGCCAAACCAAACAACATAACTGTCACTTCAGCAAGTCACAATAAGTTGCCCGTCATCCAGAGCAAACAGCTCTACCACCCCTATTTGCCCAATGTATAAATTTATCGGCTCTCACAGGTCCTTCTCGCAATCTCCTAATCATTCCATGGCCCACTAACTTTTCTACTCAGCCTTGCCGACTATAATTATCGCAAACAACGCGAGCAGCCCGAGCGCGAAAAAAATACAACGCAGCCCTCTAAAAATTAAAAAAGTCAACTACACACGCCACTATAAGCGCATATGTTCGATGTCTCTCTCGCTCTCTCCCCCGAGGGAACCTCACGTAGCGCGACGCTAATGAAAGCCCGCGCGCATGCATACATGTACACACTCGATCAGCGACGGCGGCGCTGTTCTCTCATTTGGCAATCTCAATATCCGCCCGACGGGTGTCTCTCTCTGCGTGGAATACGTACGTAGACAGGGAGAGAGGTTGGGGAGAGAAAGAGAGAGAGAGTGAGGGAGAGAGAGAGAGAGAAAGAGAGAGAGTAGGTACGCGAACGCGTGTGTGGCAAAACAGTGGGCGAGCGCTTTACGTATGGACTAACCCAATAGACCTAATACGGCAAACATTAGGTACGCACGTATGTATGAACGCTGTGTAGATAGTTAGGCTACTGGTTCTAGAGAGAGAGAGAGCAAGAGAGAGAGAGAGGTAGAGGTAGAGTTAGTGGGTGTATATATACATGGCCTATACGTTAGCGACGTATAGCAAGAGAGAGTAGTAGTGTGCTCGGGCTCTCGCTCTTGCATACACTTGCATGTTCCAGGGTGACAATGTGGTTTTGAAGCTTAGGTTTGTGAGTTTTTTTTCTTATTTTGTAGAAATTTAGGAGAAAATGGTACCCGCTATCATATGCCAAAAACATTCATTCAATTTATAATTTGCAATGGGTCATTGTCTACGCTTCTATGTTTCGATGTAAAATAGATTCCCAAACCCAAATAGGTGGTGAAGGCGAGTTCTACGTGGGAAACTATCTGCCTGCGGGGGGCGAGGTAATGATTAAATTCTCAATAAATGCTCAGGAAGTAATAATAGCTAACAACTAGAAAATATTATCTAAATCTATAATAATTCATGAAAAATTATGAAAAATATTTGAGAGTCTACAAAGCCTATCCTAATTTTATACTTTTTTTCGTAATTTTTCATAATTTTTCATAGTTTTTTATAATTTTTCACAGTTTGGCACAAAACGGTTTTTTCCTTATTTTTGTAAAATTTGATGATTTGTAAGGAAAATATTATACGTAAACCAACGAAATAACTTAAAAGTGGAGCAGCTTTGGATTTTCGAGTTGTTGAAACTTAATTGTTTTTCGCTACCTCGTCCTCAAGATTGATTCTCAAGAATAGCTATAATAACGCTACTTTCTGTTCGTTTTGCTCACAAATTTTAAAGAACTAGAGTTCGACACGCGCGCTTCGCGCGCTGATTTTTTTTTTTTAAGTTACAAAAGAAGCTGCATAATTAATGAACGGTTTCTTTTTTATTTACAAGAGAAATGTTATTATTCAATTCATTATTTAAGGTTGTATGGACTATATGTAAAAAATAATGTCAGATCAATAAAGTTTCGTCAGTAGGTCAATAATATCATTATAAACGTCTCTGGCAAATTTGAATATGATTTGCGTGCTAGTTTTCGAGATATTGTAGTTTAAAATTATCGTGGGTTCTTATGGAGATTCTCTGAATATGACTAGACTCGTCGTAGTTATTGAAAAAATTAAGTTGAAAAAATAGTGTTTAGTTCTTGTAAATTTGTGTACACGTAAAAGAAACCCTTTGTAATCGATTGCAATTGAAATAAATTGCTTTTGCGAGCTAGTATAGGGTCCGAAAGTCAATTCAAAATTCAAATTTCGCGCCACAATATGGCAGACAAAAAAATAAGTAATTTGCCTATAACAATTAGTAAAAATTTACAATTAGTAAAAAAAAATATTACGGAAAACCAGGACTGCATTGCCCTCCGTTACATTATTATCTATCATTTTACAAAGTTTGCAGTTTCTATATAAATATTTCGCTGAATGGCATTTGAATTACTTGATTTTGAGACATTATTCAAATGCCATTCAGCGAAATATTTATATAGAAACTGCAAACTTTGTAAAATGATAGATAATAATGTAACGGAGGGTAATGCAGTCCTGATTTTCCATAATATTGTTTTTACTATTTGTTATAGGCAAATTACTTATTTTTTCGTCTGCTATATTGTGGCGCGAAATTTGAATTTTTAATTGACTTTCGGACCCCCTTAAGGCGATGCGATGCCCCACAGTTACCGACGATTGCAGGGATCCGTTTTTCTCATTCAATTTTGAATTTTGACAAAAAATCTCTCTGACACGTTATAGATTTGATAGTCAATTATAACGTACCAGAGCGATATTTTCTTAAAATTTAAAATTGATTGAGAAAAACGGGTCCCTGCAATCGTCGGTAACGACTGGTACTCACATCAAAGTTATAGCATAAAAAATGTGTAGTAAGGCGTACAGTCATACTAAAAAGTGAAAGAAATGAGCAATGCAATGTTCTAAACCCGATGTAAAGTTTTCTTCATAGTTCTAAAAAACATTTTACATATTTGTTTACTCTTAGTACTGTAGAATATTAGTGTTTTCGACAAATTATACGACCAAAATATTTGTCTTAAATTTATAAATGAGATCTTACGGCCAATACAACCTTAATGCACTTATTTTGAATTCATTTAAACATTATGATGTATGAAGAAGTATTTGTTATTTTAATATATGATTTGTCTTTATCTTTTGAATTTAGTTCTAGTGATTCATTCCATTCCATCGTTTCCTGCTTTAACAAATTTAAAGGTTCATTCAATTCTATAGTATCAGAATGTCACTACAATGATAAAGATTAATCAAGTTTAATTTCATTTAAATAAGCTTTTTTCATGTTGTGATTTTGTTCAATAAGTAAAATTGCCACTAAGATAGATAAACAATAACATAATTATGAAAATATCTGTTTTCTGTGTTTAATAATGTTAAACATATAAAAAGGCAAAGTGAAGGTATAAAATTCAAGATGAATATTTTTATATTGAGAAAACCGTGTTTTTAATTTTAACTAAATAAAAAGATCCTTACACTAATCCGACTATCATCACTAATAAAAACCGCTCCCAATATACATTGACACTTAGCTTCCTCAAACTAATGTATTTATTCCTCTTTTTAATTTTTTATATGACAATAATTAATTGTATTATACAAAAATTTCTCTATCTATCAAATATTGTCTGAAAAACGCTATTCGAAAATATTTTTAAAAAACTTTCAACCTCAAATATCTTTGGTCGTGACAGTTCAATTTTTTTGCGCAATGAACAGTTTGGAGATATAAAAAATCTATATCCTCTATACCAAATTTCAGGACGATTAATTGGTTTTTATTCTTGTCGTGTGTCAGTGAAAACGGGGTTTTTTTTTTAATAATTTTTTTCTCAAAAAAAAAATGAAGATAATCTCTTGAAATTTATACCAAATATTATCTTCAATAAGCGTAATAAGTAAATAAAATTTTGAGTCGATAATCAAATATTTTTTGAAAAATTAATTTATGAATTATAAGAACATTTTCCATGACACACTAAAGATAATTTGAAAATTAAAAACAAAAAACGTAGGTAGTTTAAAGATTTTTTGGTTATAAAAAAAAAAAAAAGAAAATCGATAAAAAATTAAAACGGAGTATTTTTTCGGGACCAAGAGAATAAGCTTTGTCCGACGAAAATAGGTGAAATGGTTTTCGAGATATCGAGTGTTTACATACACACACACCCACCCACCCACTCACCCACACACACATACACACACACACGCATGCACGCACGCACGCAGGCACGCAGGCACACACACACACACACACACATACACACACACACACACAGACACACACACACACGTAATGAATAAATATTTTTTTTAAAATAAAAATTTTTCATCGATTTATCAATTGATTATAAATATCTATCAATTAATATGTATCATATTTTCCCGCTCACAACACATGCGCTATCTCTATACCATTCCACCATAACTCTAAGGGTGTCTCTATAACTTTGCGCGTGCATATGCCCTCTCGTGTATAAGGTATACCTATATATAGTGCTCTCCTATAAGGTATACCTATATATAGCGCTCTCCTATATATAGGTATACCTTATACACAGCGAGCGCACACACGCGCGCTGCACGGTTGTAGAGATCCCTTATATAAATTGAGCATTCGAGATAATCTATTTTGCCCTCGAACGATCTCGAAATCTCGAATAATCGAATCCGTCTCGAATCTCTAAAGGAGAGAAACAAAAGACGAAACAGTGGCGCGCGTAGCGCGCTGATTAACGCTAGTCCCTTATATAAATTGAGCATTCGAGATAATCTATTTTGCCCTCGAACGATCTCGAAATCTCGAATAATCGAATCCGTCTCGAATCTCGAAAGGAGAGAAACAAAAGACGAAACAGTGGCGCGCGTAGCGCGCTGATTAACGCTAGTTCCCTAAGTCCCTATAGGGCATTTGCGCATGCGCGAAAAAATTCGAGATATCGAGATATTCGAGATATTCGAGATATTCGAGATATTCGAGATATTCGAGAAAAAATCAACATGGCGTCGCAACATGGCGTCGACCATGCCAAGGATGCATTTTTTATAGAGGGATTTAAATTTTGTACCGCTGTGTGTTGGGCTCCATAGTAACATTACGTTTTTTTTTGTGCGTTGCGCATAATCACGAAGTTTTTTCATAAGAAGCAATTGTCATCAACACATAATTAAATATATAATCAACACATAATAAAAGAGTAAAAATTATGTCCTCAAGCGACGATAACTGTCACCGACATCGAAAAAAATTTGTTTAGAGGATTAGAGATATTAAAGAAATATTGTCTAAACTATGACGTCTCAAACGCGAGGTTAGAGAAAGGATGTGCGCCAGCATTCTAGAAGCATATAGTCAAAGCGATCACGCTTTCAAGTTCAAAACGACGGCGAGCAAGACCTGATCCGTCACGGCCTTATAGACCGCATAAGAAGCGTCGCATCAAGGTAAGAATAAAGCTGAGAGTAAAGACGAAAATAACGGGGATAACACTTGAAAAGATTTTAGAAAATCAAAAAATTAATCAGATGAAAAAGTCGACACTGATAAGGAAGTTGCTAACTCGCAAATGAGGTCACTTGACCTACTCGGTAATTACGGTTTTTATTTAAGTTGGTGGATTTTATATATAAAAATAAAAGAAGAATGAAATCTGTCAAGGTAAATTAGATCTAAAAATTTTTACGGATACTTCTTTACCTGAATGGTGGGCGTACTTATATAGAAAACGAAAGTTCTCATGGTTGGTGGTCTGAAAATGAAAAGACTTCATATCAATCAACTCTAATTAAAACCTGCTGTGTATGGTTTTATCTGTTTTGTATTAAATGATTATAAATCATAAAAAATTGTATTGCGAATAGATAACACTACAACAATTTGCTACGTGAATGGAATGGGAGGTATACGGTATTGAAATTCAAACGGAATTTCAGAAAAAAATCTGTAATCTGGAAGTTAGGTGTGCGAACAAATAGTTCGAAAATTTTTTTATTTCTTCTTTTTCCATTTCAAAATGTAGGTATGTAAGAGAAAATAAGTTTTTTGAGCATACTCAATTGCAGTGTTTTGACGTATATGAAGCTAATCTAACACTTTTTATTGTATTTCATTTTAAAGTTGTTAACAATAACTTTTGACTCGTGAATTTTTTTTTTCGAAGAAAAGTTCGAAAACAATTTTGATCTTGGCTGCATGACCTTATGAGCTTTTAAATCTCTTTCCAGCCTGTACTTTTAAAATCTGCGAGATGAACGTACAGAAAGCAGCGTTACTACCATTTTTAGTCTTGAGGACGAGGCAGCTCTCATAATTGTGATCGAACTTCGTATGAGATATGTTCGTTTGATCATTCCATTCTGACTTATATGTGAGAAAATCATACTCGAAAACAGTATAGGGTAAGTGTGGCTACTACGGCGGTATTTTTTTCAGGTTAGTTTCAAACGATTATATTTCGTCTCCATGCAAAAAAATTATGCTGATTCTTTTGAATAACGAAACTTAGGTATCATATCTATCGATTAAAGTACAATTTTAGAACAAAAACTGATAAATAAATGTATAAAATGACTTTGAAAACAACATCTCTCTGCTGATGTTACTGCGAAGCTGCTTCAACTACTGCGTTGGTATTACGGTGCCATGTTAAAGCATAGGGAGAGCGCTCGCGCATGCGCAGAACCCCAAAAAAGTACGTCGCTGGTATTACTGCGATTTTCCATAAGATTACACAGTAGTAATACATACACAATAATACCCACGTTCGCAGTAGTACCCACATTTACCCTACCATGTTCCACTTAAAATAGTTACGATTCTATAAATTTTTCTGACGCTCAAATTGTATACGAAAATTTTGAACTTCCAGGCGTTAATTGGTAATTAATATGTGATAATAAACAGTAAAACAAAAGTTATTGTAATAAACTTTATTTTTAGGAAAAAATGTAAACATATATTTGACTTTACTGCTTAAGCATTGCCTTTTTTAATCAAATATTCTCGTACACTTTCAGGAAGAATATCTTATACCTTATAAAATTAAAGCTTATATACCCATTGATGGTATTTATTTCGTTTTGTAACCAATTTATGTCATGGTATTTGCTCCACAATCCTGTTGGATATCAAATTTTTAGATTTTCCAGCGCTAACATCTCTAAATTTTCTGCAGACACTTGAAATGGTTCGTGGTTATAATCAATATTAAGAGTAATTCTCCTCGCAGATTTTGTGAGAGTTACTATGGCAGTTGCAGTTCCTTCCCAGATATCAACTGAAAGTTTTAGCTGGTCAGCCCTAACTCAATTTTGTAACGTAAATTTCCTTGATTTCTAATAGAAAAAGCAGTCGTTCGATCAATTGTAATTAAGCCTCTAAAATAATAATATTATTCCTTCTTTATTTTTACTGATATCAAGGAGCGCGGAAGGGCTCCGAAGGCAAGTATAGAAGAAGCCTGAAGGAGCGATCCGTGCTACATACATTGAAATGCCTGACCGAGAATTTCAAATATTTACTGTAATTTTCAATGGCTTTATTTAACTCAAATTTTAAATAATAACATGCTATTTGGCTATACTATGTTGTACAAAAAAATTTCATGTGAAAAGATGTTCTCATATTAAAGATATTAATGCTAAAAAATTTCATGTCTGGTTTCCAATTCTAAAGTTTCTCCATTTCTATTTGGTATTCTATATGTCTATTGATTGAAGAGTTGTATGTATCCAATTTACTTGATTAAATAATTTTTTACGGTCAAAGATTGCTAAAAAAAATGTGAATTTCACTTAAATTTAAGATTTTTTAGCAATTTTTGACCGTAAAAAATTATTTAATCAAATAAATTGGATACGTACAACTCTTCAGTCAATAGTCATATAAAATACCAAAATTTTAGGAACTCTCCCATTAAAATATATGCAGTTCCTGAATCTGGAGTCGACGGTAGAGCAAAAATTTTGAAATGGCCATATATTTGGTTAAAATCGATCAAAAATTTTTTTTGGGTCTCATTTTATTACAAATTGAATATATTTTTAGGATGTTACTCCTAAATATTTCTAATTATGAAAATTTATTTTTTTCAGGTCATTTTATAAAGAAAATTTTAAAGGTGCCTGACACCCTTAATAGCCCCTCGACACTCTCGGTCAGGAAATATGCCACGAACTTAAGCCGAGAGCTTTACCTTCGGCGCGGAGAGACGATCGACTGTCCGAAACGTTTCAGAGCGTAAATAGCGCTCCCGCTCTGGTAGAAGGAACAACCCTCCCTCTCACTGATTAGTCATTTACGTATACTGAAAAGAGAACGGAGACCAGACTTTTTAAGACAAGAGTTCGCGAGCGACTGCGGCGAGCCCGCGATCAGCGACACTGAGTTTTCGAGCGAAGCTTTGCAAAATTGCAAGGTGCCAGCAGTCCACGTACAAGAAAAAAAATCGAACCTCGCAAATTCCCGGACAAAACAGTCGATATCTATCTTTTTCTTAAAAAGCTGCAGACGTTAGATCTATAATTTTTTCTCTAATTAACAACCCTGTCAAAAACGTTCGATTCAAATGAATTAAAGCCAATTAAGGGGGTCGGACACCTTTAGAATGACGAAAAATCAATTTTTTTTTTATTACATATTTTACTAAAAAACACTTGTAGAATATATCCCAATTAGTTTTAAAGCATTATCTATTTTTGTTTTAAGAATATACACAAAACACTGATAAAGCTTTTCATTTGTTTTTTGTTCAAATTACATTTTTCCCCTTGTATACATAATTATATAATCATATATTATTTCTACTATTTTTTTTTTCATTTCACTGTTCTTAATATATTTAAAATTCTCACTCTAAATATCTGTCTGTATATAGTTTAAAAGATCCAAAAATAATATTTTAAACATTAATACAAAGATAAAAATAAATAATATAATTTATGGACGGTATTTTTGACAAAAATAAAAATTTGATTTTAAAACTTATATAGCAGTTAAGTTGGCACCTTAACAACCTGACTTATCAACGACAGCCTCTAAAGACATATGGATTTAAAAGCACCAAAGGATCTACATATTAAACCACTTAACAAACTTGACTGACTGATGTGGATATCACTGTTACGCGTGCTCATAGCTTACAGGTCTGATAGATCGTATACTGAGATACCAGAATATTTGTTCTAAATGTAAAATATTTTGAGCGAAAAACAATATTTTTTTGTATTTCAGGGCAGAGATGGAATTAAGAAATAAAGAAGAAGAAATAAAGAAGTATTTTAGTAATTTTATCTTTAAAGCTGTTTTCTACATAATGTAAAATTTTGAGCTCTGCCGTCGACTCCAGATTCAGGAACTGCATATATTTTAATGGGAGAGGTCCTAAAATTTTGGTATTTTATATGTCTATTGACTGAAGAGTTGTATGTATCCAATTTTTATTTGATTAAATAATTTTTTACTGTAAAAAATTTCTGTGTTCTGAGCCACGTCGACCCGCTACGTGTTCTAGGCATATCAAGGATAAGGAGGCGCCGTTCTTTCTCTACCCCTAAAACGGCTACAAATACGTGAAGCGCTTTTTGTTGCGCTGCAAGCTCAGGAGCATCGAGGACCGCGCTCGCGCTCTCGGCACCCATGAGGTCGTTGAGATAACTATGGGGGCGGCCTAAATTTGCGCATTTAACTGACCAATAACGCGCTATCGCACGATTTCTTCCCGCAGGACTGCTACTGCCTATAGGCAGTCATCTATAGATGAGAATGAGAACAGGTTGATCAAGTGGCTGATAATCAGGAATCTTCTCGACAAATCCTCTATCGCCGCCTCAGACAAGTAGTCATTCTTCATTCTACTCTGGGAGCTGACGATATAAGTCCGGATAAGCTCTTCGCCATGGTGGTTTATTGAAGCACCATGTAGTCCGAGGTGAGGCCAACTTTTAAGGTGGCTTTGGCGGTCTAGTAGACCTAAAGCTATGAACATTTTTTACAAAGATTCATTTACACAGGGTTATTAACATAACGAAAAAATTATTGTTAGAAAATTTCCAATGTAGCAAAAGTAGATTTTGTCAACTAAAAAAAAAAATCAATAAGTAATGATATTCATTTTTGTTTTCATTCAACTTTAATTTGGAAGGTCTCATTTTCTTCCTTGTTTAATTTCAGGGGAAGTCAACGATATCAAAATTGGAAATTTTTCAAAATCTCCGAAGTTATATCCAATTGGTTGTAGATTGAAAATTTTCCAATTTTGATATCGTTGACTCCCCCTGAAATTGAACACGGAAGAAAATGAGACCTTCCAAAATTAAGATTGTAATGTGTGAATGAATCTTTGTAAAAAATGATCATAGCTTTAGGTCTACTAGATCGCCGAAGCCACCTTAATCAGCTCGTCGCCGGCATGTAGGAGTTCCACCGAGCGCTAGAAGGCGAACGATATCAACTAAGAAATATAGTATGTAGAGCACTTTTATCATAGGTAGTCGTTCTTTGACTACAGAATGCCTGAGCGAGTCGATCGATTCATGTATCCAACTTAGAATATGTATGATGAAGCGCAGGGTCTTGCGACAGTTAATCAACGCTTTGAAAAATTCATAAAATCATTATAATTAAAATAAGTGTATCTGCAAGATCGATGGTTGTGTAAATAGGGGCTCGTACCCTCTTCGCAAAAGAGCGACCCAATAGTTTAAAGCTTAAAATTCTTGAAATACATGAATCATCAAGGTAATGAAAGAAGCTTGAAAAGACGTTAATTAAAACAAATTTATCAAGTAAACCAATATTCATACACGTTAGAAAGGTTCTAGATAAATTCGTGAAGCTAAAATTTATAGCGATTATCAGAGGCGTGAATGAGCGAAGAATTTTGAGTTATTAAAGTTTTATCTTGATGGTGTGATTTTAATTTTTGTAACCTTAGTTCGTGCAGTTTTCCTCTTTCGCGACTCCCTAGTCAAAGCAGTGCTAAATGAAGGGGTTACCTCAAAGTTTTAAAAAACCATAGTCAAAATGTAATTTATTTATTTAAAATGATTGGAATAGTCAATGTATTATAAATAAAGTGTAATTAACACGAGTAAGATAACTTTTTTAACAGGATGTCGATATTTTAGAAATAGCACAAACAATTATTGATAAAAGACCGTAATATATTTATTTTTCTTAACCGATTTTAATTTTCAAGGTCTCACTTTGTTCCTTAAGTGACTTCATGGTGACTCGCCAAAGGAAAAATTTAAAATTATTCAACTAGCTATAACTTTTTGAGTTTTGAATAATTTTGAATTTTTCCTTCGGTCGGCAAGTCTCCATGAAATTACTTAAAGAACAAAATGAGACCTTGAAATTTAAAATCGGTTAAGGGGGTACCACAGTTAAATTTTTTTTTTTTTTGGATTCACCTGAAAAATAAAAATTTTGATCAGTAATGATATTTTATATTTATATATATATATCGATCGATAGACTCCCTTCATTAAAAAACTCTCATTCCATCTAGAGCTTCGATCTCTTCCACCAGAGAGCTGAGGACTACTCAGAAGCTGAACTCAGGATGCCTTTACAGGACAAAGGTAGCGGCATTTATACTGACATCTGACTGTTTCTACCGAATGTTGTAGATAGGACGAGGGATTTTAAATAACCAAAATAATTTTAAGTTAAGTAATAAACATAATTAAGTTATTGATCATAGATACAAGTTGAAGAGAGCTCGAGAACGATCTGTACGCCAAGCTCTCCAGCTAGCGACTGACTTGACTTTGCCCTCTGGACATCGTCAACACCCTTTCTGCATATGTACTTTTCTCTTACAAATTTTATCATATGTATGAGGAGCTCAGAACAAAAACGGGTTAAGTTGTATGTATTATAAGCATAGAACATAACCCATTTTTGCTCTTAGCTCCACATATATGTTCTATGCTAGGACCCGCCCACCTTCAAACACGCAGAAATAATCGCCTATTTCTTACTGACTCATTTGCTTTTCTAAATACATAGTAAAGTTATAAGTTCGTTAACAACACAGTGGCGGATCGGCCCCCCCCCCCCCCCCCCCAAAGTCCACTAGCAGATATTTAGGAGAAAGCAAATGAATAATTAAATAAACTCTAAAACCCAAATAGCCAAGGGATGCAGATTTTACCTAGAAGAGGATGGCACGCTGACGGGCGGGAAAGAGCAAGCTGATTATTAAAAAAGCTGCAAAACCCAAATAGTCAGGGGATGCGAGTTCCACGCAGAAGGGGAAGGGACTGTCATATTACGTTTTATCTGTGTGCATTATTCTGTTTTACATAAATGGATATGTGTTTATGTGTGTGTATGAGTGAGTGAACGCGGAGTGTTGGCAGTGCCGAGAACTGCGAGAAGCGCGCGTGAACGGCGCAGGGCCGTACGACAACGTCGGGAGAGAGAGCTAGGCGAGCCGTGAGTGCGAGTGGTCGTCTACGAGGCTACGGATCAAAAACTCTAAGCGAGAGACATGGAGCGTGTTCCTGAGGACGAGTTAGGCAGGGATTAGGTAACTCTGTGCCGAAGTTTAGTTACGCGGATTGAGATTAGTGTGTGGTCATCTAGTTGAAGCTGTGAGAGCGTAAGGAAAACATGTCGGAGTGTCTAGCAAAGTCGATTGTGTCGAACGGACTGAGACGGGGCGCGTGCTCTCTAAGTTATAAGTACTGGATGTTAAGGTTCCTCATGTATGAGCCATCTATCTTATTTTAATAATTATATTTCTTACTTTTAATCTTAAAAGTTGTGCTCTTTTATTTACCTCCTGACCGTGGGAAAAGATTCTACGTTTACAGAACGTATACGATGGCGGTGATGCGAATGGATTATTGAGATGTTCTAAATCCTAAGTAACCTGGATATTTTATTTCCAAGTCAGATATTACATGTTTTTTAACAATCATGTTGTTTCCTTGAGACTATCTGCATACTTTCCTCTTCTGCATGAAATTCGCTCCCCCCTACTATTTAGGGTTTAGAGTTTATTAAACAATCAACGCGCTCCCTCCCTCTCAACCTCATCTCTTCTTCTACGTGGAACACGCTTCTTCCGGGCATTTTGGTTTTAGAGTTTATTTAATAATCAACTTGCTTTTTTCAGCCCGGCTGCGTGCCTTCCTCTTCTACGTGGAACTTGCATCCTCCAGCTACTTGGGTTTTGGAGTTTATTTATTATTCAACTTGTTTTTTCCAGCCCGTCTGCATGCCTTCCTCTAATATGTGGAACTTGCTTTCTCCAGCACGACTGCGTACCTTCCTCTTCTACGTGGAACTTGCATCCCCCGGCTATTTGGGTTCTGGAGTTTATTTAATAACCAACTTGCTTTTTCCAGTCCGTCTGCGTATCTTCCTCTTCTACGTGGAACTTGCATCCCCCGGCTATTTGAGTTTCAGAGTTTATATAATAATCAACTTGCTTTCTCTCGCCTATCTGCGTGCCTTCCTCTACTACACGAAACTCGCATTTCCCTAAAATCATATTTATAAAATTCACAATCTGATTTTATATATCCCCCCCCCCCCCCCCAGCAAGGCTCCTGGATTCGCCCCTGTAACAACAGAAATGTAACTGAAAGAAAAAGGCGAAATAAAGAGTTCACACTGCAGGAATCTTTTTTAAGTAACTTTTTCAAAGATCAGTTGAAAAAGTTACTTATAATTTCATTGAAGAAAGAAAGAAATTTCTAACCGTTTTCCTACGCCATCGTGATTATTCATAACTTCTTGAAAATAGTACATTGTGCAACAAGGGGAGAAAATGATCTATTTCTAGCGAGAATGAGATGTTCTACACGAGTCGGAGTCAAGTACTGAAAACACCTCACCAGAGTCTGAAATAGCTTTTTTTCCCGTGTTCCACACTGTATTTTTTTTAACAAAGGCATGACAGAGCCTTTTTTACGTGTGCGGGTCGGAGATAGGGTTGGGCATGTCGAGTCCTACACAACGCAGTTGGAAATCAAAATAATTTCAAATGTATACACAGTTAACTATACGTATAATATTCATTTCTCACCTGTTTTAGGGTAGGAATGGCCATTTCTCATCTGTTTTAGGGCAGAAATGAATATTTCTCTCTAGTTTTTCATTTCTCACCTATTTTAGGGTAGAAATGGATATTTTTTTACCATTTCCATAAAATATGCTGATGTTATCTCAGAGTCGGAGAGCATGGGAAGATGAGGAAAAGGAAAAAAGGTGGTTAAAAAAAATTTGTTTAAACAAAAATTAAAGTTAAAATAAACATTTCAAAGTACGGTAGAGCATTACAAAAATAAAATAAAATTAGGAAAAATTAAATAAATAAATACAATCAGGAGTCACACAGTCGCGTTCGTTTCGCGGTCACGAGAGACTCCCTCCAAGTCGTTCTTGCCTTGTTCTGGTCACACAGAGCGTGGCCCGTCAGGCGTCACTCCCTTTTTGCCTGAACTGAGAGTTCGTCCCCACTTGATGAGAGTCAGGACACTCCTTTTGCCAATCTGGCGACAAGTCGCCGTTGGCAGGGGTGTAGGCATAGCTACCTGGAGCGAGAGCAGAAGGTTCGTCTCTGGCGGAGCGCAGAGAGCAAGAGAGCTCCGACATTTTGGAGTCGAGTAGAATACCTCGGCGAGGGATGGGGGCGAGTTGTTGTGTGAGTACCGCAAGGTGGCGGTAAAAGATCAGCAGATTGGCTACAGATGAGTTTGCGAGCCGCTCGCTCCCCTCCCCGCGGTTCGAAGGTGTGGCCCGTCGTCCGAGTCGTGACGCGAACTTCTCCTAAGCTCGCGGGGTGCGTGTACGTTCGTGGTTTTCCAGGAAAAATGTCGTGCTTGACTAATTCCCAGAAAACATTAAGTATTAAAAAAAAAATCAGTACACAATTGTTGCGGACGTCAATGCTCGGAATGCGAAATTTTCTCTTCTATTTTCACACGTGAAAAAGGCCCTATTTCATGGCTCAGTGGAGAAAATGAATAAAACTGTTATAAATAATCGACTTTTACCAGTTTCTATGGTTGTAAATAATTGTAAATAAATTGTAGATTACGGTAGTACTTTGAAAAATTGATTTTGGCGTATGGGGGGAGGGCTGGCGAAATTATTGATTAAAATTGTTATAAATAATCGACTTTTACCAGTTTTTATGGTTGTAAATAATTGTAAATAAATCGTAGATTACGTTAGCACTTTGAAAAATTGATTTTGGCGTATGGGGGGAGGGTTGGCGAAATTATTGATTAAAATTGTTATAAATAATCGACTTTTACCAGTTTTTATGGTTGCAAATAATTGTAAATAAATCATAGATTACGTTAGCGCTTTGAAAAATTGATTTTGGCGTCTGGGGGGGCTGGCGAAATTATTGCTTAAAATTGGTATAAATAATCGACTTTTACCAGTTTTTATGGTTGTAAATAATTGTAAATAAATCGTAGATTACGGTAGCGCTTTGAAAAATTGATTTTGACATGTGGGGGGGCTGGCGAAATTATTGCTTAAAAATGTTATAAATAATCGACTTTTACCAGTTTATCTGGTTGTAAATAATTGTAAATAAATCGTAGATTACGTGAGCACTTTGAAAAATTGATTTTGACGTATGGGGGAGCTGCCGAAATTATTGCTTAAAATTGTTATAAATAATCGACTTTTACCAGTTTTTATGGTTGTAAATAATTGTGAATAAATCATAGATTACGGTAGCGCTTTGAAAATTTGATTTTGGCATGGGGGGGGGGGGGGGCTGGCGAAATGATTGCTTAAAATTGTTATAAATAATCGACTTTTACCAGTTTTTATGGTTGCAAATAATTGTAAATAAATCATAGATTACGTTAGCGCTTTGAAAAATTGATTTTGGCATGTGGGGGGGCTGGCGAAATTATTGCTTAAAAATGTTATAAATAATCGACTGTTACCAGTTTTTATGGTTGTAAATAATTGTAAATAAATCGTTGATTACGGTAGCGCTATGAAAATTTGATATTGGCGTCTGGGGGGGCTGGTGAAATTATTGCTTGAAATTGCTATAAATAATCGACTTTTACCAGTTTTTATGGTTGTGAATAATTGTAAATAAATCGTAGATTACGTTAGCACTTTCAAAAATTGATTTTGGCGTATGGGGGGCTGGCGAAATTATTGCTCAAAATTGTTATAAATAATCGACTTTGACCAATTTTTATGGTTGTAAATAATTGTAAATAAATCGTAGATTACGTTTCCGTTCTGGAAATTGTGTTTCTAATTATGTGGCGGCTGGCGAAATATTTGGCGAAGTATAAACTTTGTTTATACACTGGTAAGATAATCGATTGTGGTTGTAATTAATTGTAAAAAAAGTGTACAAAATTATCCAATTGCTTATTTTAGGATTAGTGATTTGGGAATCGGGGGAAATGGACGTCATTTTTTTGCTATTTCATGTAGACGTATTTCATGATCACGTTAAAAAATAAAGCTTTAGCATTATACACTTCTGACCTTGCATCTTACTATTCGCATTTAAATAATTCACTATTTCCATGATTCAGTAATAGTAATGGTGGCAGTCTTATTATATATTATTTTTAATCAGCTGTTTCAAATATTTCTGTAGCATTTAATATATATTGTGGTTTAGTCTTGGGTTTCTTGTGTTATTATAATATAAAATAACTGGAATATAGGACTTCCGGTTGGATAGCACATGGCTGCGCATCGCTTGCGAACACTCGCATATTGGATCAACGATATAAGCGGTATAAGTGACAGAAGAGAGGCAAAGTGAGTTATCACGGAAAGATAAGCAGGACCTACGATTGGGGGAGTGTTGTCTAGGAGAAGCTCGACCAGATAAAGGAGGTATCGTCATTAAACATTCACGCGCCGTGGGAGGTTAGAACGACCCAGGAAAGGAGGCATGGCTGGCAAGATGGCAAGTCAGGGAGACCCAAGCAGCGTGGAAACCAGCGTTGTAAAGGAAAAATTGGAAAAGAGAGGCAGAGGTAGACCAAAAAAAGGGCAGGAAAAGCTGACGCATAGAGCTGCTTATATGGAAAAGTTCCTGACAACGGGTAACCTAAAAGGGGAAGATGCCTTCGAAAAAAAGGATAAAATAATACACACCCCAGTCAAAGTGGCGGCAGAGGTTGGTATGGTAGGAAACAGCCAGCAGTTACCAAGAGAGCAGAGCGTGGTATTCTGAGAGAATAATGCAGAGGAAGCTATAGGTGAAGTAGGGGAGACGAAGATAACGGGCCCACAGGAGAACGAGCAGGGCGACCCCAGCACAAACCGCAATGAGGGGAGGGAGCGCGGCCGATGGAACGGCGGAGGTAGACGAAAACCCGGGCAACAACGAGACTGCCGAAGCAGAAGATGGAGAAGGAGGGGATGGAGCGGCTGTAAACAAACCCGATACCAAGGAGAAAGACGTCCAGAGCCAAAGCTGTGAAAAGGAAGGAGACAAGAAAACAGCAGAAAACACAGGCAAGGATGGGGACATAGTGGTAAGAAGGCTTATGGAAGAGATGGAAGCATTGAAAGAGAAAGACAAGGAGAGAGGAAAAAAGAAACGGAACTGGAAATAAAGAGCAAAACCTTACAAAAGGAGCTAGAAGCGATCAAATGGGCAATGATAAGAGGAGCTAATGACACGCAGGCATCTAACCGGAACGAAGGGATAATAAAAGAGAAAGAAGCCACAGAGGAAAGTACAGAGGATTTAAATAATAATAGTAAGGGAGGCGAGAAAGGAAAAACAGGAGAGATCGGATTACCCACACGTGAGTACTTGAGAAAAATGCCAGAGGGGCTGTCAGAAAATGAATACGAGTGGGAAATGAAAGAAAGAGCAATGAGGAAAAGAAACATTATAGCGAGGGGAACAAGAGTGCTCGGAAGTGTCTTAGCAAAGGAAGTGG
Organism: Torymus aiolomorphi; assembly: GCA_036365515.1. Classification (NCBI taxonomy): domain Eukaryota; kingdom Metazoa; phylum Arthropoda; class Insecta; order Hymenoptera; family Torymidae; genus Torymus; species Torymus aiolomorphi. Next base: position 156,797,773 of record CM070877.1, read on the forward strand.
AAGAAATCATTGAAAAATGGTTAGGCATAACAGCACACATAAGGAAGGTCATATCCATAGGAGGAGACTGGTGGTAGAGCTGGAATATTTAAACAATAAAATTGACATAATGAGAAAGAGGAGGCTACTGAATGGAACGGGTATTTGGATAGAGGACGACTACACGACTAGGGAGAGAGAAATACAGGACTGGCTAGCGGCGATTGAAGAAGAGGAGACAAAGAACGGCCTTAAAGTTAAGGTAGGGTACCTGAAGATAAATGTGGATGGAATATGGTACCAATGGAATGAGAAGAACGGTGAGATAGAAGTAATGGAGAAATGAGGACAGAGAGCTACGAAGAGGGAAGAAAGGATCAGCGGGTCAACACGGAAGACATCAAGTCAAGAAGAGGGAGAATCGGGGACAGGTAATGGGAATAGGCTAATGGACAAAAGCAGAGCAGTGATGTGGAACATTGCAGGAATCAGAAAAGTTTTTGAGGTTTGGGATTTTCTAAAAGTTTTTGATATAGTAGTACTTTTAAGGACGTGGTTAGAGAAAGACAAGGAGCAGGAGTTTTTAAATAAGTTAGATAAAGGGTTTACGTGGGAATGTAAAGCAGCAGAAGGGGTTAATAGAAAAGGCAGGGCAAAGGGGGGTCTGCTAATAGGAGTTAGTAAAAAATACAATGGAAAAATAAAAGTAACGGAATGGGAATACGGGCTGATAATAAATGACATTGACCTCTGTAAAGATTGTAGTAGTAAAATAATCGTAGCGTATAATAATGTAGAAATAAACACTGTGATAAGCGAACTCAAAGGTATTATAGAAAAGGGAATTAGAGATAGACAAAAAATCATCTTAGTAGGTGATCTAAACGCGAGGATAGGCACGGAACAATTAACGAATGTATAAGGGATATAAGATATCAGAAACTCGGAAGATAAGATCTTAAACATGGAGGGGAAAAAACTAATTGATTTCTGCGAAAAACTCGGGGGATTAATAAAAAAAGGCTGTGTGGAAGGAGATAAGATGGGCGAACTAACATACGTAGGCGAGGGGGGCAATTCGGTACTAGACTTGGTTATAGAATTCGATAACGTAAGGGAAAACGCGGTGCTAGATATAAGAGTGATCCCACGAATAGAATCGGACCACCTGCCAGTTGAATTAATCCTAAATAATGTTAACGCAAAGGCCAGCATGATAGGTGCACACAGTGAAGCCACAGGGAACGGCATCAAAGAGTTCTTAAAGTGGGATAGCAGGAAGGAAGGAAGAAGACTACAGGGAGAAAATGAAGGTAGAAGGGGAAGCCATAGCAGAGGGGGAGGGGACGGAGCAAGAGAGGTGGGAGAATTTAATAAATACAATTAGGAAAGTCGCAAAAGAGTTAGGTATGCAGAAAAAACTTAGGAAAAAGAGCGGTAAGGGGATGTTTATAGTGGAAGCAATAGAGCAGAGAAAACGCGTTTGGTAATGTCTTAAAAAGTGGCTAAAAACTAAAAATGATACAAACAAACTAGAATTAAAAAAGGAGAGAGAGAAATTAAAAGAAATCAGACGAAACAAGTATAAAGAATATATGGAAAAGAAATGGGATAGGGTCAAAAATAGTAAAAATATGTCTAACTTCTGGGAAGCGGTGGGTTTCTTTAGAACCAGAAAGCAAAAAAGAGGAGACAATATGAAAGGAGAAGAATGGGTGGGTCATTTCAAGAAATTGCTGGGTGCGGGAGAAATCAAGAGTAGAGTAGAAAAGGAGAATAGGGTGGGAGACAGGATAGGGGTAGAAGAAAACGGTTGGGAATCAGAGGAAGAATGGAACAGAGAAATAAGCTTAGGGGAGGTGGAAGTAATACTCAGGAGGATGAAAAACAAAAAAGCGCAGGGGAAGATGGGGTCAGTACGGAATTTCTAAAAGTGCTACCGGAGGTGTGGATGGAAGAATTGACAGGTATACTGAACGGCCTGTGGCTGAAAGGAGGGCTAGTAGATAGTTGGCAAACGGCTATAATAGTCCCTATATATAAAGGAGGAGACGAGAGCAATGTAGGGAATTACAGGGGCATTCACTGCTAAATACAGGGTATAAACTATTAAAAATATTATCGCGGCTAGAATCAGACTATGGTCGGAGGAAAAGAAAGTTTTTAGAGAGAGCCAGGCGGGTTTTAGAGGAAAAAGGGGCACCAGGGATCAAATATTTGTCCTAAACAGTTTAATAGGCAATAAGCTAAAAAATTCAAGAGGTAGACTATACGTAGGCTTCATAGATTTTAAAACTGCTTTTGACGTAGTGGATAGGGAAATACTTTTAGACAAAATGGAAAAATTGGGCCTAAAAGGTAGAATAGCTTGAAATGGGAAGGTTTGCAGGCGATGTTTGAGAAGTTGGAAAAATATACTGACAAGAATAAAATGACGGTTAACACGTCGAACACAAAGGTTATGATATTTAGGAAAGGGGCTAGACAAAAAGGGGGGGAAGAATGGACATATAGAGGAGAAAAAATAGAAGCAGTAAACGCATATAAATACCTCGGATTTAACTTCACGGTGGGAAACGGCTACTCACATCACTTAAATATAATCGCGAAAAAATTAAAAAGGGCTACAAACGCTGTTTGGGGAATCACAAAAAGGGCTAGATTAGAAACATTAAGCAAAAGGCTGTATCTAATGGAAGCAATAATAAGAGCAGGGTGTCTCTATGGTGCGAAAATCTGGGGGTGGGGTAAAAGAGAGGAAATTGAAAAAGTCCAAAAACGGTAAGTAAAAATGAGTATAGTCTTGAGCATGAACACACCGGACTGTATATGGCGAATGGAGGCAGGCACTAGAAGTCTCGAAATAGACATGAAAAAGAGAGCAGCGAGCTATTTAATAAGTATACTACAAATGGGGAAGAATAAATGGCCTAAACTCTGTTTGAGGGAAGAACTGAGGGGAATAATAAATAAATATCCGAGCGAATGGGGTAAGGAGGTAGAAAAAAGCTTTAAGGAAGTGGGAGACGGCAGGACGATAGAAATTCTGTATCAAGGAGGAGAGATCGAAGAAGTCAGGGCGAATTTGGAAAATATGATTAAGACTAAAGTAGAGCAGGAGATTCAAAAGGACTGGGACAGGATAGAAAGAGCAAGTTTTTGCAAGGAATACAAAGAGTGGAAAAGAGACATGGGTAGAGAGCCATACTGGGAAAATAAGGAATATAGTGGGGAAATAAAGGAGCAGTGGGCACGGATCAGATGCGGGTGCGTGAGCATAGGGGAGAAGAAAGGATTTAAGGAACAAAACTGCAGGTTGTGTGGGTTAGAATTGGAAACGTTGCAACACATAATAGATTGTCAAGCTGCAAAAAATACTATAAAATGCAAAGGGGTCACTGGTGGATGGTCCGAGTATAGGGGAAACTTAAAAGAAACAATGAGAGGGGCTCTTAACAAGGAAGTATGCGAGTATTTCAAAATATTTAAAAAATTAGCTAAGTCTAGGGGCGAATCAACCAGGCAAATTCTAAGAGACTAGACGCTGGAGAGATTACGAGCGGGAACTGCGAACGTACTTATACACCGAAATGCACTAATTGTAAATGCGGTAAATAAAATGTAAAATGTGAATAGCGAAATTATAGTGTTGAGCGTAAATCAAATGACAAATGTGAGCAAAAACCAGACCATAATCTTAAGATGCTATGTATAACGGAAAATATGTTAAAAGATTAATGTAATCTGAACAGGAAATAAAGAATATTAATTAATAATATAAAATAACTGTCTGCGTCTATATCTGTAAAATAAAAAGAAGTTTCCACAAAGTACCTATGATAATTTAAATGATAATTACGTAAGTTTATTTGTATTTACAAAAGTTTTAATAGTTATCTAAATCGTATTGTTTCTTATAATATAATACTTGAAAACTTTGCTGCTCTTCTTAAAAAACAATGTAACCACGTTTTATTTATATAATAATTTAATATGTTAATAATAACTTTTTCTTTTATATAATTTTATATATACTCCATATATCTTCGTATATAATCAGATCAGATTGTTATTTATACCTCACTACACATAATAACCTAACATACATATGCGACAGGTTATATACTAATATATATATATATGTATATATATATATATATATATATATATATATATATATATATATATATATATATATATATATATATATATATATATATATATATGTGATATACATGCGACAGGTTGTACAGCAACAGCACCGTGGCTCTCTCTCTCTCTCTCTCTCTCTCTCTCTCTCTCTCTCTCTTTCTCTCTCTCTCTCTCTCTCTCTATCTATCTATCTCTCTGTCTCACACGCACACACGGCATAAAGCTGTGGACTGCGGAGGAGATATATAGGATAGGTTAATAAAGGCGCTTACGGTAGAGTGTTCTTGCATCATATGTGTATCTTGCATCTGATGGCCAATCACATCGTTTTATATACTCTTATACACACACAATATACACACACAATCACAGTATATTAGTATATATAGACCGTTTGTCACAAATAAAACGCATTGACGAAAAGGACAGTCACCCGTTATCATTACATCCTGACTTAATGTAAGTGTACCTTGTTTATACATAATTTGTTTAGATACATTTAAATATTAGCCAATCAACGACGAGGTCCACAAGTAATCAATGCGACAGCATAGCGCAGCGCAGCGTAGCGTAGCGTAGCTCAGCGTACCGCAGCGCTTATGTACATTCTCCCTAATTGGAATAGATTGTAAAAACTACGTTTTTTTGTAAAATGTGTAAATTTTACGTTGATGTTCAACATACTGTATATATATATTTATTATGTAAATGAATTTTTGTTAAATATATAGTACCTGAAGAGGGACACGCAAAAAGTGTCCGAAACGTCGTTTAAGAATAAATGGTATTCATTTATTTAAACGAAACCTTTCCTGGTAGACAATTGGCCATCAGATGCAAGATACACATATATATAGGATAGACCGATCACGAGAGAGCAACGGTCAGAACAAAACAGCTGATCGAGGTCTGAAGGAAAGAGAAAAGAAAAATGATCTGAAAAGGGAATCGGCCCTCGAATTTTTTACCTTAATATAACTTGAAAACGGCGGCATATTTTTAATTGGAAATTTTTATGCATGTAATACATCAAAGCAGCTATCCATTGATATATTATATATTAGATAAAAACATAATTTCAAGGCGTAAAAAATTAGTGGAATTCTGACGCACCCATTTCAATGTATGAGTAGCGCGGGTCGCTCCTTCAGGTTTCTTTTATATTTGCCTTCCGAGTGCTCCCGCGCTCCTTGATACTTGAGCATGACGCACTTCTAAAATAAAATCTGAGAAAATCTTACATCTCACTATTTCCGGGTTTTAATAATGCCAATTTAAATTTAGAAATCATAGGGCCAGTACACGGAAAGAAAAGTTAAGTATCGTTAACTGGAGACTTAGGTCAAAACGGCCTGAGTGACTCGGGTAGTAGGCATAAAGCTAGCATTACTGGAGTCTCCGGTAGTTTCTGCCTGAGAGTCAACAGTAAAGATTTTTTCCACATTCACCAATTCTTAATAATTGGTTTTGTTTAGCTAAATTATAATAGAAAAACGTATTATAATTATAATTAACTTATGTAAATCGTATATAAACTATGTAAAGTTTATTTATTTGCGTGCAAATGATGTTTGCATCTCCTAACCTCAAAAAAACATGCGACTGTTATGTTTACGTTTACGGAGGACTCAGGCAAAAACGGCCTAAGAGGCCAGCATTGGCGATTAGCTACATGCACTAACCTTGGCGGATGAAAATAAGGCTGTATTTATTCAAGTTTTCAATCCGTGTCTCGGATGAGCGCGACTCCCATATGCATCTCTCACTCCGATCAAGCGATAAGCGCGATGCGTGCGCACCCATGTAAGACCCGCGGGGTCGTGTACCTAATAATTAGTTAATAATAAGTCGAGATTCTACCTATCCGCTCGTCTGTTTTCATTTGCATGCGCTGTCCCCCCGAAATTCGCCACGCTTCACGATACATTTTCAGCGCAGCTTTGTCTCGCCTTAATAATCATCCCACAACCACCCAGGTAAGATTCGCCGTGGCAGCGGACCCTCGCCCCCACCTCGAGCAACCAGGTAAACGTCCAGCGCGAGTCCCCGTGAGAGGGTTCCCGCATTTGCGACGGCGTTGCCCCGCGTCCTGCACTCCAACCTGGGGAGAGTGTATAGCTAGAAAGATGACGGTAGGTTTAGCTAGCTAGCAGCTGCGCGTACGGCAGCAACGTCACAGTTTAAAGCAAAGTATTCGATCTGCAATGAAATATGTTGCATTCTTTTCGCATCAATTTATTAATTACAAGTGAACATAGATGCCAATGCAATAACTTGCAATTTAATGTTGATTTCTGCAAGTGGGTCGTCCAAGAGAATTAAATTATTACCCAGTCTAGACGATCGAGCCATAACTCGATTGCATACTGTTTGACGCAGTCAAAATTCATTAGAAGAATTCAACTAATGCAATCAAAATAGTAATTAAATAATGGTAGGATGGCGTAGACGTCGTGCATGTCTTTAATCTTTATATTCGCTTCGAAATATTTTTCGATCATATTGTTAGCCGGAAAAATATAAATTTTTGAAAGTCTTACTAAAATATCCCTACCAGGAGTTTAAAAAAGCATTCAATTAATTGCTCTTAAACAAAATTAAAACATACATAAAATGATACTGCTAAAAATATGCTAACCGTTACTGCTACCCTGGTAGAAAATAGACCAACTTCGTTGGTTAACATGTTAATCAAATGGAAGCTTTTCTACTTAAGATTAACATCGAAATTTAATTAAAACTATTTAAAACTATCACTATATTTTAAAGCATCTACAATATAATATTTCCACATGTATAAATAGTTATTCTTCGTCGACAATAGCAACACAATCATGGTGTCACGTTTTTAATTTAAAAGTCGACAAACGGTTCGCCAACCGTTGGTTATCAGTTCTACCAGGGTACCATACCATTAAAAACAATTACTGTCCTAAAATAATTATCTGACTATTTGTTCATTATAATTTTGGACATTCAGTCTTTAAATATTGAAATATAAAACTTCAATTTTTTATTCTATTCATATATCGATAAATTGACATATAATAAATCCAAAATACACCATATTAGTTCTACGGCATATCTATAAGATTCATATAAAAAACAAATAAATAATCTCAAACAAATAAAGCTTTTTCTTAATAACTCCACGTTGCCATATCATTGCCGAACCCTCGAAGAATACGAAATCTCCATCCTCCATTATTGAAGAACTAGAAAACACGCCGGTAAAGGGAAAATTCACGTATATTATCCGAACTCGCGATATCAGCTGTCTTGACTATCAAAACCACTGACAGCCGACGAATTACCAAAACTTCCCTGACTTATTCACGCTTTCCAAACTTTCGCCTCCGCCATCCCCGACCTGAAAACTCGCAAAAAAGCTCTTCCACGTCCATCTCTTCTTGTTCTCGCTCCTCCCTCTTGTAATCGCCCGAGCGGCGCACACGATCGCTTAATCGACGTGACAGCGTCTCCCTCCTTTACCGCGGCTGTAATGAGTGACGCGCACGGTCATGAAAAATTCACCTCTTCCCGTATAAATACGAGCGCGAGGAAATCTTCAAAAGTTTTGCCGGCACGGGGCAAAAAACGCGCTTGAAAATATACAGGTACGGACGACCGTTATGTCAGCTGAAGTGGAATGTATGTGTGTGTGTGTGTGTGTGTGTGTGTGTGGATGTGTGTGTGTGTGTGTGTGTGTGTGTGTGTGTGTGTGTGTGCGTGTGTGCGACAGCCGTTCGTTCGCGGAACGATTATCGCAATTACGCAACGTGGCAATTAAAAGCTTGTTAGGCGGGGTGGGCGGAGAAAAGTTTCGAATCTACTTAATTTAAAGGTATAAATACGACCGCGTGCACGCGCGCCTTTTCATTTCTACCGCAACCAACGATTATGCCCTCTTTGCGCGCTTTCAAATTAATGATGATGTCGCTTTGCATTTTTGTTTTTTACAGTCTTATTAGTATTGAATAACAAATTTTTCAATTTTATGATGATACCTCGTATATTTGTTAAAAGTATCAGTATAATATTAATATTAATCGATAAAAAAATATTAATATTAAATTAATAATACCTAATATTATTAATATTACCTATTAATATTAAATTAATAGGTACAAAAATTCCTCGTAAGACTCGGAAAGTTTTCACGCACGCCGCAAACCGCAGCTCGCTCCCAACTTTTTTTTTTCTAAAAATTGCATTTTTTAGTAAAAACTGCATATTATATCAAAATATCAATTTTTATATAAATATCAATTTTTATCAAAATACTTATCAGTTTTTATCAAAATACTTATCAATTTTTATCAAAATATCAATTTTCATCAAAATAAGAATTTTTATCAAAATAGAGTATAGTTTTCTCAAAACCTTAAAAAATCTTGTGGAATGGCAGCACTTTCAAAATGACCTTCAAAAAAAAAATTTTAAATAACGATTCTGTAAAAAATTTTGAACATTATAAATAAGATACAATTTTAATGCATTCGATAAATAATAAAATACGTATCAATTCATTTTAAAAGAAGAATAATACTCATAAATTCCGATATGATCGGTGATACGGATATAGTCGGACCGTTCGACTTGAGATGGATTCGGATTTATATGACGAATGCACGCACGCACACGCACATATATACATATATACATACATATGCGTGTGTGTGTGTGTGTGTGTGTGTGTGTGTGTTTGTCAGTGCGTGCGTGCATGCGTGCGTGCGTGCGTGCGTGCGTGTGTGTGTGTGTGTGTATGTGTGTGTGTGTGTGTGTGTGTGTGTGTAACCAAGAGTCAAACATAAAACTTACCTCTCTTGATCTTGTACCGAATCGTAATTAACCCTAAGGTCGGTAAATGTTGTTCTTGCAAGACAATGCAAGACCCCCCTAGGACCGAAGATTGCAGAGACCCTTTTTTCGTAACAAAAGCGCGTTTTCGACCTCATCACGATTTTCCGCGAAAATTCTGGCACGGCAACTTAAGGAATTTCTCACAGCACATCTAAATATTGCACCACCTCCTCTTGAATCAAGATGATAGACGTGTCCACCGTAAAAATATCGAACACTATTGGCGTATTTTTCTACCAAGCGCTGCATGGTTTGAATGTAAAAGGTTACATTGAAGTAACGTACTGCCAGTAGCCGAAGAACACAAAACAAATGCGATGATGAAAAAAAATTATTTAAGAATTTCACTTCATAATTATCAAATATTTACTGTTTTTTATTTTTTACGTACGGTATATTTTGGGAAATTTTAAAATCTAAACTTTTTATTCTGTATATCCAAAGTTATATATTCATGTGTTTCTAATTATTCTAACCATTATATACTAATCTATAAAAAACAACGCGTGATTTGTCCACTAAAAGAATCTCAGAGTTGGATATTATTGAAACGTTGTATATATATATATTATTAGAATATTATATAGATATTATTGAAATGTTCTTTTGAGATTTATGATTTTGATATTAAGATATTGATATCTTAAATGTTATATGGGAAAGGGGCCTGCAAGCGGGCGCGCGGCGCATTTTTCGCGTCACATGCACTTCCATTCGCTCATACAATCATACGCTGGCTCTCAAACAAACAAATAAATAAATAAACATACAAAATAGATCTATAGATAGATTTTTTCCTGCTCTTTCCCCAATGATGCTACTGTTTGTCTCTGAAATGCTTTTTAGCGATTAAAAACTTCGTTGGAAGCTCTGAGTAATTTTCCTAGAAAAATACCATTTTCTTCATTTCAAAAATTAAAAAAAAATGAAGTGTTCATAGGAATAATTTAAAAGACGGCAGCCCTGGTGGAAATTGAAATCATTTTTTGAGCAGTAAATGGCTAGTTTGATCCAAAATGGCAAAAAAAATGGACTCCAGTTTTCTTCCATAAGTGTAACGATTTTTTTAACCTATTTTTCACATTTATTGGCCGCAAAGATGGTCACAATTTTGTACTATCTATTAATTTGGCATTTTAATGCTAGTTAAAATAGGTAGTCGATGAAGCCATTATAAATCCAATAACAAGCGATTTGTTATGGCGATGAGCAAGAGAGATAGAGTCACGTGTCAAAATAACGATTTTGGTTTATATCTTATAGAATAAAGCTGTAAATAGTAGAAAGACTACTAAATTTTGTTTATATCCCGGTAAACTATCTCTTAAGAGTATAAGTTTTAAAATATATGATTGAATTGTTATGAAATTTTAATGTAAAGATTTTCAGGTTAGGGCCATTTCATAAAATGGTAGAAGTTGATAAAAAAAAGCGTTACATGTCTGTCTAATAACTAGCCATTTCTAATGGCCAGTTTCTGTTTTCCTTCCCATTTTTAATGAACTAATTTCTACCAGGGAGCGAGTGGTCGCATATTAAAATCACCATCGCGCTCGTATATCAAATGGTATTCTTTATTTAGCGCATACTTATTTATTTTAAATCGAGCTTCGCGCAACTAGTATCGAAATGTACTATTATTTAATCGGCGGAGCAGCGCAATATTTTAGAAACAAACACAACTTCTAGAATCTTTTTCATCATTATGATTATTTTTCTATTAAAGCAGGCTGGCACATTCATGCGTGAAGTAACTTATTATTATAATAATTGAAAAAACTAATTCAAATAAATAAATTTTAATAAATCATTACAAGTCGGAGCCAAATTGGGGGCTTTCTTAAACATTTTTCTTAGTATCTTCAATTCTACTGAAACGTTAAAGTCAAACTAATAGGAACGTGTTTCTCGATTTATAACTTTTGTCAATAATATTTTTATAATAAATTCCTAAATAAATTTTTATTAGAATTTCAATTGTTGGAATTGACAATTAAAGTCATCAGTAATTAAGTTTGATTAAGTAACGTGCCAATGAATTGGCAGTGGTTGGTGTTTATTATTATTAAATTTCGTAATTTTGGTGGGCGAATACGAACATGAATAACTTAATTTTTTTTAATATTGTAGAGGAAAAAGTGCTCAAAAATATTTTGAGCAAGAGCACACCATTTGGAGTGTTCACCGACCCTTATTTGTCACTTATTGGCAGTAATTAAAAAGTCATCTCCGGAACCACAAGAGCAAGTTCCAATAGCATACATGGGCACCTTATTCAGTGTCGGTTAACCTACTTTGATATGTGGAAGACCGCTTGCGCACATGTTCAGCACGAGTCTAAAATTGAATTCTTGGAAACAAAAATTTTATCATTTCGATTCGTGCACATTAGTTAATAAATATTATTCCTCTTTTACAGGCTCATGTTGAGATAGTACATTTCTCGCTTCGCTCGAATGATAATCACACAAATCGAGCAAGAACAATCGCAGTGTGCGCAAAGAAAACATTCAGAGCGTGCGCGATGTACGCCTTTATCAGAAAGCGTCTGCGAAGTAATACAATCTGCGCGCCCATTCTCCAATAGAGTGTGTAAAACAAGTACTTTGCGCACGCAAAAGAAGCACGAAAAAGCGAGTTACGCGCATTCCGTTAAGGTAGTTCTTACCCAAGAAAACGATCGTTAAAAAAGTATTGTGTATAAGCTATTGCTCAAATATTATATTACAAGTGATAGTAAAATTCAAAAGTAGGTTGCTTTAAGTAACAGAAAAATTTTTCAAATATAAATTATATACATTAAAGCCTAAAAGTTGGTAAATAAGGAAAAATATCACAAAAAGTCATGAATTATTTTTGTTCTTTATTCGATTTTTTTATTCAAAACACTATTTTGTTTCTGAAACGTTCCTCGATAAATTCACCGCATGAAATTGTCAACAAATCATTTTACACAAAGTTAGAGCTATTAGTTGCTAAGTTTTTGTAATTTTTTTTTAAACAAATTTCTCTAACTTTGTGTAAAATGATTTGTTGATAATTTCATGCGGTGAATTTATCGAGGAACGCTTGAGAAACAAAATAGCGTTTTTAATAAAAAAATCGAATAAAAAACAAAAATAATTCATGACTCTTTGTGATATTTTTCCTTATTTAGCAAATTTTAGGCTTTAATGTATATAATTTATATTTGAAAAATTTTTTCTGTTACTTAAAGCAACCTACTTTTGGATTTTACTATCACTTGTAATATAATATTTGAGCAATAGATTATATAGAATACTTTTTTAACGATCGTTTTCTTGGGTAAGAACTACCTTAAACAATAGTATATTATGTGTAACGGTTCCCTGGTAGAAATTAGTCCATTAAAAATGGGAAGGAAAACAGAAACTGGCCATTAGAAATGGCTAGTTATTAGACAGACATGTAACGCTTTTTTTCATCAACTTATCCCATTTTATGCAATGGCTCTAACCTGAAAATCTTTACATTAAAATTTCATAACAATTCAATCATATATTTTAAAACTTATACCCTTAAGAGATAGTTTACCGGGATATAAACAAAATTTAGTAGTCTTTCTACTATTTACAGCTTTATTCTATAAGATATAAACCAAAATCGTTATTTTGACACGTGACTCTATCTCTCTTGCTCATCGCCATAACAAATCGCTTGTTATTGGATTTATAATGGCTTCATCGACTACCTATTTTAACTAGCATTAAAATGCCAAATTAATAGATAGTACAAAATTGTGACCATCTTTGCGGCCAATAAATGTGAAAAATAGGTTAAAAAAATCGTTACACTTATGGAAAAAAACTGGAGTCCATTTTTTTGCCATTTTGGATCAAACTAGCCATTTACTGCTCAAAAAATGATTTCAATTTCCACCAGGGTTGCGGAATTTATAATTCGCGCGTGCAATAAAGGTCACACGAGGTTAAAATCACCTTCTCGTTCGAATATCGAACAGTATTTTTTGACATGACGTACTGTACAAAGCTTGATTGAGCATACACTATTTTATTCAAGCATATGCGAATTCGAGCTTTGCACACGGAGTGTCAAAAATTTGTGTATGTACCTTTGCTCGTCTCACGATCAAGAGCTTTGATAATTTTCTTTCCATTCACAAGAACGCTGGCACCCTTTGCGCATCTATGTAAGTTGATCAGTCGCCTAAGAAATCATAGCTGTGATAATTTTCTTTTAAATTGAAAGGAGATTAGCGAGCTTCGAGCGCCTGCATAAGTAGTTTATACCCCGAAAGTTTTTTCTAGTCACAAGAACGTTGGCGTGCTTGGGAGCATGCGTCCGTCGTTTACTTGCTCTGTGATTAAAAGCATCAATTGTCTTTCTAGACACAGAATAATAGCGAACTTCGCACTTCTGCGTACATGCGTAGATTGTTCTCTCGCGTAAGGACTGATCGTTTCCATAATTTTCCTTTGAATCAAGAAACCATGGTCGAGATTCGCGCGACTACATAAGCAGTTTACCGCCTAAAAATTAATAGCTTTCACCATTTACTTCAGACTCACAAAACCGTTAACGCATATCGCATGTCCTTTACTCGCCTCGCGATAACCAACTATGAAAATTTTCTTTCCAGTAACAAAAACGTTGACGCGCTTCCCGCGCATGTGTCCACAGATTACTTGCTTCGATTCTCGAACAAATTAGTTCAATTCAATCATATATTTTAAAACTTATACTTTTAAGAGATAGTTTACCGGGATATAAACAAAATTTAGTAGTCTTTCTACTATTTACAGCTTTATTCTATAAGATATAAACCAAAATCGTTATTTTGACACGTGACTCTATCTCTCTTGCTCATCGCCATAACAAATCGCTTGTTACTAGATTTATAATGGCTTCATCGACTAGCTATTTTAACTAGCATTAAAATGCCAAATTAATAGATAGTACAAAATTGTGACCATCTTGGCGGCCAATAAATGTGAAAAAGAGGTTAAAAAAATCGTTACACTTATGGAAGAAAACTGGAGTCCATTTTTTTGCCATTTTGGATCAAACTAGCCATTTACTGCTCAAAAAATGATTTCAATTTCCACCAGGGTTAGAGATTAGCAATTGAAATCCGTCATCTTAAGAAATAGTAAACCTATCACTTCCTATTCTGTCTTTAATGTATACATACATCGTTTATTAAATAACTTTTCACGACAATCATTACGATTACACTCAAAATCCCATTATTCACAAATCGAGTTCACCCTGCGGACAACTTCGCGCTGACCGACACTACTGCCTCACCCTGCTACTTAATGTCCAAACTACTTTGCAGAATTTAAAAAATGCATAAATATAATAGCCTGCGCGCAGTCAGGTCGAGCAATGCGCAACGACATCATTCTTCCGGGATTTAAAAGCTCGCGGGAATAAATTACAATGTTCGTTAATGGTAGCGTGTGGGGCGCGCGCATGCATCAGGTCATCCCTATGACGTTACAGCACTGTATGCACACAGCGCCATCGTACCCGCGTATAAAGTCGTGCAATCATCATCGAGCCACTTATATCCCACCAGCGAAACATGGCATTCGGCTGTAGCTTCTTGTATAGACGCAGTAGAAGCCGTCCAACCTTGTTTTATGGATACGGGGAATGTAGGTAAAGATACTTTTCGATGATTGTTGGCTTATCGAAATAGAAAATATATTTGCCGTTTTGCTTGGTTGGCAGTGTATACGTTTTTTCAATGATTCATAAGTTGATATCTCTGTCTGTGTGAATTGATAATTCGCTATAGGTTATAGTTTTCTCATTTTAGCCGTCGATTTGCATATTGCTGTTGTTTGGGTTCTTAGTTGATAATATGTAGATGTTATAAATAGGATTGTGTGAATCAATTATTGTTAGATATTTATTTGATAACTTGTCTCATTACTAATAAAGACATAATTGAATTTAATTTTCGAACCATAGATCTTTACTACTTCCAGCTTCATGCATTTCTTTGAAACTACGCGGAGAAAAATTTCCTAGCAAACGCTGCAATATTTGATTGTAACCTAACACACAGAAGATTTGAAAAAAGTTTCAGTGTCGCGTAGTAAAAATATCAACCAATATTGTAAAAATGGCTACAAAAATAAATATTTTTACCATGAGAGATTTTTTTTGAGTATGTAGAGTTACACCCAAACATTATAATTTTTACTATTGAAAATAGTTCTCTATTTAGTTCCCAAATACAAGTCAATATTATTTATAACAAACTAAAACGATCAAAATATTCTACTATACGCATGTCCCTTTCAACATTTTCACTTTCTAGAACATTTAAAATCCGTATATAAAATACAGCCCTCGACATCAACGACAATACCTACCATACATTTGCTTAAACGACTATAACACACGGTAATCGAGCGCCTCGTAACCAACCTCGCGACTACCCCTCCCCATGCATTGTTAACAACTCATAAAGTTGCGCGAGTTAATTAGAACCTAAAAATATCCCGTATGCCCTGCCATCCCCTCCAAAAATTCTCGCCGCAACTCGGACTATATAATAATCACAGTCGCTGATTCGGTGAATCCACTTCGACCCTGCAAAAAGGGAAAGAATATTATGCGAGAATCCCCTTCCGCGTTCATCCTTTCTCCGAAATTTCCACATGACCCCCCGGCACGATAATCGCTCCTCGTTTTCGCCGTTTTCCGGTGCTCAGCCGATTACATTCATTAGCTTGATTGGAAATGCGCGGAAGCCAGAGAGAGAGAGAGAGAGAGAAAGAGAGAGAGAACTATATAACCGTCGTTAAGCGCGCGGCCGCGGGTATAATTCCTCGGGTTGTTTTCATTTTCTCGTGTTCTACCCACTCTGTCTTTCCCTCTCGGAAGGTGGAGGTAGAGAGAGAGAGAGACGGAGAGATAGAGACAAGGAAAGAGATATAGCTTTTTACTTCGTTACGCGGAAAGCATGTAATGCGCGGTTCTCCTCGTTTAATAATCGTCCGCGCGAGTTGTTAATAACGAGAAAAAGGGAGAAAGTGAGTGAGAGAGAGAGAGAGAGAGAGAGAGAGAGAGAGAGAGAGAGAGAGAGAATGAGAAGGTGAATACGCACACGATGTATTGTCGGTTCGTAATGGCCGCGACAAGGAGGCGTTCTATTTCGTCCAGCAAAACCGAATAACGGGGTGGCTATAGGCTCAGATGTCGTTTCATGTTTGACTTATGACTCGGCGTACGAAATATACTATAGACACTGAAGTAAAGTTTAAAAATATTTGATAATAATTCGTAACTATTATACACGTAGTAGGGGCGTGTTTTAAATTTAGAAATGTTGTCCTCGTAAGTAGAAAGATAAATTAAACACGTGGAATATAAAAGTAATTGAACATTGTATATCAGTTACGATTACTTTGAATTACATAGCATTAACCTCACAACTTTTAAAAGTTTTATTTAAGCATAGTTTTCGCAAATATTGATTTACCGACGCTATAGATTTAAGCCATACTGTGAATAATAAAAATTAAATCATCAGAGGAAACAATGTAAAGTTTTCTATTATAAAAAAAAATTGTAAAGCAAAATTGTTATGTAGAGTGAAAAAATAAGATCCAGCACCTAAAACCAGTTTTCTGTAGCTAAAAGTAGTTTGAAATGTGGTTGGTCAGACATATTCTTTCTAAAATTTATTCCACAGCATTTTTAAAATCATTTCATCTCATACTCACAGCTCTTAACTGGTTCAATATAAATTATTTACATTAACTCTCTAGACCAGCTTCCTGCTTTTGATAATTTTCTGTTTTAGAACACTACGTTTTGTTCTAATTACATGAAAATTACTTATAACGGTTGTGTTCCAGAAATCACAACTATGCTAAATTTAATTTTTTAATGAATATAAAATGATTTCCGGATTAAATAATAGATAAATAAATCCTTATATATATATATATTCCCCTAACTTCATACTATTATTGAAAGCAATGCGCTTTCAGCTCTCTATCGTATAATTTTAGCATTGACAACAGGATTTTCAAAGCTCAAGCTTTCAGTACTTACAGCACATGCGAGCTTAAAAGCTTAACACCGTTACTGCAAAAATTACCGGAAATATGATAAATTTTCGTCTTTCAAACCCTATAATTCACAAAACACATTCTCTCCAATTCATTTTTTCGCTCGGCAAACCTTAGAATACCCCGAAAACGTTGAAAATCCCTGCTCCTCCTGCGCTCGCTCAAACCTTATACCACAAGCAGCCCTGCGCCGACATCACACACGTCCTCCCCCTTTTTCCGCATTCTTCCACTCCCCCTCTTTCATTATCCCTCGCTGCACTCCTCTCTCTCTCTCTCCTTGACCACGGTGGGCATCTCCCGGCCTATCGCTCCATCCTGCCCTCTCCCCCCGCACACACATACACATACAGACAGACACACACACACACGTAGAGGGTAGCCGCAGGCTCGCTCGTTTCCGCTGACGTAGAGGACGCCGGAATATTGCCTCCCCTATCCTCCCCCCCTTCAACCTCCCGCAGAGTCGTTTCCGAGGGATGTTGCGCGCCGGCGGAAGGTTCCCGCGGGGCCCGTGTTATCGCCTCGGCAGGATGACCAGCCCGCGGTATTAAATATTAAAGCCACTTGCAGTGCGCGCGGGCGCGCGGCCGGGCTGGCGCTGGCTTAGTGGCTTGCCGGCTTCCTGTCGCCGCGAGACGCCGCCGCCGCTGTTGTTGTTGCGCGCCCCCGTTGTTCGGCACGTACGTAAGATGCGGCAATTGCTTTCGGTGCGCCGCTGCTGCCGGTGGGCCTAGTAAAAATTTATCCCCGCAGAGGGAGGGGGAGAGAGAGAGAGATTGCGAGCCGGCTGACCGCGAGAGGAGGCGTTCTCTTTTTGGTTACTGCGCAAGAGCGAGCCGTGCGCGTATGTGTGTGTGGGTGCGTTGTTTTGAGAGATTACGTGTTAGCGTTAAGAATTCACGCGACGAGTGTGGTGGTCGTGGTGGTGGTGCTTTTTCGATTTTCACGCGCGCGCCTCCGTGCGATCTAGGAGGTCGCCTTGGTTTTCGAGCTGGTTTTTCGTTGATTGAATTTGTCTGAAGTTTGGTTGTTGAAAGGATATGTACCCTGGTAAAAATTTCTTTATAGAAACATGGACAGGAACTTTATAAATGGCTAGTATAAAAATAGTTAATTTCTGGATAGTGATGAAACGTTGTTTCCGGTCATATTCTCTAATGGAGATAACATAGACTTAAATTTTCGCTGTTATCTGATCATGTATTTAAAATCAAATATTAAAAAAAGATAGTTAACCAAAATGTGAACACAAATTATTGGTATTTAATTCATTTATAGTACTGTTTCAGGAGATACAAACGAAGACAATGATTTTTCCGTTCGATTCTGTCTCTCTCACTCCTTGCCATAATAACAAGCCTTTAGCCATTTTCTAACTAAAAAAACTGGCCAACTTTGAATACTCATAAACAAGCTAACGTAAATTTGTGAAAAAATTTATTTTATTATACTGTGCATTAAATCGCGAATATAATCGGAGAAATCGTTTCATCGATGAATAGAAATGGCCAAGAAAAGTATTTAAAGTTTTTGACGATTAATGGTCAAACTAGCTAATTATTAGGTAAATAATGGCATCGATTTCCTTCAGGGTATAGTTGGTCGAGAATAATATTTTATATGACTTAACTTTTTAATAGCCCAGAAGTCGTAAATTGTAAGTAAATTACAAATGCATTGTAATAGATAAAATAATAATATATTTCAGGTCAACTTTCATAATTACTAATGTCTGGAACAACATTTCTTCTTGTAACAGAAGTGTCGTTTTTGTAACGATTTTACATTTGTAATGCTAAAGGAAAACGATTTTTAATATAACAATCCAAATAATATTTAGAATAAATACTCTATGGTCCGAATAATTTAAAACTCTTAAAGTTTCCTAAAATCTATTATATTCCACTAAACAAATATTAGTTACTTTGATCAAGTACGACCAATAGGGACGAGGACATCCCCTAGCGCTCATGTTGTGTATACTATTTTTATATACCGGAATAGTACATTTTAAGACTGGTGCGGAAGGTGATTATTTAGCTCATCCCGTGTAAAAAAATTTAGTCTGGCTCAAGTCTGTCACAAGTCTGGCCTTATAAGTCGGGCGTATGTCTGGCTACGGCCACTTTTTTGCCAGACTACTTGAGCCAGACTTCATCCTAGACTTTCTACCAGACTTGGTCCCAACTTTCGCTAGATCTGGCATACAAAAGCCAGACTTAATTCCAGATTTTTTACCAGACTTTCTTCCGACCATTTCCAGGTCTGGCATACGAAAGCCAGACTAAATGCCAGACTATCTACCAGACTTTAAGATGAGTTTAAAAAAGGTAACCTCAAGGGTGAC
This sequence comes from Torymus aiolomorphi, assembly GCA_036365515.1. Classification (NCBI taxonomy): domain Eukaryota; kingdom Metazoa; phylum Arthropoda; class Insecta; order Hymenoptera; family Torymidae; genus Torymus; species Torymus aiolomorphi. Next base: position 156,817,192 of record CM070877.1, read on the forward strand.
GCTCGATCTCTGTACTTATAGAACCATTATGCAGCAAATTCGAGCTTCGAGTATTCTCGGTGTTTTACTTTAGAAAGCTGATGGGAGAACGTCAATGGTGGTGAGTAATTTTCGTTTAGAAGTTCGAGAAGTTATAAAACTGCTTATTGTAGCTGATAGGAGAGCAACTAATGGCTGTACCTGCAAAAATAAAAAATAAAAATACACAAAGCATTTGTTCGAAAATTTATAGGAAAATGCATATAAAACTGAGATTACAATGTAATGATGAGTATAAAAAATAATATAGAAGAATCAAGAAAAGCAGGTTAGTTTATTTACTATGTGTATTTAAAAATGAACGAAATACTTATCTGAAAATGATATCTCCTTCTGTAGATCTATAGGCCTCCATATCGCTAGCAATGGCCATTTTGTGTACATTAAGTATTTAATATTATAAGAAAGGGAAATTCAAGTATAACATACTTGAAGCTGTTGCTATGATAACCATGAAGCTAGTAGATAGTCTTTTTATATCTGTTATTGAGTTTTTTCGCGCATAAACATTTTGTTGAATAAATAATTTCGTATGTGGCTTATGTTGAATAACTTATACTCATTAATATAATTAAGAATTTTAAAACTGAAAATAAGCATCGCTAGAGGCACAGAAATTGAAGATCTACAGAAGAATGGAAATACCATTTTTAGATATGTATTTCGTTCATTTTTTAAATACACATAGTAAACAAACTAACCTGTTATCCTTGATTTTTCTACATTACTCATCACTACATTGCAATCTCAGTTTTATATGCATTTTCTTACAAATTTTCGAACAAATGCTTTGTGAATTTTATTTTTTTATTTTTGCAGGTACAGCAATTAGTTTCTCTCCTATCAGCTACAATAAGCAGTTTTATAACTTCTCGAACTTCTAAACGGAAATTACTCGCAACCATTGACGTTGTGGCTTGCAATGTGGCTTGCAATGGCCCATATATTGCCCATACTTGTCCAACACTGTGGGCAATGTATGGCTCACAAATTTTTTTTGCGCGGGTAAATACAGAGATCGAGCGTCACTTGAAGTTACCTTTTTTAAACTCATCTGAAAGTCTGGCAGAAAGTCTGGCACTAAGTCTGGCTGAGATATGCCAGACTTATTGTCTGTCAAATATAAGATGGTAGATAGTCTAGCATTTAGTCTGGCTTTCCGTATGTCAGACCTAGCAACGGTCGAAAGAACGTCTGGTAACAAACCTAGGATTAAGTCTGGCTTTTGTATGCCAGACCTAGCGAAAGTTGGGACCAAGTCTGGTAGAAAGTCTAGCATTAAGTCTGGCTCAAGTAGTCTGGCAAAAAAGTGGCCGCAGCCAGACTTACACTAGACTTATAGAGCCAGACTTGTGCCAGACTTGTTCCAGACTAATTTTTTTTACACGGGATGTGATGTTTTTCGCGCGAGCGAAGCAAGTGAGAAAAGTCACATGAGCTAAAAATCTTTTTACGCACGAGTTTCGCACCATATTTTATACCACGAGAGTCGAATAATCATATTGAAGTTATAATTTTAAGGTTAGAGTGATATAAATTCAATTTCGATGCCTCTTTAGCGGGCACAAAGTTACCGATTCCCGCCCTAGGGCGCAAAGTGAGTGTACTTTTGTATTTACTTTGCACCCTAGGACGAGAATCGGTCACACTGCACCCACCAAAACAGGCATCACAAAGTGGAATTTTGGCGCCCTCTGGTTGAAAAAATAGTATACGCAATACGGGCGCTAGGTGACAACAATGGCTACGGCGTGCATGACGCGAGTGCGTAATGTACTATATTGCCCATTTATACGGGTGTTTTTCAACTTTTATTGCCCGCTGCAGACGACTTTTTTAATCTAGTCTCGCTTTCAAGGCACAACAAACGCGAAAAACAGTACATGCGTTACAAAAAATATGGTGTACACCAAGGGTTAAATAGGCTTTTTGTAGGTCTAAAAAAGCCCACTTTACGCCCTTGACACACAATATACTATTATTTATCATGAACAATTTTTTTGTTGCAAAATGGTTAGGAGAATGAGTAAGTTTTAAAATGTGATCAAGTGAATTTTCTCTGTAACCTTTGATTCATTATATGAACCACTTGAATGATTCTCCCCGTCATATTTAAAGTTTAAGCAACTCAATTGATCGATATGGCAAACATAATTAGTCTATTCTTAATGAATTAGAAATTATTGATGCAACTATTTCTCTGCTTAATTTTACAAATCGTTTTATACATTATTTATAAAATTAATTTTTCTCATCACGAATCAATAACTGAGACATAACATAAGTTCAAAACATCTTTATTTATATTAATAATCAATATAAAGACGTATTGATTACAATGCATAAGATAATTACTACTTGTGTATCCCGTGTAGAGTCTGTGTAGTTACAATTAACGTTACTCATGATCCGCGAAGCATTCCCAACCTCGTAAGACATTGTTCGTTACGTTTCTCTCACAAATTTGAAATCACCACAAGCCCACGTTAATTTTTTATTGCGATACACTTCATTTTGTCGAAACAACGACGATAGTCAAAAGCAAGTTATAAATAATTCCACATCCAATAAAGACACATCGCGATGATACTCTGTTGTGTAACGTCGGGTCGGGCAATCGTAATTTTTCCAAAAAATTAATAACGAGGGTCGCTCTCACCTATAAGCCGACGAGCCATCGCGTGACCCGAGACGCTTATCTTTATCGCCCGGGCTTACAGCGTCTTGTTATTATTTTCATTAACTTCACTGCGTTATGGGGAAGCTTCGCCGCGACACGATGACGTCATGGCGAGAATCTACGCAGTAGACTTTTCTGTTTCGCGATTTGATTGTTTCGGTTGTATCGTTTTTTTAGAATAAAACTTCTATGGAGAATTTTTCTAATGAAAACAAAAGTTAATTAGTATTTCTTACGAATGGAATAACTATTGCATTGTCGGCAGAACAAAAATTTAATAGAATATAGTGCGCACAATAATGTACGCGATGTTGGAGAGTAGCGTGCACTAATTTTAAAAACATATATGCGCGATATCGGAACGTTTTCGACGACGTATTTAATCTATTATTAAATATTTTATTACATTAAGATTGATAAATAATTCGCAAGCTTTTGTAAATTAAAAATTCAACAAATATTTTTAAATACCACATCTTGAACATATAATACAAAGCATTAAAATGCGATTATATGTTCATTATTAATTATATATTACTATCATGTGCGACTAAGATCATGAGAGATATTCATAATATTTATAGAGTGCCACGTGTTCTCGACCTTTTACAATACGTGTAACATTCATAACCTTTCTATAACAGGCTATTACCAATATAAATGAGCCAACCTCAGATTATCACGCAAAACTAGAAACACCCCCGAAAAATTTAACGCGCTCTCTCCTTATAGGTATCGTTTTCGACATCTGAAAAGATGTCATCGGTTCTACTTCCTCTCCCCCTCCCCAATTCATCGCAGTCACCCTTGACAAGCACATCGGCGTCCACTTCCTCAAGAGAGAGGGAGTTAGCAGAAAAAGGCGACGAGAGAATCGAAGGACGAGATACGCACACACATCTCATCTCCTCTACTATAATATACGCTTCACGCACGAATGAGCTACAGACCTATACACCTGCCTCTTAAAAATTCATCGCGCGGGGTTGCGCGCCTAAATTCACAGCTCGCTCACGCGCGCCGTTGTTCTACTCCTCCTCCTCCTCTAGAAAGCCAACCGATCGTAAATCGATTTGCGCGCTCGGCGCTCGAAAATATTTCACGACGCAATGACATTCGTTCCGGCGTGAATAATTGCGCGACTTGTTGCGCGCGAGATAATGAGGGGATGCGCGAGAGCGTAGGCAAGTGTGAGAGAGAGAGAGTTGACCTTTTTAATATCCTAGGCGCCGAGCGCTAGCGCGTCTTTTATTTACGCGACGCACGCGAGTGAGGGGCGGAGGGAGAGAGGAGACGAGCACGTGAAATATTGAGAGAGCCAAAACACGCGCCGCTGCTGCTGCTGTCGTTTGAGATTTATGGGAGGGTGGGGGCGAAAAACGCCCCGGACGATTGTAATAAATTTTTCGGGATCGATCATGGTCGATAGCTCGCGCGAGCGATTTTCTGCTACTGCCCCACGGCTGTTTGTGTGCGTGGTGTGATATCGCTCTGGCGTTTTGTTCTCGACTCTTTTAAGGGCGTATGTGAATTATGCAGTCCCGTTTTTTCCGCGTTTACACAGTTGTTTGAAGGTATGCGAGGTCCTTACGAATGGATTACGAATTGATGGGCCATTTTAATAAGAACACTGTTCCTATTAAAATGGCCCATCTATTGTACTGTTATATTTAAGGCGTCATTTGAGGGTAGTAAGCAAGTCATCAAATGACAATATACCTTGAAATTTTTAATATCATAATAAAAGAAAGCCATTTATCTGAAAATCAAAAAATGATGTTGCAATCATTCTCATGAATATGGGTATAAAAATGTTGTACCTTTGTGGAACAAAATTTTGAAGTATACCATATATATTTGTCTTGGTAAACAATTTGAGAGTGACATTTCTGTATAAATACATACTTCGTTTTCTGCGGTAAATATCCAGTTATCTGTAAGCAAATTAACGGTATTTTATAATTAATTTGTTAATAAAATGGAAGCATTTTTATGCAAAAATCAATATTTATCAGTAACACAATGTACCTAAAAGTATTACTAGTCGTTATAATATCAATATTGACAAATGTAAGTGCAAACATTTATTTTAAATTAGTACATAATTATGAAATAAAAGCAGAATATTGTTCTTAGCCATGAAGTTTATGGTTAACATTTCTACCGTGGCTATTGGTTACATTATTTTCATTTTATAAAATATATAATTAACCAAACCCTATGAAAAATGAGAAAAAATTTGTATACATTTATGCTTTCACTTATAATTTTGTTCTCCTTCTCCGTTCACACTTGCCATTTATGCTGCATACACCCCTAAAAATATAACAAGTATAATTTCTCATATATGCGTAAACCAACAAAACTCCCCTAATCTTTAAAAGACAAACTCCCGTCATTTTCCACCCCTACGTAACCCTCACCGCGCCAACCAAAACTGAAACTAAAAAAGTAAGCAAAAAAGATCAGTTCGCGCAACAAAAGAAAAACAAAGCTGCTACTAGTACTACTACTACTACTATTGTCACCCAAAACCGCTCGCACGCAGTGTTATATTCGCAGTTCGGGAGAACTATCGCCGCATGCGCGCGCGCGCGCGCGACCGCACAGTGAACTTGAGCAGCGCGGCAGCGAGTTCCGCAAAAGAAGCGAGCACGCGCCCAAAGCGAGTAGCCGCCGCCGCGCACGCGAGCGCGTACATGTTATAGGGAAAAGTGGAAAAAGAGCGGCGAAACACGCACGAGAGGGAGCAAGAGAATGGGAAGGACCAAAAGCCGCGGATGAACAGGCGGCGGCGGCGGTGGTGGTTGCGGATAATACAGAGAGAAAGAGCGAGCGAGAGGTCGAGGGGGTGCGAAAGAGAGAAGCGCCCCTCTCCCGCTGGCAACATGGCCGACGGCGGGGTTGCGCGCGCACCGAGCCCCGCCCACCGCTGCCCCTTCCCCGAGTCGTCGGGCCAACGCGGCGCGGCCGATCGATGTCCACCTCCAGCCAGCCCCGGGAGCGGCCGCGCGGTGGGGGTGGAACCAACCCTGTGCGCAGGGGTGGCGGTAGCGACGTGCTGCTGCTACTGTGCTATACACTCGGCGATTCCCGCGGCACACATCTATACCCGCGGCAGAACATGTCGCGCGCTCCCGCCAGCCAGTCGCCAGCGAGTCTCACTCACCAGCACGGCTGATTATCTACCTCTGTGTGTATATATTTGTGTATCTGTGTGCTTATCATCATCGCTACAACGTGCACGCACGTTGTCCCGTGACTTTCCTCTCTCTCAGCGCCGGGTGGTGGACTGTGTGTCTTATATTACTTGTTTCGTCGCCGAGGGACAGTGCGTGGACAGTGTGCGCGATAATATACCAGTGCAGAGAGGAAGAGGCGCAGAAGACGAAGAAGAAGGAGGAGGAGAAGGTGGAGGATATCATCGGCGCATCCAAGGACTGGCGAACCCATGAGGGAGCTGCTGCAGCCGTCGCTTCGGCCAAGACGGCCCAGAGCCGTCCTCGCTCCCCGGTTCCAGCCCGCCGTCCTCTGATCGCCCGATATACCGCACATATAAAAATTTCTCTCACCAGTGTACCGCAGAAACTGACACGCGCGATAAATCTATAGAGACCCTTCGTCACGTACACAGTCGCGAGAAACAAAACACAGACACAGACACGCTAGCATAAATGGTGCTGCGCAAGAAGACGACGACGACGTCGACGTGAGAGAGGCAGTGCGTGTGTCGGGGGCGCGCGCGCGCGCGCCGTCTGCGCGTGTGCGCGGGTGTGTGTGAGACGTTTTCATTAGCTCCGCTGGCCATCATCGGCCGCGTCAGAACGCGCGAAGATGATGTACTCACCGGACAAGATGATGAGCAGCAAGGGCCTGCACGGGACGCCGATATCGGCCCCGGGCTGCTTCCCCTCGGGCAGATACTCGCCGCCGCCGTATCGCGCGGCGCCCGATCCCATGGCGCCGCCGCCAAGACGTTGCATGCCCAATCCCACGGTAAGTTCCGTCGTCTTTATATATCTCTCGGTTTATACTTATGTCGTGGAATATGCGTGGGAATTCGATAGGTCGCTTAAATATTTCAAGGGGTGTGTGAATGCGTTGTTTCGTGGAGGATGAGGAGTGGTATTCCTCCGGGATTATATATGATGTGGAAGGAGACTAACTTTATCGGTGGTGTGTACGAATTCGATGCTTGCGAAGTGTATAATAAGAGTGGAATGTAGACTGTAACTCGGTGTCAATAATAATTTCGAACTAATTGAAGAGGTCGGTATACTGGGTACTGTGTACGATGAATTTGTGAAATTCATTCGCGCTATTTCGGGTACAGTCAGCTGCGACAATGTCAAATTCAATTTAATGGTCGAATTTAATACGATCTTTTGATGTTACCGAGTAATGTTATATTCAATAATAATCTAATTTCATTCCAGAGTAAGCTTATTCGCGTGCATTGTTCATAATTAATGAATAAATATAATTACTGATGGGATACTGTATCATCTCTGAAATGTTATCAATATAACGATTTGTTACTTTGCAAGCGAAGATGAAATAAACTAGTATTGAGTGCTGTACACGTGATTGAATTAGTGAGAGAAATAATATTGCATTTCTTGACTGTTTTGGTAAATCTGAAGAATCTTACATCAATGTAACCACTGGGGTTTTCAATTTTTTCTGTAAAGATCAGTTCTTAGTGGGAACTGGAGGGCATGTCCAGACGTGGTTGAATGAATCAAATGTCAATCAAATACATATGAATCTTGTCAGTTATATTGCCGTTACAGGTTTCAGATTTATTATCACTTATTCATTACAAATATTCTACTTGAAAATTATGAAATACGAAATGTTTGAAATTCGTTTTTCGTTTGGTTATTCGTTTCCTTCCAACTACGACATTAAGTGCATAATAATATCCGTCTTTATATGTATATCAAATAGTTACAAATCTAAATTTTCTTTAAAATTCAAATGATAGTTAAACCCCTATAATTGATTTCCAAATAATAACTGTTGTAATGTCATCGTGTATTGTATCAACAAACTATATGTTTGTCCAAAGGTCGATACAGCAAATATTTACTTTAAAATACCTCATCAAAAATACGGTCGTCGTTTAATAGCATTGACGTAATTAGTTTTCCACATAAACTTTCAAATAACAGTCGTTGGATTTTTATGCGAAGCGCCATGGGTAAGTCACTAAAGTCATTATTACAGTAACTGAACAAGCAGCACTTAAATATAACCGTTGAACAATAATTTACAATTGCTTGTCTTTTATTTTTCGTAAGATTTCAGGCCGTACATCGCGTCGACTTTGCAAAACGCGGTGTCACGCGCACGCACGTACGACAGCTGAATTATTCCTCCCTCTAATCATCGCTCACCCCGCCGTATAATTCAGCAGAACACGGGATTTGTCATTGCACTTCGTCGAGCATAATATGATGCACACAAATATAAAAAGAGCCGAGCAGATCGCTCAGCAGCAGACGCCGAATTAAACAAATACCCGGTAATGGAGCGTAATGAAACTCGAGGATGCGCCGTCGGAATTGATGAGGAATTATTTACAGGGACCGAAATTGCCGTCACTCGCGAGTCGTGTTCAATTGATTGCAGCGACGAGAAAGAGAGGAAAAAAAAGGAAATTCGGAAACGTCAAGCGACGGCGAGCGACGCGCTATGTGCAACACACGCAGCTGCCTCTACTGTCCGACGGTTGACTTTCAGCAACTTCATAATACAAAAGATGAATGAATTTTTTATGCGAAATATACGTCCTCGTGACTGGCTTTAATTGAATTTCGTAATATTCGTCTGGATGTTTCATCTTATTCTAAAATCGTCGATCTTCGGTGTTCATTAAGGATTGACGGTACTTAATCGCAGGTCACGCTTGTAAATTAATCTTCGAGTATCTGCACTTTTAGAATGATCATGTGGAAACTTAACGATAGTCGTTTGAAGTATTAAGAACAAAAGTGAGTATCTTTCAATTACGTCGTTTTTTGCGTATGATTTTCTTATTCTGCTCTGGAAAATAAATTTACCGCTTACGATGAAGTCTGCAATTCCAATTCTTTAATAATTGAACGAGCACTTTGAAAGTAACACTTAAATCAAGAGAGACAAGCGATAAATAAAAGTAATTATGTTGAAGCACTTGAAAATGGCAATTGATTGATATGTGCAGTTTAAAAATTTACTCGACAAGATGATTAAAACTATATTCAGATTACCTGCGGCTCATCCTTGTTTCCTTGAAACAGAGACGAGTAAAACGATTTTTAAATAAATTTTTCATTAGAATTTTAAATCAATCTATAGACATAAGTAGACGCGAGTAAAAATGTTAAAAGTGTATTGTTTTCATATATTATTAACCAATAAGGGGATTTAAAATAATGCTGCTCTATATTTTATGTATATTCTAAGCGATTCAAATTATCAATAGAAGATTGAAATAACTTTGTTTGAGTAACCTAACTTACTTCCACGAACGAAACTTTTATGTACTTACATGTTTTATATTACACATAACAGGATATTAATCCAAGAATATTAATTCAACAGTTCACAATCAAATTATAAGACGTTAAAATTGAAAAATCTCAAAAACATCATCTGGAAAGTTGGAATTCCCAAAGAGACGTTTGACGTAATAAAGAGACGTTTTGCAAGATTGTCTTACGCCGAAGGAACTTGGCCGCATATTAATTTCCGATTGATCAAAAACCCGGAGTTTGTAAATTAGATTTTCCTACAACTTTTAGCAACCCAATCTCCTTAACCAGTTTCTACGGCAACTCTGATCTCGGAAAACTCCAGATGGCGACCCTCTTTGTTTCGTTCTCGCAGCCGAAAAGTACAGACTTTCTTGCGTCAGAGCTTTTAAATAAATACCACTCGCGCAAAACTTTATGGCTTCTTTTATATCTTTTTGTAGCATTTGACTTTCCATATTTACAAGTTGAAATAATAGCATAATTCTTTCCTTTTTAATGGTAAAAGTGTGCACAGAACTGTAATTTTTACTGAAAAAGTAAACGGCCGTGCAACTGATATTATTTAGAAATATGTTTTTTGAAAAATCGTTTCATATAAAATTTTTTTAAAAATAGAAAAAGATGAAGCAAATAGTATGCCTCAAATCGTTTCCAGTTCGTACTTTGATGACTACTTTCTCAAAACAACATATACTACAACTACCACTTTGATCAGCGATGAATTCACAATAACACTCAAACTCCCTAATAAAACACAATTACGCATTAGCAGGTTACCATCTCTCCAGATCCCCAATTTCCAAAAAGAAGAAAACATCCAACACCTTCAAGACCCACTTTTCGATCTCGTCGATAGCCCGCGTGTCTGCAGCCCACAGGCAACCTTCCTCCTATAAAGAAAGCAGAGCTTCTCTTCCACGTCTCTGGTTGTCGTCTCACGCGATCTTCAAAGTCCTTAGTTTATTCATGTGACGTGATAGGATAAAAACCGTCTTGCGCGCTAGAGAGAGAGAGAGAGAACAGCAGCCGCGCGAGTGCCTAGATAAGATTACACGCCGGCGCACAGAGAGAGAGAGAGAGAGGGAGAGAGAGAGAGAGAGAGCCGCAGCCCAGGGGCCGATAACGCGGATTCGACGTAATCGCCGTCGTCTCTCCCGTCTTCCGCAATGACATCCAAGGGACGTAACCCTAGGTGACTGTATATGTGTGTATGTGTATAGGTGGGTAGCTGGATGCGAGTGGGAAGAGGAGTGGTATGCTGGGACTGGGATCCTGGACGTATTCGGGAGGCTCTTAAATGTCAGATTGGATCATTCGCGGTCTCGTTGGCTTGGCTTTAGTTAACGTGAACTCGATATGATCCTTGAGATCGGTGGAAAGTGGAAGTGATCGTTGTTACGGTTAACATTTTTTTTTCTTTCTGTGTTTATTACGTTACGTATATTTTCTATGATGATTATGAGCATGCGGCAATGATAGTAAATCTGATTTTGAAGGTTGGAAAATAGAATAATGATGCGAAAATAATTATAGTTATACAAATCAGTTTAGAATGTGATTTTTATTTCTCTTTTTCCGATTTTCCCAAAATAACTTTATTTTATTTCAAAATCACAACTCAACAAATACAGTCTAAAATAAAAATAACGTTCGATCGATTGTTAAAGATTCTGCAAAATAATAAAATACGGCGTATTGGCCTTATATTTAAACTTGTCGAACTCTCAGTAAACCCAAGGTACTGGCCACAATAAATGACTATTGTTCAAGTTTTCAATAAGGTAAAAATCGAAAATAATCCCAAGAAATAAATTTTACCCATATCAATTTAACCTAAGATCTCATAAAAGCCAATATTCAAGGAAAACTAGTAATTTCAGAGTTTGCTTGTCCATGATTATGTAATCCTCTCTTAAAAAAATAATGGCCGAAAGTAGTGGTTTATTAAACACTCGATGTGTTTGGTTATTTCAAAAAAGCGTGAATATTTGAACTTGTTTAGATTGAAAATGTGCTAAATTTGAATTTTGAAACTCAAGTATTTATAGAACTACTAAATAATTAAAATAGAATAAAAACATTTGATTTTTTACTTAAAAATTTATCTCATTATGTTTCTAATCATTAAAACTAATTAAAACTAAATCATAGTGAAAAATAGTGTTCATAAACTCAAAAACAAAATAGTACGCGCGAAGCACGTTTCAAGTTTGCTAGTAGATTTAAAGTTTAGATAAATAAGAATTCAATTACGACCCTTGAAATAACTAACCTATTTATTAATGAGCTATATAAAAAATATTCTATAAACTGAAAACTAAAAATATTCAGCAAACTCATCACTATGGGCGAATCAATAATCACGGAACGACTACGCGACGCAATGACGGTCCGGATTATATTATATACGCTATTTTTCACCCGTTTGCTAGACGGGTATTTTCGGCGAGCGGCAGCGCTCACGCTGGATCGATCATCACTTTATAAATATTACGGCGAGAGAGAGAGAGAGAGAGAGAGAGAGAGAGAGAGAGAGAGAGAGAGAGAGAGAGAGAGAGAGAGAGAGAGAGAGAGAGAGAGGGCAACATATACGCGCGACTCAATGGAATTAAATTAAATTATGCGACCAATATATGCATACGATCTTTCTCCCTCTCGTCGTGTGCCATTTTTCTCGGTGCGGGTCAGACAGCGCTTGCATCCACGCGTTGGTATATACCCTTGGTTGTATATCCTTGTTGCTTATTGTTTGCGCTTTCTAAACCTGGCGAGAGCTTTATTAGATTGTAAACGTTAACCATCCCATCGTCACCGTTCCTCCAAAATGTCATAACCAACCGCACCGTCCGGAACAATATAGAGCACTTTCTTTTCTCCATTGCATCGGAAAATTATACTTAATGAGCAAACGGCGAACAAAGCCAGCCGCGATTTCCTCGACGTCGTGACTTTTTTCTTGAACCAAAGCTCGAAAAGGCAGCGGCGTCCGGGTGGGGCAAAGAAAAATAGACCGACTCAAAGTGTCTGTAATTCAAGCGGGCCGATAGCTCGCCTCGTTACCGATTGAAGCGAGCGGAATAATTTTCGGCCCACCCCAGTAAGAAGGAGAGAGAGCCGGTCGCATGAATATGCAATAGCCGCCTCCCGGCTGGCCGAGCTTTCAATTGCGGAGAGAGAGAGGAGAGCTCAATTGCGTCCAACCGAGAAGTCGCGAGGTTGACACAACGACGTACACTCCAAGAAGAGAATGGCAGCTATAATTGCAAACCTTAATGTTGCGTATTTTTGGAAATCAGAGTCGACCCGACGGGCTAATTATCTTTTTGCCGCACACACATTATTCCGCGAGTTTTCGTACATATTCTAAAAGTATATGTACGCGCGAAATTGGAGCTCGGCCTTCGAATGTCTAAATCCATGCCGCATTAGCATCAATCGCGTTCCCCCGCGGGCGCGCGTGGACTGCACTCTTTTATTTCAAGGTACACTCCATTGATCGTTGGCGAGAAAGGAACAAGTCGCGATGAAATGCAATCCGCGTTCGACGCGATAAATAGATACGCTTTCATCGTCAATCGCAGTACGAGATCTCGTGTCCCGAATCGGGGCAGTCGGTGTATAATTATATGTAACATAACCCGCCATTTCGATGGTATTGTAGACTTGATTAATGCGAGAAAGAGAGAGCAAAGTCAATGTTTCAAGTATCAGCGACAGGCCGCAACCAGTCGGATATCAGTTCGGTCCTCGGATTACTATATAGACCCGCGCAAAAAAAAAATTTGTGGGCCATATATTGCCCACAGTGTTGAACAAGTATGGGCAATATATGGGCCATTGCAAGCCACATTAGAGCAATATATGGGAGATATGTGGGCCCGGCGCATAAGCTGAATAGTTCCCATATTAGTCCCATATTTATTTTCATGAGAACCATTAACAAAAACAAAAATAAATAAATAAATAAGCGTAAAAAACAATCCTATTGTGCATGTACTGTGACTGTAAAATATAAAAAAAAAAAAATTCTTGGAGTGGATTCGAACCTCAAACCGTTTAATTACTAGACTTGCTCGCTACCGACTGAGCTATTTAGCTATGTTTATATCAAAGAATCAAATGGAGGTTAATACTTGAACGACATCATCATTCGTTTCAGATAATCTCCATTTGATCCTTTCATATAAACATAGCTAAATAGCTCAGTCGGTAGCGAGCAAGTCTAGTAATTAAAAGGTTTGAGGTTCGAATCCACTCCAAGAATTTTTTTTTTTTTTATATTTTACAGTCACAGTACATGCACAATAGGATTGTTTTTTACGCTTATTTATTTATTTATTTTTGGGCCCACATATCTCCCATATATTGCTCTAATGTGGCTTGCAATGGCCCATATATTGCCCATACTTGTTCAACACTGTGGGCAATATATGGCCCACAAATTTTTTTTGCGCGGGCGAATTATAAATTTGGATTGTCGTGTCACTGATCAGCGACAGGAGAGAAATAATATGCATTACAATATTAGATTATTATAGATTCACAAAGACAATGCTCGACATATGACTAATAATAATAATACACCAGCGACTATTATTAACTTTAACAAAGACAGCATCAAAATTTGAATCGCAGCTTCGGCGTCAATACAGCAGCGAGAGACACATAGAGAGACACACACACAGGTGCTGCGCATGCAGTATCGATTATCTAATCCGGTGACACATAGGTCCTCCAATCCACACACACAGCATTGTACCCCTTTTCCTTCGGCAAACAGGCCCGACGTTAATTACACACGGACGGACGGACGAACGGACGCGGACGAATGTCGCGCACGTGCGTGCGGACGCAGTATAGACACATACATACACAGGCACACATAGAGTCGGTGACGCGGCGTCTTTTGCCCCCGGGATTTTACCCGCGGAAGCAGCCAGCACCGCCAGCCGCGTAAACAGGTGAATATACGTACACGTCGTCGTTTGACGAGCAGTGTGTCGCACTATTTCCGGTCCGCCAATATATTGGTTCGTCGTAGGTGAGGGATAGGCAGGGATACGACAGTAACGGACATCGCGCGTGTATATATACCGAAACAGAAGCGGATCTAGTCGTGCATATAGCGTGTGGGCTTTAATCCGCGCGGCGGTCATTCAATTCTCTCTCTCTCTCTCTCTCTCTCTCTCTCTCTCTCTCTCTCTCTCTGCGGCTATGATAATTGGAAAAAAAAAGATATATAAGCGGAGGCGCACGTGCGTTCTTGGTCGGCAAATTTCGTTGATTGAATAAAAGTACGGGCGCGGGGTGCTTCCGTTGATGAAAAAAAAAAAAAAAGGAAAAAAAAATTGCGCGACCGCGGAAATTGGACGCTATGACGCTCGACTTTGCGCGAAAAACGAACGAAAAGCGTGGTGCATGCCGTGGATATATGCATTTTGTATATACAGCCGAGCTCGATTCGCGAAAAGCGTTTTCATTCGGCGAATGGGAAATGTAAAAAAGTTGCGCGATTCTCCCGATCGCGAGTCATTGAAATATTTGATGAATTTTCGTCGCCATATATACGAAAGAATAATGGACGCGTGCGCGAGTGTATGTATAATATGCTTTTGAAAAGTGCACGTTTTTGTATAACGTAGCTTTTACAGGACTGAGAGAGAGAGAGAGAGAGAGAGAGAGAGAGAGAGAGAGAGAGAGAGAGAGAGAGAGAGAGAGAGAGAGAGAGAGAGAGAGAGAGAGAGAGAGAGAGAGAGAGAGAGAGAGAGAGAGAGAGAGAGAGAGAGAGAGAGAGAGAGAGAGAGAGAGAGAGAGAGAGAGAGAGAGAGAGAGAGAGAGAGGAGAGAGAGAGAGAGTTATTGAGCAAATTTAAAAGCGCGTAATAATGCATGCGATTTTATTGGTTTGCACGCGCGACGCAGCCGTCGACGTACCTCTGAATATTTCAGCGGACCTGATTGTACGAGAAATTAAAATTTATTTATCGGCCGCGTATAACTGTAACATAACGTTCCGTTTTTAAAATATACATCGGCTATGTTGTCGCAAACTTCTTTGATATCGTTTGCGAGCCCGCGCGAATAAGTGAGCGAAGTCTCTTTTTTATTTTACATTTTTATGCGTCGATAAAACGAAACGCGGCGCTTGCGCCGCATTGTGTTATTGTCGAACTGGTACAGCGGTATTTCATCGATTTTTAATTTAAATCTAGTTGAAATAATTGCCTCGAAGCGTAGCCTGGATGTTATACACGATTCTCCGAACGCTGAACTACTTCTTACTCTATCTCTAACGCTCGCTAAAAATAACCTGGAGGTTTCATTAGAATATTCGTTATAGTCATTGGCTAATCAATGGAAATTAAATTTGACACAATTTTTCCATATAAAATGCAATTTCATTAATAACGAGTATTGATAATACACAACATTCGCAAGTTCACTAATGCTTAATGAAAATCGAGACAAAACCCTATCCCAAAATAAACAGACACGAATCTTTTTCTTTATTGCCAGAAACAACAGCACACCGAACGCGCGTGAGTACTGTACTATACTCGCACAAAGCACATTACCCATGATCGACTCGAGTTCAATCGCACTCCCGCCTGGGCGAAATCAAATTTTTCTCTTTCAGTCTCGACCTTTTACTCTCTTCCTCTGCTTTCTCCCCGCGATACACTCCGGCCCATCGAAATTCGGCAATCCCCAGCGGATCCAGCCACCCACACACATATACACGAGACGCATGCACATAAACAAATAGATGAAATATCGCTCGGCGACGCGACGAGGCGCGTTCGATATATCGCTGCCGGATTAGAAAATATTGGCCCGAGTGACAAATGACATAAGGAGAGAGAGAGGGATGCGCGGGATTCACGGGATAGAAGACACACGCGCACGCGCTTTCACCCTCCTCTATACGTCTTTCTTGCGAACTATCGTGAGCTCTCGTGGTGGCCCTAGGCAGCCACCTACTTGCCAGAGAGAGAGGAGGAAGTTACCTCTCGCATCGATCAACTCGCGCGCGCCCGCGCAATGCCTCCGTTCTGCGAAACGGGAGATAGACAGAGAGGGAGCGAGGGAGGGAGATGGGTAGACGGCGGCCTAGAAACGGCGACGGTGTAGCGAGTGCGAATATATCTCGTATGCTTGCGAGAGGTACGTTCGAGGGATTGTTGAGAGTCGTCGCTGGATCTTGTTATTTTGTGAAATGTATGGGATGGAAATGGTTGTACGAGGAAAAAAAGAGTGGAGTCGTTATTTGCAGAGTGCATTGAAAGCCGTGAACGTTATTGTTCTTTCCATCATCGTAAAAGTTGATATGATAAAAAGCGAGTGTAATTTTAACTGCTCTCAAAGAATGATCTACATTTGAGAAAAGTTTATCCCTCTTTCTCTGATGAAGTGTTGAAAAAGATATTTTTCCTTTCTTGAGATATTTTCGCTTTTTCGTAAAAAGTCTTTCTCTTTTGCTTATTTATATATTTCCAATACTCCTTTCGAATAATAATTTATAATTCTTGGTGTATACCAGTCACAGTCAACGAAATGTCGTTCTTCTAATTCACTCAGAAATTCCATAAAAATGACTACTCTCTAAATTAAATTCAGTAAAAAATCACTATTTTAGAGTGTAAAATCGGACACTGTGTAAATAGTGCATATGCACTCCGAATAGTGTATATATACTGAATTATCAGTGATACACAGTAAATCAGTGTATATACACTATTTCAGAGTGCATATGCACAATTTCGACAGTGCTTGATTTTACACTCTAAAATAGTGATTTTTCACTGAATTTAATTTAGAGAGATATGCACTCCACAATCACATCACGTGACAATCGAAGCATATTTCTTCGTTCGCGCATAAAATAACAGAAACCCCTAACAGATGAATCTCAATCGACATCAAATTAAATAAAACCCATCAACGGTAACAACGCTCCACCTGCGACTTAAAGTATCTTGCGCCTCCGCGTCAATGAATCACCAGCCTCTCCTATACGATCTCCTTTCACCCGTATACCTATACACGTAATATTACTTACCCTCCATCATCTTCAATCCACTGACCCAATACCGTCATCCTCTCTCCCTCCTTGTACACCGCACCCTTAATTTCGGCCGTGCGCGCAGCTCTTTAACCCGCAGTCGAAAAGCCACTCTTGGAAATTCCTCGGCCGGAGAGCAAATTCCCGAGACGTGCGTACACACACGCGAACACGCAAAAATTGCCTCCGAAGGAAAGAGAGAAAGTCCACCCGTCGTATGTATATATATATATATATACAGGCAGCTGTATACGGACCGGCCGCGCGTACACCGGGGACACATAACGCTCCCCGCTTACATCCAATCACTCCTGATTTATATTTACTACTGGCGGCCCCTTATTTATCGGAGAGCCGGAGAGACGCGCGGGATAGGACCGTTAATTCGCTGCAAATTGAAAATTATGGTGGCCGCGCGTGTATACAACGCCGCAGCAAAAGAAGCCTAAACGCCGCACCATAGCATCTTCGAGATTGCGATGGGCCGCGGGTTCTTGAGGTGCGCGTGCGCGGTGGGTAGTCGTTAAGGTTTTTGAGCCGGCGGAGTTCGAATTGTCGAGTATAGTATCGCGGCCGACTGAATTATAGAGGAGAGGTACGCGAGCGCGTATATATATATAGGAAAAATTTCCACGAGGCGGGCGTTGAATCGGAATTGCGGATTGACGGAAATTTGGTGGTAAGGCGGCTTGTTTCCGATACTTTTTGCCTGAATTCTTGAAAGCGGCCAGGGAAAGATTAGAGCTGAAAAACTCGCGCAATGTGGTTTGGAGAGTTTATGTACGGTAGTTCGGCTTGTTTTATTACTTTTTATTGGGTTAAGTTCTATCGATCGATCGATAGCCTCAAATGAATATATAATATTGAAGCAGGATTTTGTTTTCTTCGGTTAGTTTCTTTGGAGGCAACGGGAAAGAATTTCGTACACTTGGAAGCCCCGTTCATTTTCACGTGAACAGTCATCCATCCGTGAAGAGTTTATTAATACGCTGTGTGAAGATAAAAGTGAGACTGTTTCCAAAGAAACCGCTGAAAAAGCAGGCTATATCGGGCGAGCGTTAAAAATGTTTTTCAAAAAAAGCACTATCTGGGACGAGCACTGAATGCCGTGCTATTCTGCGACGACGCGCAAATGGTGCAGATATTTCCATCGAGAAATCTGACCGAGAAATTAAGGTGCTATTTCTGATTCACCGAATAAGTGTTTATAACTTATATAACCATGATGACAGTTACCTCTAAATTAGGTTTCAACAAGAACAATCCCATCGAAGAGCCATATGCAGTGCTCTTGCGTCATCGCGCTCGCCTACTGCAAATAACAAGGGCCTCGCAACACCGCGCGAATATATACAGTCATCAAACGCGGAAAAACTTTATTTCCACGACGGTACTACTGCCACTACTGCTTGTGACTCGCGCGCGCTATATACTTCCCACACACATATACCTATATGTGTACACTCGGATACAGGGAAAAGCGTTAATCGTAGCGGGAAGGGAAAAAGCGGAACGAAAAAAGAGAAAGAAAGAATCGAGCTTTACAACGTCGGCGGAAAGTGCATCAACTCGTCGTCCGACTTGCGCACGTCCGCGCGCGAGCCGTACATATACATAGGTACATACATACACACACATTCACCTATGTGTAGGTGCGTTGAAAAGCTCAGAGAGAAAGAGAGAGAGGGTGGATGTATACCTGGCCGGGTGCAGGCTGCTTTGGACAGTGGTCGATCGATACCTACGTGCGCGCGCGAGCGAGCGTTGTATTGTCGGGCCGCGCGGCGCGGGGAAGATGAGCAGCGAACGGAGAGCTGCACATGCGTTGTTGGAACGGTGGATATTTTTGCCTTTTTTCTTTTATTTTTAAACTAGGGAAAAGATATTTTTACCCGAGGATGTGTTTTGTGGTTTAGAGTGTAGTGTTGTGGATGGTGTGTGCGGGAATCTTTTTCCAAGTTATTTTATTGATATTTTCCCTGGTAGAAAATTAACGATATTTTATAGTTAATGTGTTAAACAAATGGAAGCATTTTTAATAAGAATTAATATCTAACAATCAGATAATGTATCTATAACTATTAAAAAATGCGAAAATTAACTTTAAATTGGTGTATAATTATCAAATGAAAGCAGAATGTTGTTCTTAGCTATAAAGTTAACGAAAAAAATAGAATTTACGGTTAACATTTCTACCAGGGTTGTAGTAGCTATATTTATACGCTAGATTAATTGATTTTATCTTAACAGTATAGCAAATATAAAAACATGCAGCAGCAATGTTTACTACTGTGTGAGAAAGCAACATACTTTTCATATTTTATAGACAATCGCTTTTATTATCATTTTCAAATCTCTATTTGATTTGCGATTTGAACTGATACACTTGAATATCTGCACTTTGCATACACGTTGCTGTTTAGAATTCACGTTGTTTCCCGATTTAGTAGCAGAAGTTTTAACTTTGCAACGCCAAGTGTTTAAATTTTTATACGCTGGTTAATGAAAGTTGTAGGCTAATCCAATGCGGCTGACGTGGCTTAAACCTTTACCTTGTTCAACTTTTAAATTGGAAATTGTACTTTGTTTTTCCTATTCTTAAAAATAAATGATGTGGCGCAAGTTGCTACACTTTGAAATCAAACCGCGGCTAATTTCCAAACCGCCGGTATAAACTTTCTCAAATGCTCTTTACAATTGTTGGATGAAAATGCTCGAAACTTTGATCATTTTTTCCTCTTGAGAAACATAATTATCGCAACCGCCATATGGGAGAAAATAATGCGTATAAATCGCAAGAAACACAATAATAAATACAGTGAACAAACCGTATTAACGAATGATCATATTGACTTCAACTTACTTTTTCACCCTCAAGCAATCATCATCAAAATGTTCAGCTACTTCTACACTCCACTTCCCCAAATCTCAAATTGATCAACCCGCCGACTTCACCTAACAGTCCAATCAAGAAATGACCGCAAATTTACGACTCTCCAAGGTCTCTCGATCCACCCGAGGCATCGCAATCCGCCCATCGTACAATCGCCTTATATAGGCGAAGTTAGTGGGAACGCAAGCGATAGCCTCTCGTAATCGGGAAAAGCTCATCTTGCGAGGTCCCCACGTACAGACACGTGTGCACGCACTGCGTGCAATATATGTAGAACAAGCCCGAGGAATATGCTTCATTATAACTAACAGTTTTTTAATTAACGAGCGCCTTCGCGCGAGAATTGAGGGCGACGAGATTGCGATGATTACCGGGAAAATCTAGCGGTTGCAGCCGCTTATTTCTCAGGGGTGGTTATACACGTTGCAGCGAAGGAGTAATTGTCGGTTGTTCCTCTGTAATTAGATCGCAAGTACTTGCGTAAGTTGGTGCGTTTTACAGTGAAGTACGGGGGCTGCAGTCGGCCGCAGCTGACGTCTTGTGAGAAAATTTTTGAAAAACTTTTTTCGCGATAATAGCTGTGATTGCTTTGGGTGCAATGAACTTATATAGTATAGTATACCTTTTCTGAACCAACCGCAAAACGGCGTTACTTTCAATGAAGGATTTATCGCTAATTATTTATAACTATATTCTTTGGGGGATAATATCGAGATCGCAGCAAATACTTCGTAATAGCTCATTCAAAGTGACTTTAAAATAATTATGTGCTTCCGCGGTAATATACGAAAATAATATGAAAATAACGTAATGTTGAAATTATTTTTTATTAATGCATTTTTTATCATCCAATAATGTAACAGCATACATTTTTGTATAAAGATAACGAGTAATATAGCAACTGTGATAAATTTTTAACTGAATATAATTATAATTTTTGACACTATAAAGTGCCAGGTTTACGCAAGCCTTGCGCCAAAATAGTACTTTACGCACGAAGTGTCAAAAAATACTGTTCGATACAGGTGATAAAAATGATTCTTACACTACTGTGATTGTAGCCCGAACGAAGCGTAACTCGCACTCGAGCAAAGAATCATTTTTATCGCACTAGTATCGAAAAATATTATTATTAGCTTTTTTCCTTCAATCTTTGATTCATGGTCAGATATTAAAAAAAAAAAAAAAAACAGTTGACATATAGTCTTTCTGCATCTACACGACATTAAAACTATGACATTGACAACCATATGTAGAGTGGAAAATAGAAATTAAATTTTCATCGAAAAAAGCTAACTACCCGTAAGGGATGTATGTTGCACCCCGTATAGCTCTTTTTCTCAAGCTGCTGTACAGCAATGATAATAAAATTATTAAGATTTATCTATAAACGAAGATAGCTATAATCAATCAAAGTACAATCAAGTTTTCGGTTTATGAATAATTCTAATACCTCAACAATCATAAAAAATTCACCATTTTCATTCCAAACACCCAACACCCAACCCAAAAGACTTGACTCTCCTCCGCATGAAAATCAACCCAAAACTTTCTCACACTCATTCACGCAATCGTCAAACGCATCTGCACAATATCGGCTCATCGATTATTCGATTAATCCAGCAATCCTCGCGCGAAAGAGACTAATCGCTCTGCCGCTGAGCAACGAATCAGCCCCTAACATTTGCTCACAGCTCCGCTAAAACAGCTTCTCCTCCGGATATCCCACATACGCACCTTTAGTTTCCCGCGAATCGAGCCGCGATTATTATCATTAGCTTCGACGATGTATATATATATATATCATCCCCATACCACGCGTGGAAAAGAGAGCGCACCGAAGGGAGTAGTATAGTGGCGCAGTAGTAGTCTCCGGCCGGAAATAAACCTAAGTGTATAATTACAATAATACTTACGCTACACTCGCTATGTGCTGCGCCTCCCCCGCGCGAGCGTTATATACGTACACGCGCGCGGGGCTCGCAATATCGTGCGGCGGGGGGTCGCGCGGCAAGAGTGGAACTTAATGAGTCCTAAATTCAGCGGCGCGCGGTATATATAAATGCCGCTTCGTGATGTTCTCTCTCTCTTTCTTGCGTGTGTTACAATCCACCCACGCACGCACCTGTGTTGCGCGTTGGAACACACACACGCACGCACTTGGGCGCGATTTCGATTTTTCGCCTCGTCATGTGTTTTCGTCCACGCTGCGCTCGAATGTGTCCCCTTTTTATACAAGTGCGCGCTCTTTATAGAGGACGGCAATAGAGGAGACGAGTAATTGCGCGAGCACGAAATTGGAATCGTTATCAATTCTTTTTCTCGTTCTCGTTATTGAGTGACGATGCGACTCGATAAAGTGCTTGTGAATCGAGTTCTCTCTCTCTCTCGTTCTGTGCGTGTGTGTATATCGATTAATCATTTGGTGACGGGAATGTATGGAGGAGGAAGTAATACCCTCGCGTCGATTAGCGTTAATAAGCGAGCGAACGCGAGCAACTACTCCCCGTGTGTGGCGTTTCGAATTGCGATGGGCTGCGACGGGGCGTTTTATTGCGGAGATGAAGAAACGTGCGAGGGGTAAAGTTTGATGGTTATAAATAATTGAATAAATCGAAGATTCCGAACTTTGTCGTTCTTTTTATATCGGCACTCTGCGAAAGCATTTTCTTGTATTTTGTAAGAACTTGTTGTGTTATAGAAGCGCATCACCCTCGCACACACTCAACGAAAGATAGATGAAAGAAATTTTGCCGCTTGGTATCCTAAAGCGATCATTCAAACAGCCAACGGGAGATTGATATATACATACATCGTCATATAACGAAAGAAGCGAGTGATCGGCGCATAAAAAATTTAAGCGCGCACCAAAACAGCGACGCAGGTGAAAATCTCGGGGCTATCGGCGACTTGTTGCCAGAGACGTTGCACGCGCGCGCGCTTCCCGATATCCTCGTTAAGCCGCGGCGCGTAAATATTCCGGTGTATGACACCGCCACGCCGCGTCTCTATACCTACCATGAAAAAAAGAAGCCTAGCCGCGCTTATAAGAATCTTTACACGCGGCCATTTTAATTCCAAGATAAACGCGCGCAGTTTTGCGTCCCGGGGAGTCTTATGTAATATTGCGTAGTTTAATAATACGCGCTGTTTTATTATTATAACATATGTCTCGCGACCCTGGTAGAAATGCATATATGAAATGGACAAGAGGCTAATTAATGACTATGATGAAATGATTTTTCAACCATTATTATTTGCCTATTTGTTAGATTGACGTCACAACAAAATATTCGTCTTTGATTTTCTTACTAATTCTATCGCATATCAAAGAGCATTAAAGTGCATTGGATAGCTTACCAAAATATAAATAAATAACATTAACTAAAAAATCATTTGTTGCACTCCTTCTATGAATAATTCAGCAAAACTTTTATTTCTCCATCTGATTCTGTCTCTCTCACTCCTTGTCATAACAGTAAGCCTTCTACTAGCCATTTCCAGACTAAAAGACTGATCAGTTTTAATACCTTTAAAATACTCAAGAACAAGCTTGTGTTTGTCTTCGAAAAACTTATTCTATTTATCAATCTATTAAATGGCCTTATAATAAGAGAAAAAGTGTTTTACCGGGAGCTAGAAACTGGACAAGATAAATTCCCATTTTATAGCAAATTTCTAAAATAAATGGTCAGTTCCACCAGGGAAGTTGGGCTATAAGTACATAAATTTTGGTTTCACATCGTGGATGGGAGTTGAGGTAAATGAGGAGAAGAAAAAAAAAACGAAAACCGAATAAACCGCGAGGCATAATTTTGCATATATTTCTGAAAAAAAAGAGAAAAAAGGCATAAATATGAAAAAAGTTACTTGAAATTTGCATGAAAAATGCTTTTAATAAATTCGTCTCTTCGCCGAGTACAGCAGACGCGCGTCTGCCTGTCTCGCTCTGCCTTGCGGTGAAAAACCGCTGAACGGGATCTTATTGAAGCAATACGGCGCGTTTAACAAACCCATAAAGTCACCGCAAAATTGTCATTTTATCGACCGGCCGCGACGTTTTTCATTTTAGAGTTCGATGCGTGATTCATGCATTGTGAATATAATATGAAATATTTAGCGGAAACGATGAAGAAATGGCGCGGAACCGCATCGGGGAACATAATTTCTGCATGAAAAGAATTTTATTGAATCATTATGCCGCGTCGGGACCCCGATGTGTACTGCATAAATAAAGTAGGATAAAATTATAATAATCTTATGTTAGCCTTTATTCGTAGAAAAAAAAGTACACGTTCGCGGTACAGTATTTTTGTAATTGTTTCGACCGATGGTTACGTTCAAATATAATTACAATAATTGTTTATAATAATTGATTTCTACTTCTCTATTAAAATCATCTCTCTAAAGTTGAATTAGTTAAAAAAACACTAATCATTAGTGAAAATTACTTCCCCGCCGAATTAGTGAATATTCACTAATGAAATACTGTATATTCACTAATTCGGCGGTGGAGCAATTTTCACTAATAATTAGTGCTTTTTCACTAATTCAACTTTAGAGAGATTAGATTAGTAGAGCCGATCTGGTAATATGACATGGCCATGTTTTGAAAAAGTCATCGCTGTAACAACGGGCTTATTAATAGGACGACTGCGTCTTACAAATAAAGTTTATCCCCCTTTTTTCACGAATAATAAATATTTTATTTCATTAGTGTGATTTAATATAGTTTTGCAATACGCGACGATAAAAATCAAAGCAAGTAAAATTTGAAAGCACAATATTAGTATTGAAATTTTTCATCAAACTCTGTGGATCAATCTTCCATACCTCAATCTCTTCGACCATTTCATCCCAACCGAAACTTCGAATAAATTATATGAATAAAAAAAATCATTAAGTTTAAATAACAACAACAACACCCTTCTTCAAAGTATACCCGAAAAAAATGTCTCCGACCGTCCCATATTCAAACCACGAAAGCGCCCCCGATCAAGCGCCCCCCCCCCCCCCCCGTAAAAGCACCCGCGATTCCTCACGCAGAATCACACGCGCGTCGAGTTTCCCCGAACACAGCATCCCCATCTCTCTCTTTCTCTTTTCTCCCTTTTCCAACTCCACTTGAAAAGTGTTAAAAACGTCCTGTACACCTCTCGATCCTCTCTCTTTTTCTCTCTCTTCCATCCCCAGCGCCACCGCGAAAGCTCTATCTCTCTGCCGCCACTGCCGCAGCGGACTCGTAAAACAACTCCCCCCGGTCGCGCCCACATGTGTCTTTCCCCGCACTCGCTCTTTCTTTTCCTCTCACTCTCTCCGCAGCCCCTCCGTGTGTGTGTGTATAAACTTGGCAATTCGCGGCGCGGGGTTCGAGAGTTCGGTCACGTTTTACGGGGAAGGGTCGTGTACGTGTGTAGGCCTTTTACCAAGATGTGGCCGCGACGACGCAGCCGCTGTATATATACTACTGCGCTGCTGCAGCGGTCTATATACGTGATTCGGCTGCAGCACGATTGTCGCTGGCGTGCACAGGGCTGTTCTTTTCGCTCTCGCTCGCTGCTTCTTTTATGGCGTATAGGCGGTGTTCGCGAGAACGCGCCGGACGTGCGAGTGTACTTAGGAAATTGCGCCGTTGCGCGGGATTATGGAGAATTTAGGGATCGGTGGGTAGGACGCGCGTGAGCCGGTTGTTGCAATGCGGTGGGATGTATTGATTGGCGGCATGCCGCTGGGTTGTTGTTTAACTTTTTATATGTAAAGTATAAACGGCTGATGGAAACTTTTGAGAAAGAAGTTTGGGAGAAACATTTATTTGTATACTTTACTTTTCTTATAAGAAAATTAAATTATTAAAATTATTAAAATTATTTTTATAGTAGTGCTGAGACACGCTCAGCATTTCGGTCTTTTACTTTTTTTAATTAATAATATTTAAGATTTTCATAGCAAATATTACTTTTGAAATAATAATTTTTATTAATTTTGTAGAAAATTTAAAATAGTAATTTTTATGACTACTGAAATGAAATATCACAGTATAAGTCCATTTGCTACAAAAATCATAAAAATTACTGTTTAAAAAAGGAAAAATCTCATATATCGAGTGTGTCCCCGCGCAAAAAAGTGAAGACTGACCAATATATTGCTCGGAATGTGGGCAATATATGGGATATGTCACTTCCCATACATGGCCAAAATTTCTCCATGTTGCGCTCAGTGCCTTTTTCCCATATATATATGGGGGAACTTTTGGGGACTTATATAGTTCTATATGTATAATGTAGTTCCGAAGCCGCCACTAGGCGGCGCACTGATGGCGTAACACATGGATAAATAGGAACCGTGCGGGTATATAAGGAAGTATGAGACACAGGGGTGGGCGAACGGGACCAGTGCTTCACTTGTATATATATTTACAAAATTTGTTGTTAACGAGGAACTGAAAGCAATACTTGCCCAATATATGGGCTATAGGTCATTCCAACTATGGGAAAAAGGCACGGAGCGCAACATGGAGAAATTTTGGCCATGTATGGGAAATGACATATCCCATATATTGCCCACATTCCGAGCAATATATTGGTCAGTCTTCATTTTTTTGCGCGGGTCCCCCAGCGCTACTATAAAAATAATAAATATTCTTATAAAAATCCTGCTGGAAATCGTCCATTTTTCTCCCATTTCTGAAACGAGTTTCGAACATTTTCTAGCCATTTTATGGCCATTTTATTTCGGCCAATTGGCCATAAAATGGGTAGAAAATGTTCGAAAACTCGTTTCATAAATGGGAGAAAAATGGACAATTTCCAGCAGGGAAAGTAAAGTTTACAAATAAATTTTTTCCGTTTATTTAAAAATCAATAGTAGTCCGATGTTTTTTATACTTTGCAGTATTTTTTTTCGAAAGGATGACAAAATGATCCAAGAATATATAACAAAAGTTTAACAAGCATTTGTGATGTTGAAAATTTGACTGCCACAATATAAATTACTCAACTTCATAAGGATTCATCGTTCAATTTTACGAATGAATTGTGCAGCAATACTATACTGTCACGATAAATTAATTTAAGGCGATGTGAACCTCAAAATCAACCCAATTTCATTATTTAATTAATAAACATTCGAACGTTTATTTGGAAAAACAATTCTGTCAGGCGCTCCGTGTATGTAAATACTATGCTCAGATTTTTTTTTGTGCGATTCTATCAGCATTTCCATGAGATACGCTCGTTTTAAAACTGGCAAAATTCGAAGTATTACAGATCCCTACTTATCGACATTGCGGCTTTTATTTAATTAAATAAATTCTGAGTAGATTTTTGGAAAAACAGCTCTGTCAGGCGCTCCGTATATATAAATACTATACTCAATTTTTTTTTTTAGTAATTCTATTATTATTTGCAAAAGATATATATGTTCTAAAATTTGTCGGTAAGTACACATTACCTTAAGTGATATAAGTGGTGCATGCAGATGCATGAAAAGCCTGCTCCTACTTTTGAACAGTTAAAATAACCTTTCGGCAGTTAATAATAAATTGACATCGTTACCGCGCCGCGTTTTACTCAATTAATTTCTGCGGAGCTGAAATTAGAAAATTATTTTGAATATATAGCAAAAGAAAACCTTTTAACCCAGTTACGATAGAGTTGACCTTTCCACGTTTATTGAGTTAGCGTGATTGATTCGGTGCGAGGAGTGTTTCAAGACAAAATCAGTAATTTAATGAAAGAATTCATTGAACAGAGGTGACGGTTATTTCTAGCTTGTGAGTAAAGTTCTCATCGATTTTCACAATGTAAAATAATTAGAACATGCGGTTAAATCAGAAGCAAAAGTAATCCAGTTTTAATCTATTATTAATTATATCAAAAAATTATAATATAGTTCACATTTTTTCAATTATATAATTTTCCAATTAACGTTACAACAGAAATATTCCATTTGAATATCGAAATAACAAAATTACGTATAAATGATTCGTTATTTTAAGCACACGTTTCTATTATTGTTCTATGTATACACTTTTATCACACAGAGTTGACACTATTCGCTAGAAAACAGAAAAATCACATTTTCCAGAAAAAATCCAAATTTCGTCCCCAAACCTCGCGACACGCAATCACCTAAAGTAGCGATTTCCCGACGAAATCCCATCCTGCAATTAGGCACTTCACCCTCTATACAACGCAGAGAAAACAACTAGAGACGTTTTTTTACTTTCACGCACAGCTACACAGACACACACATGTGTCGCGCACACTCGTGGGGGGGCATTAAAGGGACAATCACAGAGTGGTGCGCGTCGAGGGCCCTTTGTCGAAATCAAGAGGCCATTATTACGAACATATGTTTACGTCTCACGATCGTATCGTGACTAGACTATGGAGAGGAGTACATACGCACCGCACACGCACACACATACATCCGCGAACACATGTGGAAAGAGAGACAGAGAGTTCATGTAAGCGAGCGAAGAGAACACCTGCTGTGCGCGCGCAAATGTAGGGTAAACACATGTATAGTTTTATACCTGTATATATACAGGTACAACTATATAGGGGCACGCATATGCGCGGCGTGTCTATTCCGTGTATGTCATTCTTCAAATACGCATACCGGGCACGTGTAGCATATTTTCGATCTTTTCTCTTTTTTTGCTCTGTCCACGCAGTACGTTTTTCTTGTACCCTCGCGTATATGGACATGTCGTGCGGTTTCTTGCACGCACGGGGAACTCTTACGATGACTACATGGTAGATCGAAAACGGGAGGTAGTTTTTGTTGTCGTTATTATTGTCGTGGGCGTTTCGTGGGTGGTTTGTATTCGATTCGGCTTGTAATGCATCACGGGAAGTAATTGTATTGTCGCGTATAAAGAAGTATTATATGTGATTTGAACGAGGTACAATGTGTCCGAAATGCCGTTGAAAGTGTAGTATATTTATTAATATTGCCACTGACGTAGGTTTTGTTTTATTTTATTACACTTTGTAATACATTGACTCTACTCTGCTAGAAAATTAAGCATATTTTATAGCTAATGTGCACTGAGAGGAGAATATTATTACTGTTAACATATTTATCTATTTGAAATACAAATATTTGACATGTTTAAGGATAAAATGTGATATTGTAATGGTTACAATATCTATATTAACTAATAGACATATTCAGATTTGAAAGTAGCTGATGGTAGAAGTTCTTGTAAATTGTAGATTTTAAATCTAATAGCCAATTTTCTACCAGGATAATGTTGTTATATATCAAAAAGGTTCATTTAGTTTTTTACTCCAACGTTACGGACATTTTTATTGTTTATGTCCCTCATCAGGATAAACAATAAAAATTTCCGGAACGTTGAAATAAAAAAATAAATAAAAAACTACTATAATAAGCATATTGTAACTATTACAATATCAGTGTTCTCAGGTAACATATTGAAATTGTTTATGAGAACATGGTAACTGAACTGTTAACATGGCATTATAACTGTTACAATGCCTATATTTGGTCATATTTAAACATACGCATGTTAATAGTTACAATGCCATATTAACAGTAAACAAATCCTTTTCTCGCGTTAATTTCGTGCGTTAATTAAATGGAAGCATTTTTAGCAAAAATCATAATGCAAAAATAATGTAATTCATCTAAAAGTTCTACTATTACTTAAAATACATATTGTAAATACCACACTGAGAAAAATTTTTTCTCAAAATGTTTATATTTAACATGGCATTGTAACTGTTAAAATATATATGTTAATAGTTACAATGCCATGTTAATAGTTAAAATACCATGTTAAATATAAACATATTCTCTCAGTGCATAATTTATTTCAGATTCGTACATAATTATGAAATACAAGCGATGTTCACTTTTAGCCATAAAGTTAACTGAAAAATATCTAGCTCTGGTTAACATTTCTACCAGGGTAAAACTATTAATAATATATTTTCTGAAAACATTATAGATACACAAAGTTCGCATATATTTTTATGTAATATCGTAGACTACACCTATATACTGAAAATCGAAATTTTACAGCTATGAATTATCCATCGTGAATCACGAATAATCATATAGTTTTTAGAACGAACTTCCCTATCAGTAATAACAGCTCTTAATGTCGGGTTTTCCGCAAAAACATATATATACCAGTATAAAAACAGCGTAAATACCTAGCATTAAAAAGTATTTTAGACATTCGCCATATTAATTAACCCACCTCTACTCCTCTCCTTCTGCATTACTCCCACCCGACACCACGCAGCCCAAAATTTCCATACACCCTCCTCTACACCCGCCTAGATTTCCCTCTGATTATAATTATCTTGCATTACACAGCAAAAAAAAAAAACGAAATAAACCAAGAAAATAAGAAATCGCGATCAAAAACCTATAGGTACTTGCCTCACTATGGCAATCCACTCTCGCGATCAAAAGCACACACGCTGCGCACGTGCGCGGCACGTGTCGACACGCGACATCGACACTCGCGCGCGCATTAAGAAAATTGAAACGTCGATTTGTCCGGCGGAGGCGGCGTCTGTGTAGATAATTCTATTAGAGAAGCTTGAAGGGGGCAGCGGAGGAAAAGACGAAGGGAGAGATGCACACGCAGTGTCAGGTAGCGGCACGAGAGCGCCGAGGGAAGATAAATCGCGAGAGAGATGAGATAGAGGGGAGAAAGAAGGACCGGGACTGCGCGTATATACGAGGGCGATTATGATTATTTCAATTAGAGTCGGCTATTAACTCGCAGCGAGCGCGATGCTGCGGGAACGAGACTCTTTTTATTGCCTTTGACGGGCTTAGAGGCGGAGTGATTGGCTTGTTTCGTGCTTTATACTGATGGCTTTGACATATGTTCTTATGGCACAATGTCCTTATATATGCGGTTGAAATATATCTTTCCTGCGAGAATTGAGTTCTTTATTATTTAACCTTATTGAAATTATAAATAAATTATGTAAGAATTTGTTACTATTTAGTAAAAGGTAAAAATATGACTCAAGAGATCTTTGCGATAAAAAATATAATGTCTTTATGCGTTACATGTTCTCTGATATCGACCACTTAACTATTTATAGCACTGCGCGTATGTTCTTCGTGAAAAGTTGCGCCGAGTACATAGATAAACGCGAGAAAACTGCGAATTCGGGACAAAGTAATCAAATGTTATCTGTCCTGCATAAAATTTAGTTACGAACTTCTTATCCAACTAGTAAATAACTGTCAACTCCACTACAAAAATAAAGTAATAACCCGAACTAAATACCACCTCAGTAATATATCTGACAAATATACATTAACAGATTTATAAAGGACGCTCTTCGTATAATTAAGTTTACGTCTCGGTATGTCAATTTCTTGGCATCATACGCCAAGCTCGAAATTCCGCGGCTATATACAGATTTCTGCTCGCGACTCCTCGGCCCGCGACCTCAAAACTCAAAGATTTAATCAGGTCACGAGACGCGCACTCTCACTCGCTATCGAATCATCCCGCCACAAAAATAAGCGCGCGAAAATCGTTTGATCGAACAGGACGAGCGAGAGCGCCCGACGAATGCAATGCACACGTTATAGAGCAGAATATAATACACTGCACGCTTGTCGATTACGCTCGGTCAACTATTAATGAGGCCGGTTGTAGTCAGCAGGCTGGCCAATTCGATTTCGCGCATTATTCGCCGTACACGCGGGGTCGGACCGCGACCGCACGTATATACTGCTCCTGAAATATGCAGGCTACATATATATCGGCTGTATCACGCACTTTGTTTGTATTTGGCCTTCTTCCACCCTCGCGCATACCCGCGTGATATGCTCACTCTGTTTGCGAATCACTGTCTGCGTTTGTCTGTGATGTGTGCGAATGGGTAAAGATCTTCTTCAGTCCGCCCTGATTGAATGGGAGATTTTACTAATTAGACGCTTCATTTGGGAGTCGTTTAATGCTTTGAATAAGTAAAGGTGTAATTTGTTAAAAACCCATTTGCGCGTGAAATATTGAGACTTGAATCGAGTTGCTTTATTGGATGTACGTGATGAAAACGTTTCCTTAATTGAAAAATGAAAAATCACATAACGGATGATTTCTATAATACAAACTTGTAGGTTGCAGTTATATATTCGTACGTTGAAAGTGATTTGACGCGATATCAATATTTTGCTTCCTTTCCGACGATGTAGAGAAAAAATTGAGATCAAAACTTTAGAAAATCGGATTTTATTATGACAGAAATTTATAAAATATGCTACGTAAAATTAAATTATTGATCCCTGGTAGAAATTTGTCTATTATTAAATGGTCAGAAAGTCAGAAATTTAGATAACTTTAAACATTTGTTTCTTTCGTTGATAATAACAAAGGCAGCAATCATATATAAATGTATAAATTTTAATATATACAAATAATATTAAACAAAAAATATGACACTTTGTTTCGACGAGTCTCAAAAATCGACGAGTAAAACAGACATATTACCAAAAAGGAATTTAATCGTTACAATTATCGTAGTAATAGTTAATATGTTGACGTTCTTATTTTGTTAATATACCGCTCAAGATTGTGCAAAGCATATTATAATGTTTTGAAACTAACTAGGAGAAGCCGCGAACTCCGGATCACAGATTCGGCTCAAACTTTGCGATATGTTTTTGGATGTAGAAATATAAAGAAATCTGCAATATTATAGACCCTAATGCTAAAAAAAATTGAAGTTCTGCGCCTTTTTAGCTTTATTTTGAAAAAAGGCTTGAAAAAAACCTCTTCTCGAAACGGTAATCATTTAACTCCAGGGAGTCTTAAATATAATTTCAAAAATAGAAAATAAAACTAGAGAAAATGAGCTTTCATTTGCTTTTTTAAGAATTAAAAAATGTTGATTCCTTCCAAAGTTATAAAAGTTTAAAATAGAGCATCGAAAATGCACTGTTTAATCCCTAAAATTAAACTGTTCGACTACCGGCATATTTTGATGCACTTTCGATGCTCAATTTTAAACTTACATAACTTTTGATCAACATTTTTTAATTCTTAAAAAAGCAAATAAAAGCTCATTTTCTCTAATTTTATTTTCTATTTTTGAAATTATATTTAAGACCCCCCGAAGTTAAATGATTACCGTTTCAAGAAGAGGTTTTTTTCAAGCCTGTTTTCAAAATAAAGCTAAAAAGGTGCAGAACTTCAGTTTTTTTGAGCGTTAGGGTCTATAATATTGTAGCTTTCTTTATATTTCTACATCCAAAAACATATCGCAAAGTTTGAGCCGAATCCGTGATCCGGAGTTCGCGGCCTCTCCTAGTAAGTTAATCGATTCTTTATCATTTATACTGACTGATGGTACTTTTCATAAAAATTCTTATAACCAGCTTGTTTAGCCTGATTTACGGATGTATTTATGCACTATTATAAATAATAACATAAATCAGTAAACAAAAAATCGGAAAAATTTGAATCACATTATCTTTCAAAGCAATATGTATTATCCAGATTAGCAAAAAAAAAACAAAATAAATAAATAAAAAGGGGAGCGACATTCACGCACTGAAACTTAGATGCCAGTAGTATATACAATATACATGTGGAGTTGAAAATTTTGCTTGACATGATCGTTTTGCTCGGGTCTCCCCTATGCGCTGCTACTCTTGTTTCCAACCTCTGAATAAAGAGCTTTATATATATACGACGCTCAACTCGATTGGCCAAACTTTCACGCCCCTAATCCGTCGACCAACCATCGTCTCGCAGCTCTAAAAATTTCATTACCCAATTCTGCTAATTAAAAAAAGAAAGGCCGCTTTCCGTAATCAAGCCCTCACCCTCATTCTTTCCTCGCGACTTATGCGCAAATAAGCGGCCCCACCACATGCCGGAACGACATCATCCCACATCCGCCGCTGTCATCGTCGCACGCATAGTCGTCGTCGCTGCCCCCCTCGGTGCCATAAAGCGCGCCGCGAAATGGTCCCGAGAAACCTTAACGTGACCGGCCGTAAAGATGATCCCCTGCACCCCGGGATAATTGCGTCGTCGAATAATGGCGGATTGCAAGGGCGAAGGAAGCAAAAGACGGGAGGGAGGTCCATAAGGGAGAACCGCGCACAGGTGATGCTCTTAGCGCATGATGGTGATGACTCGCCGCGCGGGCTGCGCTTATGAGCAATGACTGCTGGATAAAGAGAGGGAGAAAGGGAATGGCGAATTTCGAGGGAGGAATTATTTATGGACGAGGAAAAGGGGTTTTCCTCGACGCGGACGAATTAATGGTTTTTGTGTTTTGTTTTTCTTCTTTTTTTTTTTGAGAGAGAGAGAGAGAGAGAGAGAGAGAGAGAGAGAGAGAGAGAGAGAGAGAGAGAGAGAGAGAGAGAGAGAGAGAGACAGGGATTTTTGTCATTTTTATTGATGCCGAAATTGCTTTTTCCCGGAAGCTTTTTGTTCGGCCGGAATGAAAAATGTTTTATAGCCCGGGGAAATGGAAATGGCTGTGTAATTCATCTTCCCAAGGTCCGTGCAGTTCAAAATATTGTATTTTTTTTATGTGAAATAGTCTTTTTGCAATTGGGACATTTTTACTTTGTAGTCACTAAAAAAGGAATTTTAGCTATAAAGGCATTTTTATTAGAAATTTATCACCTTTTTAATAGATAGAGAATTGAATTGATTATATTGAAAACGTAATCTGTAAAGACAAAAAACAAATTTCATTTAGTTTTAGATTTTGAGAAAATATACCCTGGTAGAAATTGAAATCATTTTTTGGGCAGTAACTGGCTAGTTTCAACCAAAATGATAAAAAAAAATGGACTTCAGTATTCTACCATAAGTGTAACGATTTTTTCAATCTATTTTTCACATTTATTGACTGAAAAAATTATCACAATTTTGTACCACCTATTAATTCGGCATTTTAGCGCTAGTTAAAATAGCAAACCAACAAAGACATTAACAATTAAGCAACAATCGATTTCTGTTATGCCGATGAGGGAAAGAGATACAGATACATGGCCATATAAAAATGTTGGTTTATATCTTATAATAAATAGTACAAAGCCTAATAAAGTTTGTTTTTATCTCATTTTTAACAGACTAATTTATAACAGTAGGGTAGTAGCAGATTCAATAATGAACTATAAAACATCAAAGATATTTTTCCTCAAAATTCGAAATCTCGCATCAAAATACACAGACTACACCCAAACAATATAATATTCCAAATCAATCCTTCATTTTTACAGATATATCACTCACGATAACAGTGCGCACAGCGAAAATATCGAAAACACGGACTTAAATCACTCGCCCATTAAATTATGCAGAAGCCGAAGTCTAGCTCGTCGCGCGGACTCCGACAATTCTAAAACGATTCCGCGCTCTTTTTCGGCGACACTCTAATGATGGATGAGCCATTTTCGAATTTGCGCTCTGGGACAGAGAGAGAGGGAGAGAGAGGGAGAGAGAGAGAGAGAGAGAGAGAGAGAGAGAGAGAGAGAGAGAGAGAGAGAGAACACTCGCGGGTGGCGAATTCGAAACTCCGATTGAAATCTCAGTCGAGAGAAAAAGAGAGAAGTAAATTAAAGTGAAAGTATATACAAACATCGAGCCACGGTTTTAGATTTGTCTCTGTCAACTTTTACAGTGATGGTTGAATTCAAAATGATTGAGCGAAAGCTTTATAATTTTACGAGTATTAACAATAATTATTGTATAAATATAGTCTTTTTTTTATAAATTTATCATCAGTTATGCTTATTTCTATATGTATTATAGTGCAACTTATGTACACTAATATTATCGAATAGATTCCATGTACTGAATGCTATAATAATTGATTCTAAGTAAATCATCCTCTTAACATACATGAAGCACAAATTAAATCGGAATTTCAATCTGAATAATTTTGATAATATCGTACGTAATATCATAAAATACTTGTACGAAATTCAGCGCATTAAATACATTTTGCAAATGTAAAAAAAGGGAATAAAAAATACTGAATTTGTGAATCGTAACATGTTAATTATTACCAAAACGAAGGATTAAAGCGTACTTTCAGAGCTTCCATTAAATATTGTACAAAAACTCCATTATATAAATCACTGCAATCAATTATTCATAACGCAATGACGCACGATGATCATTTATTCTCACAGGATGCACACTCATACGAACAGATACAATTATAACCGGAGTTAATTTTCGAAAAGAAATTTTCAAATATCAGTATTCTTATAATTCCAATACTCTCGATATTTTTGGCAGAAAACCCATCATTTTTGCATCATGCAAATGACACAAAGTTTTCTTCCCCGCGCGCGCGCGCGTAAGACCGTTCACTTTTCTACAAATAAACGAATCCACCCCGAAACAAAAAAGAAAACCTACCACCGTCCTAATTTTCCCCCGTATCCTCACTTCCATATTATGCAAAAGTCAGGTTCATCATCACACACACACACACACACACACACACACACACACACACATCGCGCAGCCGCGGCAGAGAGAGACAGGACAGACACGCAGCCCGCTAATCCGGGGCGTTTCGCTGATTCCCCGCGCAGCGGCCCGGATTCGCTCCTCTCTCTCTCTCTCTCTCTCTCTCTCTCTCTCTCTCTCTCTCTCTCTCTCTCTCTCTCGCTCTCTACATACACACATGCACACACAGCTATTCGCCTCTCTACTCTGCTACACTTATATACCTACAGAGCGAGCGAGCATCGAGAGCAACCAGGGAAACGACGGCGGTAGCGGCGGCACGCGAGCATGGCGCCGCGCCGGCAGAATGGTGCGGATCGATAAAAGAGCGAGAGAGCGAGTGAGCGCCGCGCAAGAGGTACAAATGAAAAAGAGAGAGAGAGAGAGAGAGAGAGAGAGAGAGAGAGAGAGAGAGCGGACGGTCTGATTGGCGGGGTAAGCGGGGACGGCCTCCGGCACCTAGCCAATGAGCGAGGCTGGCCTCGATATAGAGAGCCTACGAAATCACTGATTTTTACGCTCTCTTTCTCTCTCTCTCTCTCTCTCTCCCTCTCTGTGTGTCTGTATTTCCCTCCATCTCTATACTGTTTTCTCTCTCTCTTTCTCTTTCCCTCTCGCGCGGACGGCACACTATACATGCCGCGGTAGTGATTTATCGACACGAGAGAGAGACATAGAAGCGCCGCAGCACATCATTGTCATCGATGACTGTTCCCGCGAGCGCGTGCATGTTTTTTTTTTTTTATTTCAACTCTCTAGTCGTTTTGAGAAAAAATGGCTTGGCGCATTAAAAATTCACGAGAGCCGGTCGCTGTAGTGGAGAAATTTCACGCTCTTTCTGCGCCTCGATTCTTTTTTGCAGCACGCGACACCTCTGCCCAGTGTTTGCATATATAATATCGACTACGATTGTCTCTGCGCGATGCGGAAACGGGAAAATTTTTTTTTTTCTACTCGCAGGGTGTGTATGAATATGTGTGGGAGTGACGAATGAATATATATTTATACCATGAGGGTGTGTGGGTTGAATGACGAAGCTTTTATTCACGTGGTGTGAAGATCGTGAATCAGTCACGGGGAGAAAATAAGAACAACTTTTCTTTATATACTTAATGAATGAAAAAATCTGGGTAAAATTTTATATGTTTATCGCGTTGAGAAAGTTAATACAATGGAAAATGGCGAGTTAATTTGAAATAATTATTGGCCGACAAAGGAATGTTTTCTCTGTATAGCTACCGCTTCTGAGTATTTTTATTCTGATTTTAACATTAAACAAACACTGCATTATATTTAATAGATCTTACAATTAAATATTTTAAATATTAATATGTTGCCGGTATTTAGAAGTATAGGAAATGCCTTCGACGTGAACGAATATTTTCTTGACTTATATAGAATTATTATAGCTATAGTGACTGTACACAGTCTGATTTTGATAATAAATAATTTATTATGATATTATTTTATTTTCTCATATTATATTATTTATTACCAATGATCACGTATGAGAATGCATTTAAAAATTGAGATGACTAGTAATTTTATTTATAAACTTAATGCATGATAAAATTATGCTTTTTATATTGCTTTCAAACAATCATAACACTATTGGATGACAATATACATTTTTTTTCTGTTTGCTCGTGTCACACCACAGCCCCCGCCACTTGAACTTCAATGTCCTCATAATTCGCAAATAAAGACTCTTCTCTCATCGCCCAGCAAAAACCATTCTCCACAGCCGTATATATAAAACCCTGCGCACACCCACGCACTCGCACAAACTTTCGCTCGCGCGGAAAAGAAAGAGCGAGAGAGAGAGAGAGAAATGAGCTAACTGCATTAGCCCTGGGCAAACAAAATAAAACGCCGCAGCGCTCGCTCTCGCAAAAAGAAGGCGAAGGCAACTCTCTCTCTCTCTCTCTCTCCTCAGCGCGAAAGAAAGAAAGAAAGAAAGACACCCAGCGTCCCGGCCGCGCGCATAATTCAGAACCGAGGAAGGAGGAGGAAGAAATTTCGCGCAACTGCATTCCAAGCCCAAGGCAAGAGGGAGAGAGCGGCGCGCGCACGGGGAAGAGGCAATGAACAGCGCGAATCGGAATATTACATTACGAAATTTCATAAATTCCCTTTAGCCGGGCTCTTAGACGCCTGTTTTTCCCCTGCAATAGTAATGAAGCCTACTCGCACCGGCAGAGCCCGCGCCGTCGCGACGCTGCTGCTGCTGCTGCTGCAGGTGTGTGCGTGGGTAGATGTACGCTCGCGGTGTATACACCCTCAGACGGTCTTGCGCGGGTCTTTTTTGCACGCTCCTATAGAAGGTCGGGGGTGGGAGGGGGAGGGAAGTATATAAAGTTCTTAATCTCGTTCTTATGTACTTTTCGGATGGTTTTGTCGTGGTAGACGGCGACGTGTTGTAGGATGTAAAGGGTTCTAGGCATTGAGAGAGACGAGGAAAGACGACATTCAAAAGTAGTTTTACGTTTGAAAATAGTAATAAATCTGAAAAGGAAACGTTTGATAGAATGTTGAAAATTTGAATGACGACAATTAAACATCATAATTCAATGAACAAAAAATACTAATAAATAGACTTCGAAAAGTTCCATAGATGATTGTCTTTGATGAAAGAAACTTCGGAACATTATTATAATGCGTCTGTGGTGCATGAAAGGAGCATGCGAGCAGCAATGAAACAACCCTTTAATCGAACTTCACCAAGTAAAACAAACGAAGTTTCTTTGAAAACACTACAATCGGGAACAAAGTAAATAGCAATTCAGTGCCTATCGTAAATTCATGACTTCAAACCGCATGTAACTATGTGCCGATACTTGACTGACGGAACTTTCAAAGGGGGAAATCATGCAAATGGCAGATGTTGCTGCAGATTAATAATATATTAAAAAGGACACAAATTGCAGTCTTTAACGAGAGAAAACTACTTAGGTATCTTTATAGGCCTTCTTTTTCTTTCTGCTCACCAATTTTTTCATTATTTATTTATCTACAATGCCATGCGGGAAGCAAGTTTCAATGCGAGTAAAGTTCTTCAAATTACACCTCAACGTGAATTAACACGTATAGTTAGATAGACACTTTGTGCTTCTTATTATTAATGCTGAGTATTCAATAATTTCACCAAGAGGCCTGATTAAAAAGTTACTTTCATCTGAACTAGACCATTGTAATGCCATCGGATTCTTTTCTAAAAATCATTTTCGTCCTATATAACATCCGAATAAAATAATCATCACGGCCACTACAAACAAATACTTCTTCATTTCCATCTTTCCAACCGTTTGCGACATCCACCCAAATCTCTTAGTTTTCCACATTTTCTCCAACGACAGAGCCCAGGGCAAACACACAACAGCTCAACCACCTTCTGACGTTGAAAAAAAACCGCACGCGCGGAAGTAAATTTACGGGCGCACCACGAGCTCACCGCGACAGTGTGGCGTTGCTGCTGCGCACAAACACAGAGGGAGAGAGAGAGAGAAAAAGATGGTACACGTATACACCCGCAACGTATCATCCGCGAGCACACACAGACCAGAGGCCGGCGAGGGCAAACAGCCGAGCTTGCTGCCCACTGGCTAATTGATTTTCCTCGCAAACCTGAATAATGCTGGCCTGTGAGTATGTGTCCGTGCGCGTGTATGAGCGCAGCAAAGCTGCAAAGCTCATTTGGGTGTCCTATAGTGTAGGCGAATCACGAATTAACCAGTCGGTATAGGAGAGTTCAAATTCGCACGAGGATGGTTCGATGGGTGGTGATGATTTTGAATTGGTTACTTTTATAGTTACTTTTTTGGGGTTGGGGACTCCCTTTTATAGTTACTTTTTTTCGATGATGGAATAGAACGTTTAATGAATGCTGGCATTTTAAGATATAGGTTTTGTTGTATCTACTTCCGGCAATGATCCTGATTAATAACCGGTGAATGAAAACTGCTGACTGGCAAATTTTAATCTATTATCTACATTTTGTGTAATCTAGCAATCCCAAACTAAATTACGAAAATTCAACATTACCTCTCGCTGATGAACGTGAATATATACAATCATTACTTGTTCTTTTTACATCAATATTATCGATAATACAAGATTAAAGTATGCAAGGATCAAGAAAAATTAATAAGTAACGTAGCGATTGGACACTTTTATCGTTGATGAACGTTAAGTATATGATTATTTTATAATTTGTAAGTGCCTGCGTATCTGATCAAACAGAAATGAAGCATAAAAGTCGTCGTCCCCTCACAAAATCAATAGATGCCCTCATTTTTTTAAAATACGTGACAAATGCAATTTTTGTGTACTTAAATTATCTTTGATTTGTTAGAACGTCTTGTCGCTATTGTGTTAAACTAATATTGCAAATCACATAAAGTTTCGTTTTATACTTGTTTGAAGGACAATAACAATATATATTATATAATTAGAAAATTGTAAATGAGTAGACGAGAATTATTTTATAGAAAGGTAACGAAACTTTATTTTTAATATAAAGGGTAGTTTATCGTTGATAGTCAGCGGGCGTCTGTCTTTCGCCGCTTGCGATCGTCACTCGGCGAATCGCTTGCCGTCGCCGCAAGCTCTCTTTTGTTTTGTAGGGGAAGGTAGGGATAGCGAAGATCCGAGCGTCAATTAACTATATTCGAAATTTTCTCTTTTTTTTTTAATAATCATGGATTTGACTTCCTAGCCAAAACGGCTCCGAGTAATCTATATTACTCGTGCTCGCTGGATCCTCAAAACTTGAGCTTTATACTCAAAACGGGATCTGACAGCCTCGGGATGTACCCTAGCTGAGGGCTTCACAGCCACGACAGTACAAAATACGTCGTGCTCTGAGAGTCTCATCCTTTTAATTTTGATTTTATGTTTACATGTATTTACGCTCGGATTCTCGCTTCCCCTTTACAGAAGGAGTTCGAAACAAAAATGTTGAAGAAAAAGTAACGCGTTATATGTTTATTCAATATGATTCCTGATGTGTGCCACTCTTACGCGATCTGAAAATTAATGCATGGCAGTTAACCATTGATCATTCGGAATATAAGTAAATTTTATCACTTATATTAAAAGTAATTCATAAGCATGAGAATTTTTCCTGTCAAACTCTTTAATTTACTTGTCAAGAATATAAAAATAGGTTATCTAATACATGATGCGATTGATTCTAAACTGTTTAATATTCTTACCTATTTATCATTAACATTAATATTGCAAATTAGCAAAGAATCTGACGCCATTCGAACCCCTTCCGTATGTTTTTCCATGATCCAAACAGCCGCACAGCCTACATCTGCAGAAAGAATTTTTTCTTAAAATTTCTAATATTCTCCATAAAAGTTACTGTGCACACCGTAATTGCCAATAAACAAACCTGGTGTATATTTTACCACAATAGTTAAGATGGAAATTCCAGTTTTCCAGAATGGATAGTATTATTGATATTAAAAAATATTTCAAATTATTCTAAACATCATATTAACTCATTTTAACTCTTTGAGGGACACATTTTTCTACTTAACAAATATGGAAAATCATAGGTGATCCATAAGTTTTCGGAGTCGCTGATTGAGATTCTGATGTTAGAATTACAAAATTCAAGATGGTGGATCCAATATGGCCACTGCATTGGGCTAAACTTTCATTATTTCCGAAATTTCCAAAATTTTTTTTCGAAAAACTAGCGTACGAAAAATTCTAAAAAAAATATATATTATAGAACTGTGTATGGAGAATACGTACACAATTTGAGAGCCTCAACTGTTAACGTTACAGAAATCTCGGCTTTTTTCTGAAAAAAAACGAATTTTTTCACGTTAATTGTTATAACAGACATATAGATAAATAAATTATTCCAATTTTGCATGACATTTTAATAACTTAGATACCCAAGAGTCTAAAAAGTATTTATGTGCATATAAAAACTGCAAAAATATATTAGAAATATGGAAAAAACTGAGATTAAACAGGTGGGACGTATACGTCCCACTGTCCCTCACAGGGTTCAGAACAATATAACGCATTTATAGGGTGACTTCATCAGTGAAGGAACGAATAAGGAAATTGTAATTTTTATTATTTAAGTAGTTTAAAAATGGATTAAAAGTAAAACCCTTTTGAAATTTATATTCTAAAATGTTCAAACTTTACGTCAGTGAGTAAATTTTGAATAAAGAATCAAAGTAAAAATTTTATTTAATGAAAATCTGTAAATATCTCCTAAAGACCAGTAAAGGAACACGCAATTTTAGTATCTAAATACGTTTCACCAGTGAAGGATTCATCGCTAGTGAAGAAACACTTAATAGCGGCGATTTTTTATTTTATTCTTAACAAAATAATTTCTTTTATGCAGAATCTTTATATAAAATGAAATAAAAATTTTCAAGGATTCAAAAATTATCGTCATGTTAGATAAACAATACATAGAAAGCTTGATATTTTCATATATATAAAGAAAATGTTCGTTAACTGGTGACTGTTCCAATACTGGTGTAGTCACCCTACACCAATTATTTCTGTTTCCAAAGCCATAAGTAACATTCACGTTTTTGCGGTTGTTACCGATAATTCCGGAGTAGTGCCCCTCCTATCACACTGATTAACATCTCCGCACCTATGTTCCATTCACACAAAAACCAGCCAAACAGTCTCGCAAAAATCATCGCGAAATCTGCGAAATTTAGCCTCATAAAAAAAGAAATGTTCATTTACAGTGCACCTCAAGACGGAAATAATCGCCAATCGACCCCCACCGCATATTTCACCGCAAACTTTTCTCGGCAAATTCCCTCCGCGTATAATAAACGCATCTATACGTGAATACGCCGCATCCGTTCCACCCCCTCCGCGCTACCCAGCATCCTCCTCCTCCCATCGAGACTCACGCGTCGCTCTCCCTCGCTCACCCACCCACATCCACACGTCAAGTGGCTTCGATTCCCCCTCCCCCTCCGTCGCGTCAGAGGGAGCAAGTTTACACTGCAGCGAATTCGCGCGCGCGCGCCCCATGTGCTCCCAACTCTATCTCCCGGGTTTAAAACGACCGAGCGAGAGCTGCCGCCGAAGTTTGGCCTGATAATTACGTGGATTTACGAAGGAGAAGAGCGAGAGAGAGAGATAGAGAGAGAGGGAGACAAGGGAACGAGAGAGAGAGAGAGAGAGAGAGAGAGAGTCGAACCGACTTGAAGTGTGAAGTCGTGTTCGCCGCTCGCGCGCCTCTGCACTTTCCGCGCGCTCCAGCCACGCACAGCGAGAGGCGCGTTAATAACGAATGAGCCTGGAAAAGAGAGAGAGAGAGAGAAAGAGAGAGAGAGGGAGAGAGAACGCTTATGGGCAACGAGCTACCGTCACTACTCTCTTTGTCGCCCGTGTCTTTGTTTCCCACTCGCGCAAATTTAGCTGCCTCGGTCCGCCTGCTTTTCCTTTAGCATTCTTTATTCACGCGGTTTGCGCGACCGTGCGTTCAATGCTTCATCGAATTTACGCATCGGCAATTATATATAAGTAGAAAATCTCGAGGCTCTCTGTAATTAATAAGACTGTTATACTGTCAGTAATTAAAATAAAATTGGCTTTATTTTCATTACAATATCTATAGAAAATTCGTGAAGTACAAGTTTCCATGCAAGTTGCATTCTTTGTAAAACAGGTCTTTTTTTCAACGTCAACGTTATTTTCAAAAAATATTAAGGATTTAGTCAGAGAAAGTCGTACAGTGACGTTGATAAACAATTGCACATATCATCCAGCAATGAATTCTTTTCTCTGAGATTTTCTTGCTATTATTACTACTCTTTAAATTTGAATCAGTGAAATAATTCACTGAAAGTCAGTTCTACACTGATAGACATGTTTTCACTATTATTGTAACTATTAAAATATATATGTTAATAGTTACAATGCCATGTTAATAGTTAAAATACCATGTTAAATATAAACATATTCTTCTCTCAGTGTAAGTATACCAAATCAACTGAAATTTTAGTTAATTTTTAGTTTTCACTGAATATTTCAGTTGATTTGGTATGCTTATAACTGATTTACAGTGAATTTCACTGATTCGAATTTAGAGAGTAAGTTTAGATAATAGATAACTCGAATACAACATGTTTTAAAATGTTTCGCACTATTCAATCTCCCTTATTTAACAATCGCTCGTACTGAGTAGCTAGAAAACTTATCCTCTCACAATACTTATACCGTCATTCAAACAAATATTTTCCCTAGCCAGCTCCTTTCTCTACCTCTCTCCGCGCACCATAATTTGCAACGAGAAAAA
This sequence comes from Torymus aiolomorphi, assembly GCA_036365515.1. NCBI lineage: Eukaryota > Metazoa > Arthropoda > Insecta > Hymenoptera > Torymidae > Torymus > Torymus aiolomorphi. The sequence continues at coordinate 156,862,183 of CM070877.1, forward strand.
ACCGAGGATACGCGCTTGCTACTTCGCGACGGCGTCGCGTCGGGCGACGACGCCTACATTATTCAGCCGGCTCGATTAAGGATACTCGATTTGGAGCTCTCTAACGATTTGGAGCCACGTGGAAAATGATATTCCTCGCAAAAGGATGCAGTTATTTGCTCAAAGAAACAAATGCGTGGATTTTCGTTACTTGTACCTAAACTATATGTATTATTAAATCTACGCTGTTACAACCCTGGTAGAAATTCAGATATGAAATGACCAAGAAGTTAGAAAAACGCTAGTAAAACTGGCTAATTAATGGCTATGATGAAACGATTTTTCGACCACTATTTGCCTAGTTCTTAGATTGATGTCACAAAAAAATATGCGTATTTGATTTTCTTACTAATTCTATCGTATACGAAAGAGCATTAAAGTGCATTAGATGGCTTACCAAAATATAAATAAGTAACATTAACTAAAAAATCATTTGTTGTACTCCTTCTATGAATAATTCAGCAAAACTTTTATTTCTCCATCTGATTCTGTCTCTCACTCTTTGTCATAACAGCAAGCCTTCTACTAGCTATTTCAAGACTAAGAAAACTAATCAGTTTTAATACCTTTAAAATACTCAAAAACAAGTTAGTGCTTGTCTTCGAAAAACTCATTCTATTTATCAATCTATTAAATGGATGTATAATAGGGGAAAAAGCGTTTCACCAGGAGCTAGAAACTGGAAAAGAGAAATTCCCATTTTACAGCAAGTTTCTAAAATAAATAGTCAGTTATTAGCTATAAAATGTTTTGGATTTTTACCAAGGAAATTATTTATAGATTACATTTTTACCGTTCTCTGCGTACTTGGAAAGCTTTCATCGTATCTCAATTCCGTCTACGGTACACTCACAGATGCTCTTCACTCGGCGCTTTTCGCATTGTATATATTGGGTACGGAACCCAGAGCGCAGAATCCGCGCAGCGCGCTCGCGATTGCGTACTATACAATTCGCGCCAAGGTGTTTCGTGCACCTCGACACGCAACAGTCATGGTCGCCAAGGGTGAAACAATGGCCGCCGCCGTCGCTGCTCTCGCGCTCGTAGTTTCGTCGCGAAAACTCACCCCGTTATTTACATTTTCATTCACTTTTGTCTTGGAACAATTATATTGATGATTAAAGAGATGGTCTTTCTCTAATGATAAGTGCATGATAATGCTTGTTAATAAATAAATTATCGAAGAAATTGTATTGCGTATATGCTTTGCTCCTTCGTCTTAGAATTACGTGCATGATATTGATTATTTTCCGTTACATTAACTTTCTAGTCGATTTAAGGAAGAAATCAACTGATATACTAGTATCAAGCAGTATTTTGTTTAAATGCGAAAATTCGAAATGAATATATATATATTTTTTTTTAAGGACAAAACGATTCAAAAAAATCTTTGAAATGCAGTTTTATATCTTACAAAAGATAAGTGATGTTCATTCTTTTAAGATATTTAGCTTGTTTTTTGCAGTCAAGATTTTTCCACACAGCTGAAGTGTCGATATTTCATTTTTGCATCAAACAAAATCTCTCGAAATCCTTTTAATTGAATTTTCTGCGCGTCAATTAAACCCTGTTGGCACTCTTAAAGAAAAAAAATCCCTGAAACATCAAACCGTGCTCAAACCATAAATTATTTTCCCTCCGTCAATCCAATCCCTCTAAACCCGCGCCAAATATCTCTCCAATACCTACACCTCATACCTACCTCAGACAGCCGCGTCGCCTTGAAATCGCTCAGCCGTCCGTCACAGCCCATCGCATGAATTTCCAATAGCGCTCCAGCACCCGTATAATTTCCGTGACACAATCGCGCGCGATATACGCGTTTCTCTCTCTCTCTCACTGCCGCGCGGTGACAATTGCACACACTCGGCCTGATCAAACATTTGCTAATCAAAGTTCTGCACCGCACCTGCGTGTATATGTGTGTATACATCGTTTAGCGTGCATAACGATAAATGGCAGGAGCGCGCGAGCGCGCGTAAGATATTATCGCGTCTCGATCGCGCGAATTATTCATGCGCGATTAACGCGCAACAGGCAACCGCGCGCGTGTGTGTAGGTTGATAGGAGACCTGCAGCTGATTTTTTATTTCTTTAGCTGCTCCGGGGAGTGACATTTTTCGGAGTAGTGGGAAGTAATTTCACATCGTGTGCTTGTTTACATGATGATTGATGTATACAATAAAGGTAAAGGTATACTATATATAACGATCTCTACTTGTAATTACAAATAGCTTTAGGCTTGTTATAAATATTTTAATTATTGTAAGATTAAATGTTTAATTACTTTAGGAACTTTATGATGAATCAGTTAGTTTTACATGAAAGTTAGAAATTGTAACTAAAATATAGTTAATAGACGCATAAAATTCAGGTTTACAAATGTTCATCTTGCAAAAAAAAAAAAAATGAAAACTATGGACCAAAAGTGAACATGCGTAAAGTATTTATTTTCGATGCAGTATCGGACAAAAACGCAATATGCAGCGTAATACAAATCTCTACCATTTAAATATTTACCGTTCTTTATATTCCTCGGCAATTCGGTTTTAATTCTACCGAATAAAAGGTTGCCCGCGTGAATATTATATCAACATGTTCAGCTCGATCTTTTTTAAAAAATATTTTACTTTACTACCACAAAGATCAACAACTTCGCAAACAATATTTTAAAATACTTCAATATATTTCACTTCATGAAACATGTATCTCTCCCGCAAATAAATGAAGTTCTCTCGTAATATGTTTTTGCAAATTCACATCACGGAACACTTAGTTTCCATTTTAACACCGCGCGTATAAAAAAACTCCAATTCAAAATTCATACACACACGCACACTGCATCGTCTAAAAGCTTCGCGATGCCAACTTAGTAATCCTATTATTACAATTTTTGGCCACCTCGCGATACGCGCAGCAAAAGCCAAACACAGCCCTGCATACCACCTGAAAGCCGGACTCCAGAGAAGCGACTCATCGCGCATTCATCGTATTTACACTGCTTTAAATTAAAAAAACAGAGGTGAGGGTGTACGAAAAAAGCGAAGAGCCACAATCAATTATTCACTCGTTGTCGCACGTTCCCGCATCAGCGAGTGCGGAAACAGCGTCAACAAAGCGCCCCAGACGAGCGTTAAATATGAGCGTCCTAGAGGGATGGGTATAGAGATAGAGAGAGAGAGAGACAGAGATAAAGATTTAACGTTAATCGTAATAACAATACTGCCGTACAAATGAAGAAAGGCGCTATCTACAAGACGTATAGTTATGGCTTTTCTTCATTTGTACGGCAGAATAAACCGACGACGATATTTTTGGTCGGTAGTCGCGACGCGGTGAATCGATGCGGAGGCACGAACGAGATTCTGACGGTATAATGAATTAGACTTTTTCATAGGTGACTTTAAAAAGGTGTGATGAGTATTTGTTATGGGTTCGTGTGTAAAATACGTAAACAAGGGATGTTGCAAAGCAAGGATATTCTAGTGTAAAGATTAAGTTTCATCCCTGATATGAATGAATTTCTTATCGAATTATCAGAGCAATATTATGGAATTAATACGTATACCAAAAACACCAATAGTTGTACGCACACAAGATTCGGAAATGTATTATCGGTTAAATAAATAGACCGATTTATTTTATGAAATCCAAAGATATTTGTAGATAATCACATTAAGAATTACATATTTGTTCATTTGATATTATATTATATGATAGAAAATGGTATAAAAATAAAGCACGGTATTATCTTTCAAAACAGCTTCCAATACATTTATGAACCCAGCAGAAAGACAGTACAAATAAAAAGAAGTGGAACAGCATATAAAAATATAAAAAATATAAAAGTGCTCCAGACTAAAACTCCTACATAATTTAGAACTTCCTTATTTCTGTTATGCAATTCATTATACCTTTGTACTTATATATAAGATGTCAGTCGCAAGCCACGAACAAAAATGAAGAAGAGGTAGACATAAATTCAATTGGAATACCAAAATATTGCGTACAAAACGTTCCATAATATCCGAAGAAATGTTTTCATCTGTCTTATATTTTCTGATGGCTAGTTAAAATATTTAAATTTCTACGATTCACCAATGCCATTCAAAATAAAATAATAGAATTTACTGAATTTAACTTTTTTTGGCAACAACTTAATTTTTGAACCTAATCCCGTAGATATTGTAAACTGCAGACTACTGTAAAACATTACTGAAGTTTCAATATATCTATACAGAAGCAGCAAATGTGATAAATGCAAATGCAAGCATTATAACCACCCTACACATGCCAAACCCAAACTGCAGTCGTCCCTCGAGGAACCTCCACCGCCCTCGTCCACCTTCTTCCATCCTCTCGTTTTTTTCCCTCTCTCATCGACCAACCGCGCATCCTGACGTTTTAATAAGACCCGATATCGAATTACCCACTTTTGCGGCGCCGCGTCGCGCGCTCACCGCCTCTCGCGATATCCCAAAGTGATTCATTTAATTTGCGCGCGCTCCAGCGTCGCGACTGCCGCCGGTCTGGCCCGATTCTGTCAAATACCCCATCGCTCGCACTTTAAATATAGTCGGCGCGTAATTCAGTTGTTCGCCGGATCATTTATGCATACACCGTATGAATATTGAAGATCCGCGGCGCGCGAGCTCTCGACTCCCGACGCGATCGATATCATCCTTCTCTCGCGCGCGCGCGCTCATGCTGGCATATGCATGCACGGCGCGACCCTTTTTTCCAGAAGTTCTATTTCGACCCCCTTTTTTTTAACTATGCATCGGGCCGGGAGTTTGATTAAGATTGCAAGATTGAAGGAGGTGGTTATAAGTGTATGTGTGAGTGTGTGTGTAAATGAGCGTAGGGTTTGTGGGATTGTTGTTGTTTGTGAAGTGCGTTAATGCTAATGAGATCGTCCTGTCTTTTTGTTCCAGAGTCGGATACTGGAGGATGCGTCAATCATGTGCAATTCCTGGTCGCCAAGGCATAATGTAAGTTTACTTGTACTTTTCTGTTTTTGTCTTAAATGTGTGATGCGAGGATGCCTGTCTCGTTTATTACGCGCGTGCATTGCTATGAAACAGCGTATTTTTTTATATGTATATTATTAAGTCGTGGTAGGTAGGTAATATGCTATTTAAGATACCAGTTTAGACGAGTCTTGAATAAATTGAAGGCTGATAAATAATATCTTGCACTGCAACATTTATCTGTTTGAATGTTTGATGAAAAATCATCAATAATTCAGCTATCAATTTGCTGTATCAAAATTAATATTTTTCAAGAAATATATGGAAAATCTTGTTGAATATTGCAAAGTTTATGATACGAATTTTCAATATCAATCCAATAATTTAAAAATTTATAATTTTTGCTTTCTACGGCAATGAATGTTTCATCGTGTCACTAATATATAACGGCGTATTATGAAATTACATTTTATAAAATATTAACGTAATCCAAATATACAACTACGTATTATATTCGAAGTTGATAGAATGAAGTGCAAGTTTTTTGTAAACTAGGTTGTTTTTACAATTTGGTACTTTAGTAAAAAGTATAGAAAACCCATGAATTCTTCAACAAATTTCAACGACTTTTACCGCACGGGAAAAATTGAACAAGAAAAGTGTCTATTTTTTATAGTAAATGAGGGACAGACTCATTTTATCATGAAAATTACTGCAATATATATTCTCTAAAGTTGAATTAGTGAAAATTTCTCCACCATTTCAATTAGTAGAAAAAACTACTAATTTATTAGTGAATATTCACTATTTCATTAGTGGTTTTTTAAAAACTACTAATTAAATTAGTAAAAACTACTAATCAAAATAGTAGTTTTAATAAACTACTAAATGAAATAGTGAATATTCACTAATAAATTAGAAGTTTTTTCTACTAATTGAAATGGTGGAGCAATTTTCACTAATTCAACTTTAGAGAGTAGTAAAATTGCTATTTACATAGTAAAAATTACAAAATAATAGCAATTTTCACTGTAAATTGTACAGTAATTTTCATGAAAATTTGAGTCTGACCCACGGTTACTATCGAAAATAGTAATTTTTCTCCGTGCATAAATCCGCAGACACCCACATCGCTCGCATATGCAAAAAAAGAAACTACTCCACAGGCCTATATATCGTATCCCAGCAAAAATCATCGGGCACCGCACGTACAATAAACGGGCACACACATCCTTCGAGCTCCTGCACATCCTCCGTTGGACTTCCAGCAACGTCGGCATCACGTGGTAGCCGTACCTCCTCTCTCTCTCACACTTTCCTCCGGCCGTAGAAGCAGCAGCCTTATATATCCGGCAACGGCCGAAACGGCGCTCGTAATATTTATGCGAGGCGCGCAGTTCAGCCTCTCCCGGCCTCTCGTATAAAGCCGCTAACTCGCGGTTACGATTATGGCCCGGGAGTAAATTGATTATTTAGATATACGGAAGGAGAGCTGCTCTCGTGCTGCAGCGCACCCGCGTGCGATATAGTTTGAGTGCCGTAAAACGAGCCAAGTGTCACTTACGCTTTTTCCGCGCGCGAGGCCGAGCTGCGCTGCACGAGAGTCTGATAAAGCATTCATTCGGATGCGCCTCGTCGTTGTCGAGTTGCGGTGGATGGTTCGCCTTTTTTTTTCTTCGTGCGCGTTAGGTTGACATAAGAGGCATGAAGAGTGCGCAGGGTGCAGGGAAAATGGTGACAGAAGGTGGTGCCGAGGTGCGAGATGCCTGATTGAGATTGGATTTCTTTAAGTGACAATTATATTTAGTTTTGAATATTTAAATTTTTTAAATAGTTTATGCGTGAGGGATCGTGCGTGGGAAGAATGTTGTTTTACCAGATGTAATAATATTTAATTATATATTGGACATGATCTATATAATTTTTATATACGACTCAAATTGCTTGTTAATTTGATCTTTCTACTTCGACTTGGAAGTATTAAGAAAAGACAACAATAAATTGACTATTCCGACCAGAAAATATCATTTCTGTAATTGTAAATTTGACCGTCCCAATAGAATTATTTTATAAAACTCTAATCCGTTAAAACTTTAATCATTAAATAAAATTACAAAATGACGATTCGTTCAAACTACTTTTATGCTTCTGAAATATGTTTTAATGCTATAACGTTATTTAAATTTTACTAAATTAATAATCATACAATTTTAAATTTACAATCGTTCCCGACGTATTCCATACTATTCGTTATAGTTCGCTACTCGTTTTTTTTTTTTTATTATATGGAGAGAAAAATTAAAATCCTATCCTATCTTTAAAAAATGATGGATTTGTTATGATATCAATTTATTCGGGATTTTGTTGGTGGGAGTAATGGATTGCTAGGTTACAAAAACAAAAGTGGTGCAAAGTTTTGCTAAAATTAAGGCGCGCGAAGCGCGCTTAGAGATGGCTAGTTATAGTAAAAATACACGGAGAGAAATTTTGTAGTGAAAATTACAAATATTCGAGACAAAATTACCAGTTTCTATGGTAATGGATGGACAGACTGACAATTTCAAACTTTTTACCAAAGTGCCTTGGTAAAATTTTTTTTCAGTTAATTTAAATTAAAAAAATTAACTTTTTTTATCCATATTGATGGATATATAGTATTTTAATATAGAAATAGAAACAGAAACAAGGATGAAAAAAAATTAAACTGAAAAAAAATTTTTACGGAAGCGGGATTCGATCCGACGATCTTTGGGTTGAGAGTCCGACGTTCTACCGACTGCGCTACAGAAGCTGTTACCAACAGTCATTTGAATCGCCGTTATTACTTACTGAAAATATGTGTATTGTTTTCATTTTAACGTCGCGCACGCCTCTAGTATCAATCTTCTGAAACACAATAATGCGCAGTGCGCATGCGCGAGTACACAAATACCAGGTTATTTGGTAAAATTTATCAGTCTTCTTAGTAAAAATTCTTAGGTTACCTTGTAAAAATGACTAGATCTCAATTTTTACCAGTGTTTCTGGTAATTTTTATTCAGATAATTTGGTATTTTTTTTAAGCGGTTATGGTAGTTTTTCCTGGGAAACTTATAAATTGTATTAGAAACGTGGGAATAACACAGCTTTTGACAGTCTGTCCATGCGCTACCAAGGCACCTTGGTAATTTTTACTCTAAAATTTCTCTCCGTGTACTAATTTTTGAAACTATCAACCCAAATATCCAAAAACCCAAAAAATAGCAATGGTTTATAATATGCTAGACCGATCTGTAAAATTATTATATAACCCTTTTCTCAAAAAGAACTTATTAAAAACAAAAGAATTACTATTAAACAATAATTATCCAATCGAATTCATAGAAAATATACAAAAGATATTAGAAATGTTAAGGGAGTGCCCTCGGTACGTCAGTTGAGAGAACGCTTCGACATGTCATTGACTCACACAATAGCAGTCGTAAGTTTGGCAATGTAGTACCATATTATATACCTTATGTGATTCTAACCTAATTAATAGTTGAAGAGCACGTGTTTTGTAAACCGAGATAAGTTGTTCTTACTTACAGTTAATAACAGCAATACTGCGCTCTTGAGTTCAGAAATCCAAAATTATGATAAGGCACCGCTTCTTTTAGTAACGGTTGTCCGAGCATCGTGAAGGACGCCGAGGCTCATCTAATGCCTAACACGGTTAGTAGGTGGATTTGGCTCACACACTGAAGAGGTAAAGATTAGGGAAGCGTTTCCCTTCAAGGAAAAGTACTATATCCCACCATCTGGTGTCTGGTACCTGACGAACTCATCAGGCTACTGAATGAGGCAGGCTTCTTTATCCAGACCTATGTGGACGACATCCTAATACTAGTGAAAGCCGGCGACGAGCGTGTACTTGTAGGACTAATGTAGCACGCGTTAGCCATAGTGTAAACGTGATATGATTCCGTTGGGCTGTCAATGAGCCTGGATAAAGTCAACATGATGTGGTTCACAATCAGATACAAAGCCAAACCTATTAAGGGGGGGGGGGTGTAACTGGGCGGCAAGCCTCTGGAACTGGTCAACGAGGCCAAGTACCTGGGAGTGACGTTGGACTCCAAACTAAATTGGGGAAACACATTAGCAAGATATGTGGGAAAGCCATAAATATATTCTGGGCCTGTAGGAGGGCTTTTGGCAACACCTGGGACCTGTCACCAGGCAACGTGAGGTGGTTGTATAAGGCTATCATAAGGCCCAGACTAACCCATGGAGCTGTGGCCTGGAGGGCAGAAATGCGCATTAAAGGCCCACCTGAGTTCGTTAGACAAAGTACAAAGGCTAGTGATAGGAGGCATAACAGTCTCTCCGAGCACAACACCTCTTGCAGCGCTAGAGTTAAAACTAGGAATACCCTTTCACGCTTTCATTAAGGGCGAAGCGAGCAAGATTTGGTGGCGCATTAGAGATAGCATGGGCTTAGGAGTGAGCGGGAGATGTGGGAGGAATGCTCGACCAGGAACTTAGTCAGCGTCTAACCCCTGACATCAAAGCATCGGGATGACACGATAGGGTGAAGGATTATATTTCTCAAACCCTTCAGAATGCACATCTTCGACAGAGAAGAGAGGACCAACGGTACCCACTTCTACACTCAATCGGGCGTGGTGTGGTACACGGACCGCTCCAAAACCGAGAATGGCGTGGGGGTGGATGCTTGGGAGTAGGGTAACTCTACGGAGCTAGTGTTCACACTCGATTCCCACGCATCGGTGTTCCAAGCACAAGTAAGAACCATAGCGGAGTGTACTGCAGTGCAACTTACCAGGGACAATAGAAATGCTCCATCACCATCTGCTCAGACAGCAGGGCTGCGCTGATGGCCCTAAATTGCACCAGCATCTACTCCAAGGAAGTTTTGCATTACAGAGATATCCTTATGGTCTTGGCTCGCACCAATGCAGTAAACTTCATTTGGGTGCCGGGGCATGAAGGTATTAGTGGTAACGAAGACAGATCGTCTGGCGAGAAGAGGCGCTCGTCAGGTCAGAGCGACTCGGTGCTCGGTAGGCGGTCCACCGAGTGAAATTAAGAAAAGGACCTCTCTTATGATGAAGTAGGAAATACTCAAGAAATGGCAAGAGTCGACAGGTTTAAGGCAAGCCCAGAAAATCATCAGCGACTCTCCGCCAGAGCATTGGATACAAGAGATCGGCAGGCTGGATAAAGCTAAGCTAAGGAGGGTAGTAGGCTGGCTCACGAGACACTAGTGGGCCAGATACTACCTGTACCTACAAACGCAGGATATTAGATGAGGGTAGCTACAAGTGGTGTCGAGGGCCGGAGGAGTCACCTCCCAGCACCTCTGCCAATGTCCCGCTTTCGTGGGTACTAGGCGGGGGATATGAGAGGAATGCTTTCTTCAGCCCGAAGCCCTGAGAAAGCAGAGTCTACAATCTATCTGCCAGATCATAGAGTGGATAGGCAGAAGGCTGTAGCGCAGCGAGAAGTAGAGAAGCATCTTAGCTAAGGGAAACTGTACAATGGGTATACACCTGAGTGCAGGGCAGCACGTCTCTTGGAAGAGCCGCTAGTTCGCCCCACCACATAGACATAGACATAGACAACGGTTGCCCGAAGAGATAAAGTATTGTCTTTATTCTCTGATTTCAGGGTCGAAAACGTCACACAATCTCACTTCTAGAAACAATGACGTCTATGCTGGTTTCTCTACTTTTTTCTCCTAGTGCCACTTACAAGGCAGCAACACGCAGGCTGCGCTAGAGGAAATAAGGTAGAGAAATGCACATGCGCGTGGCAGTGTCTAGAAGGGAGCGCATGAGGCGTTTTATTCCCTGTAATACTTTACGCCAAGGTGTGCTAAAATATTATATTACGCAACTAGAGAGGCAAAGAGTTGACTCGCCTTCGACACGGGTGACAATTTACACGTGCTCTGAACGGGCCTTCTTTATCTCCTTGTTGCGTATACTATTTTTCACCATACCCGGGTCGAAAATACCACATTCGCATTTCTGAGCCTGGAGCGAAAGTGGTAGTTTCGCCCAGGGTATGTTAAACAAATATTTTTATTAAACACAAATAACTTTCCGTCGGGTATGTGAGAATGTTGTATATTGCACACGGGACTACTTTACTCCCTAAGTGCATTATATACTATTATTTTGTTGCTAGGAGTACATTATTTCTAAGCAAGCGATATGCCTTTAAAAAATACTATTATTACATTACCTACTCATTATTAATTTGAAGTAATACCGCGCTCTTCAGTCCACAAATCCAAAATTATAATAAGACCCAACTTTATCACTCACTCGAAACATTTCATTCCCAGCAATCTACACCCAAACACATACCCACACCTCGCCCGTCTACAGTAAAAATCGAACTCGCGAAACCATTGATTGGCCGTATAACACAGAGGTCACTAAAACCGTACAATCACCTCGCCGATATATACGTGTATAGCATCACCGGCGTCGCCGCCAGCAGACAAAGACGAAACGTCACTTCTCGCCCCGCGATCCATCCATCCGCGGCAGCATCCCAGACAGTCACCACCACTACCACTGACGTACAAAATAATTATCGATCCGCCAAAGGTGTCTGTCTGTCGCTCGCGGCGGCTGCTGCTGCTGCTGCTATAACTGCTCGACGGAATTCAGGCAGTAGTATGCGCACCTGTACCTCCGCGTGTGTGTCTGTGTGTGTATGTGTGTCTGGAGCGAACCGAAAAAGCAGCCGGTTGCCATGTGACCGACGAAATAATTGATTCGCAAGTCGTAAAATCGAAAGAGCCACTCCGCCATGTATGCACGTCGGCTGACTGTCGCGTCGCGTGTGTATGTCTGTGTGTGCAAATGTATAACGCGCGGGTATATATAGAGGATGAAGTTTCGCAAAAATTGAGAAACGGATTGGAGGATGTGGCGGATTGTATTGTTGGAAATTGTAAAGATAGATGTGTATGGGTGAAAATTGTAAGAAATAGGCATTGCGGAATCCTCTGCGTCTCGTCTAGTGATGATGTTGTGCGACTCCCTGCTTTGCTTATACTGTACCACAAGGCATTCACTCTTAATACCATGATTAGGTCAATGTAATTTTGATGAGATTATATTGCTATAGTCAATCTTTACTATTGCTATCGGGTAAGTTTTCGATTCGATACTTAGACAATTGAAAAGAATTACACATACTTATAAAAATATATAATTAAATGGTTTATTACCATCTCCACTATAATCGCTATTTTATAGCCTAGAAAGCGGGGCAAAAGTAGCGTTTGATTCCCTCATTTACTTTATTCCTGCATATGCGGGAATAAAGTAACATAGCCTCATTTTGTACGTTTATGGTGAATTTGGTTAAAACTAACAATATTATAACACATAAATACAAAATATCTTTTCAAGTCTATAAAGTGATCACAGTGGAGCTGGGAATAAAGCTCGCTTCGCTTCGCTCGCTCGGGCAGTGAACTCACCCACGGAAATAATCTGCGACTTTACTCCCTTGTTACATAATATATTATTCTAATTAAAGAATAATCCTACACTTAACGGGATATCAGAGCCGATTACAGATCCCTACATTAAATTTCAGATTATTTAAATTTGTTTTGAAGTTTTTTGAAAAACTTCAAAATTTTGAAATTATCGCAGTTTTCCGATGTTAACAATGAATTGAAGAACAGTGGCTGACAACAAAAATTAGTTAAAAAGAAAAATTGAAGATAAACAGCGAAAAATACGAGAAGAATGTAATTCTATATAGGTTTCAGCATCCCTTCTGCCCGTAGATTCTCTATTAAAAAAAAAAAAAAAAAAAAAAAACAGCAAATTTAACTTTGAAGACATAAAAGGCATTTCTATTTTTGAGATATTTCTTTTATTCCTTGCCAAATTCCGATCTTGATTATTTCATTCTATATATTTAGTATAATTTCATTAGTTATAGTATCTTATGCACCTAGGGAGTAAAATAACCCACGTGCGCGTAGCAGTTTCTAAGAGGGAGCACATGTGGCGTATTTCTTCTCTGAAATCGGGGAACAAACACTATACTTTACGCTAGGATGTGCGAAAAAGGTTCATTATCCACCATATATGTAAGTGAATAATCGAAGATTTGAAATCTACACACTGTATATGCGTTTCGTTATTTTCCTTCAAAGTTTCAGTTATTTTTCTGTGTTATAAAGTCACCTACTGTGCCCCAAACAATTACCAACAACCGGATGCCCTAAAATTCAATAGAAAATATATCAAATTGTGTATACAGACACCTCGAAAGTCAAAACGTTTATTCCTCCCAAGACGCTTATTCTCCGGAATCTAAAAGCACCCTGTCTACACACAAATTCAACCAAACACACATCTCTGCACAGACCTTCACAAATATAGCCAAACACAAAATAGCGCTCGCACGTATATTATATTTACTGTCGCTCGCGCTCGCAGTCTGCAACGCGGCAGACACTCGTCGGCGTAATGAATTTTCCTAGCCTAACTTAACTTATTCAGGAGCGACTCGTGCGCTCGCTTGCAGCGTTGCAGCAGAAGTCGGGAACGCGCGCGCGCGCGCGCTCACGCTCACTCGCTCAATCGCGTCGATGTAGGTTATTGAATTTTCCCCTCGACGGAAATAACGGATAATCGTCCCAGTTCGCGGTCGTCCGCCGCAGCCGCCGTCGCCGTTGACTGTCGCCGTCTATTATGGCGCCAATTTCGCCGTCGAAAGATAAAATCGACCCGAGCGAGCGAGCGAGAGAGAGAGAGAGAGAGAGAGAGAGAGAGTGATGAGGGGGAAAAAAGCGAGACGGGACCAGAAGAGCGTAATGAGCGACGCGTTTATAATAAACCGTCGCGGGGATCAATTAACCGCGCGGGTGAGGTAGCCAAATCGAATCAAGGGAGAGTGTGTATGTGTGTGGGTTTTTTATTCAAAAACAAAGCCGAGGAGGGCATTTTTAGAAAAACTCATCGCGACGCAGATATTTCAATAATTAATGGCTGCCAGAGGGAGGGAGAGAGAGAGAGAGAGCTTTGACTCGTGGTTTAGTAATGTGACCCAATGAACGCCAGAAGTTTCGAGCATCGGCGTCTGTGCGGCGAGCGCAGCGAATGGCGTATTTTTTTACTGGTTCTAAACTGTGCTCTTGAATACCGAAGCGAGACGTCGTTCGTGAGAAAGATTGGCGGTACTGATTTGTCGGGCACTTAATTTTTAAACTCGACGACGTGAAAGTTTCATTTTAAGGAATAGATTAAGGTTTCGGTTCTGTTTAAATATCAGGAAGGGGAAAAATTTTCTAACAATCCCAAATGTTCAAATATTAAAGACCGCTTACGAGAATAAATCTCTCCAATAATAACGGGGCCAAATTGTCTTCGTCATATTATATATATATAAGCATATATAATTATTTCAACTTTATATAATTTAGGAAAGATGCATTATTAAGACTCGGAATAAATCAAAGACGAAAATGGCTATTAGTTTTCCATTACTATTAACAATCTCAAAATTGGATTTTGCAAATTATATTATATGATATAAATATTAAACTGGCAAATCAAAGCTCCATTTGAAAATTTCACGAAGTTATATAAATGTCGCGCTGTATTTTCAAAAACCGTCGAAAATATTCAAATACATATTTTCAATATTTTGAAAATAAAGAGAGTAATGTTATGTCTGGCCAATAATTATACTTTATTTCTGTCGAAATTGGAAAGTCTCGCGCGGCGGGATTCTTCACCCCCTATAATAGCACACGAGCGCGTTGGAAAAGATTCTTTTCCCGTCATTTAGCCGCTGATTGAAATCGTCTGCGTAGCTAATAAAGTCCTCGTGCGCTTACGTTTTCGGAAAATATATCGCCGACGGCGGAGTTTTATCGGCAAAGTGCCATGAGACACGGTAGACAAGTTGACCCATTGACGCTTTTTCACGACACTAACTGAACATCGTCGAAGTTCGTTTTGTGTATGGATTCGAATGTACGACTTGTTTTTTTTTTTTTTGTGAACGAATTTTTTGTGTTTTAAAAGCGGGTTGTTACTGTATAGTTACGCTGGAATTTCTCATTAAAGTTTAAAAACGATTGTCTGGAGGATAAACGCTGCTGAGTGCAGTAGGGTAAAAAGTGACATATTGTTATTACGGTAATTTTCCGCTCTAAGTGCATTTAATCTTATTATGCTAATGATAATCCTGTGTTTCCAACATAGATATCACGCGCGCTAGACATTTCTTTTAAAGCTTCATCAGGATTAATTTACAAAGTGACTTGTTCTGTAGCTGAATGCATAAAATAGTTCACTTATTAAAATGAGAATGACTAGATTTTACTGAGAAAAACTTGTGTAACGAATGCATATCAAATGAAAAGCTTTAAAATATTTAACATCTGCTACATGATAACTGCATTAAAAATGAATTTTTAGACCTTCGCAAAGGGTATTCCAGCTTAACGAGATATTCAACTATTTAAAAACAATAATATACATTAAACAAACTCGACAATAAAAGAGATAATATACGAATAGAACTACAACATATACGTATCGCAATTTAAGAAATGGACCTATTTAAAACACGAACAGCAAGACTAATTCGCGCGTCCGTATAGTCAGCGATAACGAAGCCGACCGGACCGAAAGCGGAATTAACACCTCATAATCACATCCCATCAACGCGCCGTAAAATCCCACTTAACTATCCGCGCGCAGCTGCGCGGTTTGCCCCGGATGAAAAATCACCGGGCCTTGGCAATTACAAAGCCACCATTTTTAATCGGCTAATGACTCGCATTACTCTCTTCCACGAAATTCCCAGGCCCGCGACGCTCGTTTTATCAACTCTCTCTTACTCTCTCTCTTTCTCGTTCTTCTGCTCCTTCGCACGGGGATATTCCGGCGCGCGGAAGCGAAACGATAAATCTCCCGGGCCGCTCCCCCGTCGTAATTCAATCGTAATTGGCTAATCCTTAACTCCTGCGCGGCGCGACCGCAGAAAAATGACTCCATTAAGCCAGAAGTGCAGCAACAAGTATACACACGCGCATTCAGGTGTGTATACGTGTGTGTAATAACGTGGGTGGGGGGTGTGTTAACTGCCTCCGCGGGCCTTAATAAGGGCGATCTGTATCTTGGCTTCCGCATCCGTTTCCGGTCCGGCGCGAGGGTGTCGAGATTTATCGGCCTGTTAGCGCGTACGGCACGCCCGGCCCTGCGCGTCCTGTGCGTCTGTATGTGTATATATACAGGCAGACGGAAGGAAGCTTTTTCGGAGTTTAGCGCTCTGTGGGAGGTGTACTTAGGGCTCCTCAGGGGGGGAGGGTAAGAGTGACGGATCTGAGGGGGTATTCGAGTTTCCACTGTGCTCTCGTGCGGTTATTTATCGCTGCTATTAGCCGCGACGCCATGATGTGTTTTCTTTTAAAGGAAATGAGTGAGTAATGGACCGGAAGGGTGAATAATGCGCTGGAACGATGAGAATTTATGGTGCGCGAATGAAGGTCAGTTTGTTCTCTTCAGGTGCATGCAGCTTCGCGAATGATAATGTCGTAATTTTTCAAGTTATATATATATATATATATATATATATATATATATATATATATATATATATATATATATATATATATGAGATGTTTGTAAATTGGTACTTTTGAGGAGATGTGAACCTTTCGCTCAGAGTTCGTACAATGTGACTAAAGAAATAATGACCCTCAGGTTACCGACTCTGGGAAAAGAGGGTATAGATTTCTCCTCAAAAGTCGCGATTCTTGCGTCGAGAAATTTGAGGAGTCTCTTCAAAATGCCGACATCTCTTCAATATACGCGACGCTTTAGAACAGTACCAAACTATTTTCTCGAACTCGAGTCGAGTACCTACTCGATGTACTTTGAACTGTTCATTATAATACCAACTAGTCGTCCAAAGTCGAACTATTCGATTTCTGGATCGAACTGTTCGAACTCAATCGAACTGCTCAAACTCCATCGAACTGTTCGGACTGTTCGAAGTCATCGAACTGTTCGAACCACATCGGACTAATCGATTTCATCGAACTATTCAAACCAAATCGGGTTATTTCATTTAGACAAAGAGAGAGAGAAAGAGAAAGAGAGAGAGAGAGAGAGAGAGAGAGAGAGAGAGAGAGAGAGAAGGGGATATGTAATTCATAAAAAAATAATAGATTAGAGTCCGAACACTTCGATAACTTCGAACAGTTCAATCGAATTTGAGCAGTTCGATGACTTCGAGCAGTTCGATCGAGTTCGAACTATTCGATAGTGTTCAAGTATTTCACCATGATCAGTGATGTGGATTGATCGGTCAGACAAAATTTTCTGACTTGACTGTCATTTTGTCAAAAAGTTTACCGTCATCGATAGTCAGAATTTACAATCCCTCAATGTAAAAATGACCGTTAATGAGCTTTCTGACTGATCATTGGTTAGAAAGTTTGAAAGAATAAAAAAACGATCAAAACTTTGATGAAACAGTTTATTCTATCATGTTTTACAGAGCAGTCTTTTCGTACAAAACGACAAAACCATACTTTTCCCCGTTCGTCTATACTCTATACTCTATATAGATGTACGTTTGACTGTCACGCAGAAGTGTAACTGGTCAGGAACAATTGTCAGTCAAAATTTTTTTTGTCAGGTCAGGGCCATGACGGTTAATTGACTGGTCGATTGAGCGGTCAATTGACCAGCTCACATCACTGACCATGATCGAGTAATGGATTCGATTCGACTTGAGTTTCTCGAGCCGAGTATTTATCCGGATAATTCGAAATCACAAACAGTTCGCCACCCCTATCAAAAAGTGTTTAATTTAAAAGTGTTTAATAATACGCGAATTTCGCTTTGAATTTCTAAAAATTTCAAACTCAAATAATATCTATATATTCATGAACTATCTAAATATGAGCAATGGATATTTCCAGAATGGTATATTATTTTATAGCACGATGTGACCTAAGTCCGCACTTAGGTTACGACAATCCGTGACTTAAGTAGTCGATTATTGCACCGTGTTTATCGCACTCGCTACGCGTACGGCACTAGTGCCTTCAGTGGCCCACTGCACGACGTGAATTATGACCCTCGCTCGCGGGCGCTAATTTCACGTCGTGCAACAATGGGCCACTTAAGGAACTAGTATCGTAATATACTATTAGTACAGCAGCCATAACTGGATTAAAAATCTGTTAAACTTCAGTAAGAATCTAAAATTTCTGAGAAAATAAATTTTTCTCATATCATCGGCTGGGAGGAAAAAGGGGCTATTTCGAAATAGCGTTGAAAAAGGAGCTATTTCGAATGAGCGTTGAGAAAGGAGCTATTTCGAATGAGCGCCCAAGAAGGAGCTATCTCAGAAGTCATTTTTTTTTTCTCAAAATTTAAGTTGGCAATACTATAGTATAGAGAATAATATGTTTCATATTAACATGGTATTTTAACTATTAACATGCCATTGTAACTATTAACATGTATATTTTAATAGTTACAATGCCACGTTAAATATAAACATTTTGATAAAACATTTTTCTTAGTATAGAAAAACACACTCACAGATTTTTAGAATACATTTACATACGATCAATTATATTATATTCTTTAACTGTTTTTATTTCATTAATAATAATATTATTATTAATAATTAATTATTAATAATTAATAATCATAATAATTCAAGAATTTATGAGGAATCAAATTGTGATCAATCATATATTGCAGATCCTTTTTTTTATCCAGATCTAGCAACAACTTTTTCTCATAACAATTCGTTAAGACAGCTGATTCGCTATATCAGGACATCACATTTATTAAAGTTGTTGCTAAATCTGGACAAAAAAAAGGATCTTCAATATATGATTGATCACAATTTGATTCCTCATGAATTCTTGAATTATTATCTAGAACTAATGAAATAAAAGCAGTTAAAGAATATAATATAATTGATCGTATGTAAGCGTATTCTAAAAATGTGTGTGTTTTTCTATACTGAGAAAAATGTTTTATCAAAATGTTTATATTTATCGTGGCATTGTAACTATTAAAATGTATATGTTAATAGTTACAATGGCATGTTAATAGTTAAAATGCCATGTTAATATTAAACATATTCTTCTCTATACTACAGTATTACCAACTTAAATTTTGAGAAAAAAAATGACTTCCGAGATAGCTCCTTCTTGGGCGCTCATTCGAAATAGCTCCTTTTTCAACGCTCATTCGAAATAGCTCCTTTTTCAACGCTTTTTCGAAATAGCTCTTTTTTCCTCCTACCCGACGATATATCCATCGACTTCATTCGCACTTCCAACCTTCGCAAAAGCAATAGACTTGCCAACTGACCGTCGATAGCGCGCAGATCTGCTCTCTGTATACTGGGGAGCCTTGGTGGGCGAAAGGAGGAGTACAGCTCATAAATAATCGAAGCGCAATCCCGCCCGCGTTGCCGCGCGCGTGTTTTTCGTGTGTGAAACATTGATCGCGGCCCGTGGACATATCGCACACGCGCAATTCAAAATAGATGCACGCGCGCAGCGTGAAAATGCGGCTGATGAATTCCGTACTCTGCTTTTGAACGTGTTGAATTGGTTAAGTGAGGAGTGTTGAGATGTATTGATTAACAGGATTTTTGGTAGGAATAAGTCGATTGTTGAAGTGTTATAAACTACAATATTAGGACTTAAAATACATTTTTAGTGCATTTATAAAAGCATGTTATCACTGTATTTTTCATATCTTGAAAATATTTTATTATATCGCACTTATTTTCAAATAATTTGCATTTATAACTTCAATTTAAATAAATACTATTCTGGAAAATCCTATCTTAATGGTGGATATAATTGATGGATTTGTTATGATATCAATTTATTCATGATTTTGTTGGTGGGAGTAACGGGTTGCTAGATTACAAAAACAAAAGTGGCGCGAAGTCATGGTAAAATTACGGCGCGCGAAGCGCACTTAGAGATGACTTGTACCTCAAAATTTTCAATAAAGATTACGTTCAAATTATACTCAATGCAATCTCAATAACAAAAATAAATCAGACACAAATACTTCACACCTCGAAAATTTTTATCTGTATAAAAATTACTTTCTCGAGCATTATAAATGAATCTAGGTACCATTGTCAATTATATGAATTATATGACTATAAATAATTTAATTAACCTCGGAAAATAAATCTGTGGCTTCCGGGAATAACGACTTAACTGAGTTTTTGTCAAAATTGAGTTAGCACCGGAATTTAAACCTTTTAACTACCCTTTTTCACGTAGGCTTGGTCCGGAAATCTGAAACTTGTTCGAAGAGCAAATATCAGCTAAGTGCATAACCACTTAATTGCACCTGTGCCCGGAAAAATCACTTAACTGCACATGTGCCTGGAAAAACCACTTAACTGAATATGCTTTATTTACAAATCAATGTTTTTCAAAAAGGAGGTGAGATTTCTATCTACATAATAAACAGAAATGACGATTATGACCTATTTTTACAGCAACAAAGATCAAAGGCACAATATTACAATAGATAACAGAAGGTAACACAACAACTTTTATACCACTCTAACCTCAAAATCATAACTTTAATATGATTATTCGGCTCTCGTGGTATAAAATACGGTTCAAAACTGGTGCGTAAGAAGATTTTTAGCTCATGTGACTTTTCTCACTCGCTTCGCTCGTGCGAAAAACGTCACATGAGCTAAATAATCACCTTCCGCACCCGTGTCGAAATGTACTATTATTGCCAGGCGATGGGGCGAGTGTGTACATTGAGAAAAATGATGTATTAAAAATTACTATAATATATAGTAACGTGGGGAAAAATCTCAAATACCAAAATTTTGATTTATACATAATAAAAATTGCTATGAACATAGTCATTTTTACTATAAAATATAGTAATAATTTTAATATTTCAGATTTGTCCCCACGTTCCTATATATTATAGTAATTTTTAATACATCATTTTTCTCAGTGTATAAACAGTAAGTAACGTTCGGTATTCGGTACCGAAGTCCGTTGACTTCACGCACATTCTCTTAGGAGGCGCATTCGCGGGAATGAATATTTAAAAAAGAATTCGTATTGTATGTTTTAAGTGTATAAATAACTATGTTATTTATCTTATTTGAACAATTTCCATAAAACCACTTAACTGCACAGTTACCGGAATAACGATTTAACTGCATTGTTTTGTTTGTTTATACAAAGAATAAAAATGTATTCTAGCAGCTGATAGTGGGGTTCGAAAGATATTCGATACCTTTGTAAATGTCTACATTGTTATGACCCATCTCGCGCATTTCGATCTTACATATAAAGTGTTATGACAGAAATTTTAAAACGGCGATTTCTCGAAAACACGCAAAATGCAGTTAAGTCGTTATTCCTGGAAGCCACAGAAATATGTACTAAATCAATTACTCCGTCTGGTTCATTCCGTATTAATGGCAGACTCGATAATTCATAATATGCGCCCGCTTAAAGTTTTTCGTTTCGCCGCATCGGCCGCATCCCTTTTCGCCCGATCAAACATGCAATATTATATAAATTTCTCATGTTAAGCGGGCCGTAGACAACGAATCCAATAATATAATCGTCCGCGCGCGCATTGCATAATTAATGCTAATTAATATTTCCGAAGGTGAAAATTACTCCGCGTCCGGCTGTTGTTGCCCTTTATTTCGTGCCCCGCATGCACGCTCCACATTGTGATCAGGAGCGCGCGCACTCGCCAAATGTAAATAAATGTACCCTGGTAGAAATTTTCTCTATCGGAAATGGCATGGAAAATAATAAATATAGCTAATAAAAATAGCTAATTTCTGGATACTGATGAAACGATTTTTTCGGTCATATTCTCTATTTAATAGAGATAAGACAACCTTAAAATATTTGTACTAAATTTTCTCTGTATTCCGATCATGCATTTAAAACCAAATATTAAAAAAAGATATAGCTAACCAAAACGTAAACACGAATTATTGGTATTTAATTCGTTTATAGTACTGTTTCAGGGCATACAAACGAAAACAATGATTTTTCCGTTTGATTCTGTCTCTCTCACTCCTTGCCATTAAAGCAAGCCTCTTATTAGCCATTTCCTGACTAAAAAAGCCTGGCCAACTTTAATATCTTTTACAGAGTCATAAATAAGCTAATATAAATTTGTGAAGAAACTTATTCTATTATTCCTATTAAATGGCGAATATGATTGGAAAAATCATTTCATCGATGGATAGAAATGGCCAGAAAAGTGTCTAGTTTTTGACGATTATTGGGGAAACTAGCTATTTATTAGGTAAATAATGGAATCGATTTTCAGCAGGGATAGCGATTGAATATTTCAATTTATTCGCTCAAACATTCATCGGGCAAATTGATCGCGCGCTTTTTGAAATATTGACGTGGCGGTGCTGCATTTTTCATGCACCCGCCACCTTTAAAACACTCGCATAGCCCCTTCCCGCTGCTAAATATTCATCCCCGTAAACGATACAAGCCTGCATATTTCATCCGACACATCTGTGACAAACTCATCTTCCGCTCGGAGCGCAAATTATCCTTATAAATAAGTTATCTCGTGGCTTTCCGCGAAGACAAACAAACACGCGGCGGAGGATGTGTACATTTTTCGCCGCCGAAAATAGACGAATTCCATCAAGTGCTTTCCGCGAGTGTCTATACGTGTAGCAGCGTACACAGCTATAAGGCTGCCATTCATTATTGAGCCGGCGAGCGCTGTGCAACTTCCTCTCCGCTTCCCGATAAAGCCCACTGCTCGCTTGACGTGGCAATTTTTTCCCGCGAAGCTTTCAGCGTGCCGAAAGGTGTCGTAATAATTGTAATGAAGAGCGATGATAAGGGGATTTGTTATTGGAGCTAAGCTGTGTATTGAACGCCTATGCCATAGATTGCTCAAACGTGCTCGTCTACTCTGGTAGAAATCTTGAGCGTATTCTACCTACTAATTAGTTACATTTTCAGAATATGGTTCATTTTTAGCTTAAAGCTAGCTGGAAACTCCGGTATTAACGTCACTTTTACTATTGGAACTGGTTGAGATATATTGTATACATATTGTATACAACGTGTGTAGTATACTTCATCTAGCTCATATTTGTTTTGGTTAAAATTAATCGTATCTAGGTGTTAGATTTTGAATTATTAATAATTTCTGTTAAGCGAGATCAAACGGAAAAGCTGAAAAGAATAGTATAAAGGATTCTCATTGCGTTTCAGCATTCAGTTATTCTCATTGCAATATAATATGCTACCTGTAGGTATGTATCATCTCAAACGTTGCTCAAGCAAAATCAATAACCTCAAAACTTAACCGATTCTTGGCTAAAAAAATTACTTAAATTGCTTACTAAAAAAATAAGCGGGGTTTTCGCTAGATTACAACTAACAGGGTAGCTTCTTTATACCTATATACCAGGGTAGTTACGAAGCAAATGAATTATAGAATAATTTAAAATTTTATATAGCAAAGATATAGCTTTACACGCCAATTGATCAATAAAATATTTTTCAAATTTATTAAAAATTACTCATCAATCAAAATGCAAACGCCCTCTTTCCTTGTCTATATTTATTCACGCGACTTGTTTGTGTCAGCCTCCTTAACTAATGTAATTGTTTGAAAATTCAAGTCGGTTATATGTATTATTATTTCAGTACCGTGTCATACGCTAATACAGTCGTCTCGCACCGCAGCTCTCTCACTTTCGCATATGCGTTGATCAATTTTAAGCATCGAGTTCAAAGTCGTTATAAATATATGCGGCACGCGAAAGTCGTGTAATTGAACAAAAAACACCGTTATCATTTTAAATATTCTTAGGGGCCACACGCGCGGCTGCACGACATATCCGCGAGACTTAAACGAAATCGACTAACCGGAATGGTATTTTTGCAGCGGAAAATTGGGTCGGCGCAAGTCAAGTCGACGGGTATTTGGGTCAGGGAATATCGTTGAGCCGAGATGTCTTCGCGCGAGTTACACATGTATATATAAAGGCTCTTTGACGTTGAATTGGCCGATAATAATAATGCTGCGGTTTTTACGCACCTATTTTCTGCATATTCAAATTAAAGTTGACAGAATTATAAAGTGGGATACAATTTTAGACTGTGAATTTGTTCGTGCTCTAATTAACGAGCGTGCATATCACATTTACATATGTGAGGGTCGTGGCGCGTGTCCTATTTTATCTTAAATACATTTTTTATACGAGATATTAGAATCAGTTCGATAATGTCAATATAATTCCGAAGTTAGTTGGAGATTTGACAAATTATTACTTATTATACATAAATCGTTATTTTAAATTTCTCTCCACACTACATCTTACTCTCTCTTTACGATCAATAAGTATAAGTGAAATATCAAATAAAATATCTAATAAGCATGTTAATAGCCATGACCATTAAATTGATCGTAAAAAAGGAATATTGAGAACAATTACCCCCACCACCGATACAAATAGACACGCCAAAGACAGTAATTTAAAATTTTTTAACTTACAATTCTATGCATTTTAGTCATTTATTATTAATATCATTTAAATTTTTTATAACCTCGGTGGCATTGAAAATTTCAATAAAAAAAAAGAGCAAATAACAATTTTGCTTCCTCAAAGAGGAAGCTTTGTAACGGTGAAAAAAAATTTTCGAACAAAAAAGTATTAAATTAGTACATTTCGACACTGATGCGGAAGGTGATGATTTACTTCATGTGACGTTTTTCGCACGAGCGAAGCGAGTACTTAAGTCACGGAAAGGCGTGACCTAAGTGGGGACTTAGGTCACACCGTGCTATAATAGTACATTTCGACACTGGTCCGGAAGGTGATGATTAACTTCATGTGACGTTTTTCGCCACGAGCGAAGCGAGCATCAACTTCCGCACTCGTTTCGAACGGTATTTTATACCACGAGCGCCGAAAAATCATACCAAAGTTGTGATTTTGAGGTTA
Source organism: Torymus aiolomorphi (assembly GCA_036365515.1). Taxonomy (NCBI): domain Eukaryota; kingdom Metazoa; phylum Arthropoda; class Insecta; order Hymenoptera; family Torymidae; genus Torymus; species Torymus aiolomorphi. The sequence continues at coordinate 156,887,220 of CM070877.1, forward strand.
GAGTGGTATAAAAAATGTTTTAAGAATAGTGGCATAAAAATTTTTTGATTTTGAGAAAATTTGTTTTCCTGTGTGTGGGTGTGAGTGTGTGTGTGTGTGTGTGTGTGTGCGGGTGTGTGTGTGTGTGTGGCTGAGTGCATACGAGTCGGTATACAGAAGATATCTCGAGAACGAATCGGTCGATTTCGACGGGACAAACCTTATTCTTTTCTATTTTGATGCCGTTTTAAAATCCACAAACGATTTTGAAAATTTATTGAATTTCTTTTGTTTTATGATTTTTAAATTTCAATTTTTCTCATTTTTTTATAAAATAGGGTAAATTTTTTTCAAATGCATTTGAAAGGGCATTAAATTGCCTACATTTTCTTTTCTTTTTAAATTTAAATATCTATCGTTCTTTATTTGTTATGAAGGTAAATGTGTTATTTTCTTCTATAATTTTTATCTAAGAAACTATTCCATATCTTTACACGAAATTTGTACCCGTTATTAAGGAGGTTCATGTCATGCTTCGGGGTGCGGCTAGGGACGTCCCCTTTCTCCCCGCGCACGTTCGCTGCTTACCGCGCACCTCCACGCGCAGCCGACATTGTGCGAATCTCTGCGTTTTGTTTACGTTTTCACCTACTACTTTCCCAAATGCCTTATAAGCGACCAAGATCCCTCTTCGTTTTTATTAAATTTATTTCTGCTTTTTTTATAAGAGATTTTTATGTTCAAAGGTCACGTAACCTCACTCCCCATAAGAGCTTATGTTGAAAACTCGATTTTCAAGAATGACTTATAAAAAATACTGAAAAAATTCATGTAATCTTCTTTCAAATTAAAGAACAATATATATAAAAATTCTAAATTGTACTCTTAAAGAATGTTCATTTGAGTCAAATATAATGAAAAAATTTCTTACAATGTATGTGGTATATATAGGCAATATAACCCTGGTGGAAATCCAAAACATTTTCTAACTAATAACTGGCTATTTATATTAGAAACTTACTATAAAATAGGAATTTCCCTTGTCCAGTTTCTAGCTCCCGGTGAAACGCTTTTGCTTCCTCCTAAAGGAAGCTTTATGATAGGAAAAAAAAAAATTTTTGAGAAAATGTGTTAGGAATGTTGTTTAGCAAATTTGGAATCGAAATACACTATTTTTAGAAAATGTCCGTATGGATGTGTGCGTGTGTGTGTGTGTGTGTGTGTGTGTGTGTGTGTGTGTGTGTGTGTGTGTGTGTGTGTGTGTGTGTCCGTATACGCTGATATCTCATGATCTACTTCACCGATTTTAACGAGAGAGGGATCATTTTTTTATGTTGCTTACACAGTTGTGATCAATATTCTATTTTTGAAAAAATCGATTTTTTTTGCTTTTTATAGCGATTTTTCAATTTCGAAAATTTTTATTTTTGATTTTTTAATATTTAGAACGAATATTGTTTATATATTATGAATTCTCTGTATGCAGAATAAAATTCTCTACAATTTAAAAAAAAAAAAGTCGATAGCTATATTTCGTCATAAGTTATTGATGAAAACGTAATTTTTTGTAAATAGGTTATTTTTCGAAATTAAAAAAAGATATTGACATGAATATTTTTTTGGTTATAAAGAATATTGAGTACTATAACTTGCTCAATTTTTATGTTTTTTTATTCATTATTTTTGGAGAAAAAAATAATTTATAAAAAAAAGTGTTTTTTTGTCGTTGCATAACTAGAGTAAAATTGGCTTAATCGCTTTGAAATTCTTTGTAGGGGTAAATTTTGTATACGAATCGAGAGAGTCCTTTGGGCAAAGGGATTAATCCATAAATTTCAGAGATATTTGAGGTTAAAATTTTTTTCACTTTTGTTTTAAATCGTTATTTCTCGAGAACGGCTCTATGTATCTGAATGGGATAAGTATAGCACTCGAAAGAGAATTAAAATACCTATATTTTCTAAAAAAAAAAGTTTCTAGCTATCACGGTTCTTTTGTTATTAACAAAAACGTAAAACCTGAAAAATGAAAAAAATGAGTTTTGTATGTCCAACGATTACGGGAGTAAAATTGTCGTAATCTCTTCAAAATTCCTTGTGGAGGTAGATTTTGGATAGCTCTCGGTCGAGTTCTTTGGGCAAAATAATTGGTCCATAAATTTCAGAAATATTTGAGGTTAAAATATTTTTAACTTTTTTTTCAAATCGTAATTTCTCGAGAACGGCTCGATGAATCAGCTCCAGATTTCTAGACAATTTTGTATGTGATATAGATATTATGTATGTGAATTTTCATCAAGATCAATACCAAAGTTAGGATACGGAGTATTTTACTGAGAGGAATTCGTACTATTTCCACCGCAATATGTATTCCTCTACAACCAAAATCGGATATTCGCGCTATATGCAAAATCAGTATAGCTGTGAGAGCAATACCGATACTTGAGTCAACTAAACGTTGGTTCCCATACAGAAATGGCCGGGCACAGCACGCGGGAAGACGCGACAAGTGCGCGTGGATTATTTCCACTTCGTCTTTTCTACGACTGCTACAAAAATTATGGATATCTGGGTGAAAAAAAGCGGTCTAGGTGTTCAGGGTGGCCGATGACGGAGTCTAGGTGGTGCGCTCCGTAGCTTTTAACCTCTACGTGTCGAAACGCATCCAATGCTTAGTCTAGGTGTTTAAGATAGCCGATGACGAAGTTTATAGTTTTTGCCCACCGTAGGTTTTTGCCTCTAGGTATTGGAATTCGCCGAATGCGTGATCTAGATGTTCGGGCTGATGACGGAGTCTAGGTGGATCTCACCGTAGTTTTTTTTGCATCGAGATGTCGGAATGCATTCCATGCGTTGTCTAGGTGGTCGGGATAGTCGATGACGGTGTCTAGGTGATGCGCTCCGTAGTTTTCGTCGACCACCACGTTTTCGATGCGTTTCAACACCTACAGGCAAAAAACTACGGAGCGCATTACCTAGACATCGTTATCGGCTACCCCGAACACCTGGACCACGTATTAGATGCGTCCTGATATCTAAACACAAAAAACTACGGAGCGCACCACCTAGACTCCATCATCGGCCACCCAAATATCTAGATCGCGCATTCAATGCGTTCCAACACCTAGAGGCAAAACACTATGAAGCGCACCATCTAGACATCGTCATTGCCTACCCCGAACACCTGGACCATATATTAAATGCGCCCTGATACCTAAACGCAAAGAACTACGGAGCGCACCATCTAGACTCCATCATGAGGCACCCAGAAGAGCTAGAGCACTCATTCGTTGCGTTTCAACATCTAGAGGCAAAAAACTACGGAGCGCACCATCTAGACATTGTCATCGGCTACCTCTAACATCAGGACGACGTATTAAATGCGCCCTGATATCTTAACACAAAAAACTACGAAGCGCATCACCTAGACTCCATCATTGTCCACTCCAAAGACCTAGACTACGCATTCGATGGGTTCCAACACCTAGAGGCAAAAAAACAACGCCGCGCACCATCCTGACATCGTCATCGGCGACCCCAAAGATCTAGACCGTGCATTCGATGCTTATAATTATCGATAGTTCTTACCCACAACCTACATCTTTGACGTTTGCGCATATAAATTTCAGGTTATATATATTGTGCTCAAAACAACTTAGTATTGTCGTCACAGCAATACTAAATCTTTTGAGAGCGAAACCTAACTAACAAAACCAGTTTAGTTGTCACAACTATACGGTATCGGTATGAGCCTAACAGCTATACTTTTGTTGCTGTCAGACCAAAAATATTGTCAGATTTCATATACTTTTTTTCAGTGCCTTTACTTTTTGATATTCAACATTTTCCTATTTTACAAAGTCATTTTCTTTGTCGCCGGATAACTAGAGAAAAATTGTTTTAATTTCTTTAAAATTTGGCGAGATGTAGAGTGTATATTATTTATTATATGTGTTCTTAGGGTAAAAGAATTCGTTTACGAATTTCAGAGATATTCGAGGGTAAAACTGATTTAGCCCTCTTTTGATATCGTAATTTTTCAGGTATATGTATACTAGAAAATGAAAATGACGCGTGCATGTTGTTCACTTGCTTTTGTTTTTTATTGAGGTTAATTTACAGCGCGCTTCACCGATACATGAAATTAGATAGATACAATGGCGAATTAGATGCCGTGAAATACGTTTAACAATACTTTTGACTGCACTTCGATATTAATCGCGTTTTCTCTTTTATAAATGGAAACATAAAATTTATAGACAATTTTGTGTGTGGTACAGGCAACATATTTGTGAAATTTCATCAAAAAACATTATCTCCCTGGTAGAAATTAGTCCATTAAAAATGGGAAGGAAAATAGAAACTGGCCATTAGGAATGGCTAGTTATTAGATAGACATGTAACGCTTTTTTTTATCAACTTCTCCCATTTTATGGAATGGCCCTAACCTGAAAATCTTTACATTAAAATTTCATAACAATTCAATCATATATTTTAAAACTTATACTCTTAAGAGATAGTTTACCGGGATATAAACAAAATTTAGTAGTCTTTGTACTATTTACAGCTTTATTCTATAAGATATAAACCAAAATCGTTATTTTGACACGTGACCCTATCTCTCTTACTCATTGCCATAAAAAAATCGCTTATAATAGATTTATAATGGCTTCATCGACTAGCTATTTTAACTAGCATTAAAATGCCAAATTAATAGTACAAAATTGTGACCATCTTTGCGGCTAATAAATGTGAAAAATAGGTTAAAAAAATCGTTACACTTATGGAAGAAAACTGAAGTTCATTTTTTTGCCATTTTGGATCAAACTAGCCATTTACTGCTCAAAAAATGATTTCAATTTCCATCAGGGCTATTATACAGAATATTGAAGTACAATGATTTGGAGGTAATAGGAAAATAAAGTATTAAATTTAAAATATTGGAATTAAAAATTTTTTAAAGGAATCAGTAAATTATGTTTGAGGAAGCTACGTGCCAATGAATTGGCAGCGGTTTTTCCCTATTATTCGAACATTTTAATAGATTGAAAAATAGAATGAGTTTTGCGAAGACAAGCACAAGCTTGTTCTTGAGTATTTTAAAGGTATTAAAACTGATCAGTTTTTTTAGTCTGGAAATGGCTATTAGAAGGCCTGTTGTTATGACAAGGAGTGAGAAAGACAAAATCTAATGGTAATAAATACATTCTACGTAAAATCTTGAAAAGGACTGCTGTAAACGGTTTTTATGTCTGCTCATATTGTTTATATTTTAGTAAGCTATTAGTTACAGTTAAATACCGTCCAATTTAACGGCAATTCTTTAAGTAATCTTAAAACGAAAATTTGGAGGTTATCTATTAAATGTACGAATAATGGGAGAAAAAGCGTTTCACCGGGGCCTATTAACTAGCCATTTTTCCTACATATTTATTGAGATTGTGGCCATTTCAGATAGACAAATTTCCACCAGGGAAGTGTACAATTTTATCAAGAAAATGTGATTTGAAGTAAATGTTATTTAGTAATTTTAAAAGGTTTTGAATTCAATATTATAATCAATTATTTTATTCATTTTTTACAGATAATTTGAAAATGAAATCACTCCTGTTATTTTATTCATATTTTAAAAATGAATATTTTTTAATCTTAATAACTGAATGTAATTAGGATTGTGTCATAAATTGGTGTATTAATTTAATTTTAGCATTAAAAATTAATTAAAGGAATCAGTAAATTAAGTTTGAGGAAGCCACGTGCCAATGAACTGGCAGCGGTTTTACATTTATATCATATTTATGATTTTATGAAAATATATAAGTGTCGCATTCAAGTTGCGCATCATTATTAGAAAATTCTCATTGTCCAAATTAAATATTCCACTTAATAAGAAGGCAATGTGAACGGACTCTTCATTAAAAACTAAGAATACCAATCCCCGTCTCAAAGCTACTAAAATATTTAGACTCCGTTTTACCGCAATGCAATATACGGAGGACAAGGATATCGCTTTTCATTGTTGATTCATTAATTACTCGAAGCCATCAGTGGCATATATAATATCTTCATTTACCCCGACGCCTGCTGATGAGAAGCAATAATTTCTACATGTATTTTTATATATTTATTATACTTGAGAGAAATTTTACCGCAAAAATTGCCAAACCAGCCGACTAAAAAGTTCTGTTTTACCGTTTTCGCAGGGCGACATCTTCGGCGGGCTGAACAGCGGCCTGCAGGACGGCCTGCTGTCGCGCGCCGAGGCCTTGGCGGCCGACCTCGGCAAACACAACGGCGGCACGCCAATGCCCCTCAAGCACGACCCCGTCTCGGTCTATCATCACGGGGCGCACATGCCCAGCCCCCATCCGAACAACCGGCCACATCACCAGGTACAGACACACGTCTTTGTGAGTGAAAAGTTATATGATCAATCTATAATTAGGGGCCGAGGGGATAGTCGGTTAGCGGCTCTTTCCCAACGTCTATATATATACATATTATTTGTCACTTTTTTCTTTCTTTCGTCTTTATTTTTGCGTTAAATTTGCCCAATGACTTCTTGATTGGCTTGATTTCTTTGAAATTGTGATGACGTTTTGTAGACGTGGGACGAACTCCATGTCCTGGAAAAATTATTATGGGTCGTGCGGAAAGCTCTGACAAGAGTCGCAAAAGTTGCAAGAAAAGTAAAAATTTGTTACTATAAATCATAGACATTTTTTCAAGAATTCAAGCATATCGACGGCTGAGCGGAACAAGGTCGTATCTCACCGCACGGACGAAGAACGTCGTATTTCACCACGCGGATGAAGAACATCGTATCTCACCGTGCGGCTGAAGAACGTCGCATCTCACCGCGCGGATGAAGAATCCCATATCTCACCACGCGGATGAAGAACATCGTATCTCACCGCGTGGATGAAGAACGTCGTATCTCGGCGCTCTTTCGGCCAGTACACGACCAGTATACGGCGAGAAACGACATTCTTCGCCCGCGCGGTGAGATACGATGTTCTTCGTCCGCGCGCCGAGATACGACCTTGTTCCGCTCAGCCGTCGATATTCTGGAGTTACAACAATTTACAGTGTAATTTTTTCTAGAAATTTTTTCGCTACATGTATTTATTCCTTTCTATAAGCTTATAATGCAGCGATAAACCTTAGTTTCCATTATTATTAACCATATAAGAAGTACATACAAATACATAAAAAATCCTGTATAAATTATTGTAAAAATATTACTGATGCCAGTTATATTTTTATTTATGCCCTGATAGAAATTTGTGTATTACAAAATAATCAGAAAGTTAGTAAATAGCTAGAATAAATGGCTAGATAGTAGCCATATTGAAACGCGTTTTCCCCTATTATTAACCCATTTAATAGATTAGAAATAGAATGGCATAACCTCAAAATATTCAATTTAAATTTACTCATAGACTTGACATTACATTTAAGATCATACAATTTTAATAGATAGCTTATAAAAATGTAAACAATAAACACAGATTAAAAAACATTTACAGCACTCCTTTCTTAGATATTAACTGAAACGCATATTTTTCTATTAGATTATGTCTCTCTCACTCCTCGTCATAAAAACAAGCCTTTTACTAGCCATTTCCTAAGTCAAAAAACTGGCCAACAGTTTTTTTTTTGCTCCAATTTTACTACCTTTGAAATAGTTAAGAACAAGCTTGTGTAAATCTTTAAAAAAAAAAGTCTTTCTATTTTCAATCTATTAAATGGTCGAATAATGTTGGAAAATCGTTTCATCGATAGATAGAAATATCCAAGAAAAGTCGCTAGTTTTTGGCTTCACTCCAATAAAACTAACTATTTATTAGGCAAATAATGAAGTCAGTTTCCACCAGGGTGCATAAGAATTCCTTACACTTTATATAAAATACATAAAAAATTCTGTATAAATTATTAATAAATCTTGTATAAACATTCTTATCGAAAAGTTTGAACTCAACAAAGAAATTTAATTAGAAAAATTAACTTAAGCCAGTTATATTTTTACCTATGCATAAGAATTCCTTACACTTCATATTGTATTTGGTTATATTATATTCACTCGAGTTAACGATACCATTATCACTTTCTATTATTAAACTAGTCGTCAAATTTTCATAATAGATTTCATATTGATAAGAACGTCTTACCCCTCAATTGCTTCTTTAATGTATATATATTATGCAGTTCGGTTAAAATAGATCTTAAAATAAATACTTTCATTAATCTCTATTTATATCGCACATATAAATTTAAAATATTGAATATGTAATTTCGGCTATGCATACATAGATACTTATTTCAGGATATGCATATCGATAGCATTAACCATAATAACGTTCATTTTTAGCAGGTTAGTAAATATTTAAATAAAAATCCAGCGATGAGTATAAGTCATTCTCTCAATACCCGAAGCCTCTTCTGAAACGGAAAAAATACTTAGCTCTTTTATCACAACCCAACAAAACAACCAATACTTTACTACAATGCCATCTCGTCCTGTCAATCCGTTCCCTCGCAAAGATTCTCATCAACCTACAGAGTACACAACCCCGACGAAGCCAATCGGCCACAGCTCGGCCGCGTCTACGCAAACCTACCTCAACAATCGATTAAAGATCGCCGCCAAGAACAACATCTCCTGGCCGCATTAGTTCTCGCGTCTACGTATAGGTACATGCATACACAAACATTATACAAGTGATATATCCGCGTGCGGAATATCGACCATACGGCGTGTTCTGCATATAGCAGCGGCGGCAAAGAGAAGAAGCAAAGTGGTCGATACACGTGTATATATACCGCTAGCGAGCATATGTGCCGTATACGTACGCCCATTAAGCCCCCCCCCCCCTAATACGCGATGGACTCTCCGCTGCCTCATGGTGTTGTTCTCTCTTTATTTTTGTTTTCCACGATAGCCGCACATAAGCGCGATTTCTCCCCGCCTGTGTGTGTGTCCGTGTTTTTCCCCCGAGTGTGCCGGTTGTTCTCCTCTTTTTTTCGATCGCGTTCGTATATTGTACAGGTATATGTATAGCATTGAATTTTTCGTACACCCATTTCAATGTATATGTAGCACGGGTCGCTCCTTTAGGCTTCTTCTATACTTGCCTTCGGAGCGCTCCCGCGCTCCTTGATATACCAGCGTTATTGAGCTGCGCTGCGTTTCTTTTTTTTTTTCAGGGCAATAGTCGTTTTCCGAGTTCTGGATTGTGATTCATGGCCGATTCTTTTTTCACTACACGCCGTATCTATTGAGTTATTTTATTGAGTAAATACAAACTCCTTGCAAAGGGGGTTTCGGCTGTTGTCTTTTATTAAGCTTGTATCTGTTCTTTATAGTTTTTTTTTGTATAGCGAGGTTTCGTATACACTGAAAAAAAAATTTCGTAAATTCAACTAAATAAATTTATTTGAATTCCATTCAATCAATTTAAATAAATATGTTCTTGAAATAAATACTAAATATTCAAGTTTAATAAATATTTATTAGAAAATCTCGATCATTTAGTAAAAATAAAATTTATTAAAAATAACTAAAGCTTTAATAAAATTAAATTTATCATCTGCTAAAATTACATAAACGAGTTTTTTAAATATAATAAACCAATTTATTTAAAAGAAATAAATACATTCTAATAAATAATTACTTAAAATTCATAACTAATTTATTATAACATATATACCGAATACGTATTTCTAAATGATTGATCATTTACTTGTATACGGATGATTAAAATTGATAAATATTTATTAAATTTTACAGAATATTTAATTAATAAAGTAGAAAATTTATTACGTTCAAATAAGCAATTTGTGAAAACAATATTTTTATTAACCATACCTGATAAAATTAATTTCTAAATATAATTAAATATTTATTTCATTGAATCAAAAAATTATTTTAAATTACATAAATGCACTGACATAATAAATATTTATTAAGGTAATGTGTACTTACCGACAAATTTTAGAACATATATATCTTTTGCAAATAATAATAGAATTACTAAAAAAAAAAATTGAGTATAGTATTTATATATACGGAGCGCCTGACAGAGCTGTTTTTCCAAAAATCTACTCAGAATTTATTTAATTAAATAAAAGCCGCAATGTCGATAAGTAGGGATCTGTAATACTTCGAATTTTGCCAGTTTTAAAACGAGCGTATCTCATGGAAATGCTGATAGAATCGCACAAAAAAAAATCTGAGCATAGTATTTACATACACGGAGCGCCTGACAGAATTGTTTTTCCAAATAAACGTTCGAATGTTTATTAATTAAATAATGAAATTGGGTTGATTTTGAGGTTCACATCGCCTTAAAAATAATCGTAAACACCTCAGTTTTAAAATAATTATATTAAATTAAATATTAAATATTTGTATTTAATAAATTACATGTCTGTTTCAGATCAAATAAAAATAAACAGTTTACAATACTGTAATTGACATGGAGAAACCAACTAAATAAGTGAAATAGAATTCAGCAAATATTTTTAATTTTACTTTTTCATTATTTTATTAATTGTAAGAAATATTTATTTAAAACAAGTAAATCTTTGTTTCGTTTTAAACTCTTGAATAGTATAATATAAAGTACAGTTATTAATATTTAAAAAAAGATTTCGATCTCTTCCGCATTTCTTAAATTTAAGGTAATGTGTACTTACCGACAAATTTTAGAACATATATATCTTTTGCAAATAATAATAGAATTACTAAAAAAAAAAATTGAGTATAGTATTTATATATACGGAGCGCCTGACAGAGCTGTTTTTCCAAAAATCTACTCAGAATTTATTTAATTAAATAAAAGCCGCAATGTCGATAAGTAGGGATCTGTAATACTTCGAATTTTGCCAGTTTAAAACGAGCGTATCTCATGGAAATGCTGATAGAATCGCACAAAAAAAAATCTGAGCATAGTATTTACATACACGAAGCGCCTGACAGAATTGTTTTTCCAAATAAACGTTCGAATTTTTATTAATTAAATAATGAAATTGGGTTGATTTTGAGGTTCACATCGCCTTAACAAAATAAATTTTGTATGCAATTAAATAATTAGTTGATTTAAAGTCACATCTACTTTAAATGAATAAATATATAATAATTTTATAATTAATACGATTTTGCTGGTTGTTTTAGATGAAAATAATAAAATATTTATTGTAAGTTAATTAGTAGTTTCTTAAATCTAATAATTGGAAATGTAAAACAAATAAGTAATTTTTTAAATTAAGATTATATTTTTTTAATACTAATAAATAGATAGTTAATTTAATACTTGCATATATTAAAAGTCACAAAATATATTATACATAAAAGTAAATATTTTCTTAGTTGAAATAATTAAGAATTTTAAATTAACTAAATAATTTCTCAAATCAAAATAATATTTTCCTTATATTAATAAATAAATATTTATTATAATGAGTGCGTACATTTAAATTAACAAAATATTTAATTAGTACAAATAAATCTTTACTTAAGTCAATTATTAAAACTTGTTAAATTAACTAAATAATTACTCATTTTTACTAAATCTATTGACACTATTTAATAAATATTTATTTAATATAGATAAATATTTCTTTAGCATAAGTAAATAAATTTTGTTAAGTTAAAGAAATATTTAAATAGTAGTATTCTAATAAATAATTTATTAGATTTTAAGAAAATTTAGTTGATTTCAAGAAATATTTTTTTCAGTGTATTATGTATTGGCTTTAATCTTAATCTCGAGGTTAATTTTCGGATTTGTTTAAGGTGTTGTGATACCCACACTATTACTCAATTCTGGGTTCCCGTTTTTCTCCTTCAATTTTAAACTTTTTGAAAAAAACTCTTTGACACGTTTTAAGTTTAATAAAGAACTACAACGTACCAAAGAGTTTTTTTCTTAAAATTAAGAATTGAATGAGAAAAACGGGAACCGAATTTTGAGTCATAGCATTTGGGTATCGCATCACCTTAAAGGTCAACTTGTTATTTTTTAATCAAACCCCTTATTTTTATCGCATAATTAAAATACATATTAAACGTAAAATTGTTCGCTCTTCTCGATTATATATATATAAAATATAGACTCTCATTAAAGCTTCTCGAACCCTGAAGACTTTTGTCCCAGACGTTTTTATGCTGCAAGTAGGTCAACCTTAAAAGTTATTTCAGATGATAGATTATAAAATGGGTTACTACGCTTTCATGAACATCCATCGTAGCGTATTTTTGTGTAACACCCTCGCCAATATATAGACAATTATCACTATATATATAACTAACGTCTACACTTCTGCGCGCAAATGCGCCGTACACAACTTCTCCGTCTACCGCAAGTACACCGTAATGCCATTATACGACCATATCCACAACGTATTTTATTTAATACGCTACCATTATTTATTATTATACCCGCCCCCTCCGCGTACTCCTCTCAAACCGCACGACGTTATATACAAAACGGCACGCGCCTCCGCAAACCGACAAAAACCATTACAGCAACAACAGCGCGCCAAAAAAAAAGAAGGGAAAAAAAAACAACTGTTCATCCAGAGGCAAAAAAAGTACCGTGCGTCCAACAGCCCAGCCATCCCGCATCAAATTGTCGCGCGGCCACCTCCTCTCATCTGTCGCGCTAGCTCGCGCGACTTGACCCTTTCACCCCTCGTACGCACACACACATACGTATTCCCGCGGTCTCTCGCAGATGGCCGGGTATAGAGCAATCGTCGGGCTCGGCGCGCGCGCGCGACACGAATTCAATATAGCCTCGGAAACGCGTGTAACGAGTTTCGTATGTTGCGTGTGTATATATACGTATATAGAAGGGTGGCTAACCGTGTGGCCCGTCGGGCGTAATGATGAAATATCGCTCTCTAACTCTCTACCCTCGAGCAAGCGGCACCTTGCACAGCCCGCCGGCCCGTATCATTTATTTCCCCTCTCTCCGACGTCTTTTTCGACTGGATGCTCGCTTTTTGACGCGCCGCCTCGTTGTGAGTGTGTGTTTTTGTGTAGCCGACGAGGCGAGACAGAAGTGTCATTTATTTCGGGGGCGGTTTTATTGGGTAACCCCGGATAGTTTCGCGCGTTGTTCGCGCGCGTACGCATACGAGGCTGAGAGTAATGAGTATAATGCGATGGGATGGCCGTATCGGTGGCTCTATGAATTTCAAGTGAATCGTGCTGCAGGCCGGTGAATTATTGAGATGACAATGCCGAAACATTTGTTTTTTCTTTCTCTTCTCGGGTGTAGCTAAACGATGGATGTTCTCCTGTTGGTTTGGTATTTTCAAGCGGTTGGTGGTGGACAAAATTTGAGCGAAACAGTTTTGTTTTTATAGGTTCAAGTATTGTTATACATGTTTGATTAATTTTTATAACTCCCCTGGTAGAAATGCTAACCAACAGTTGGCGAACCGTTCGTCAATTTATAAATTAAAAACGTCACAATATGATTATGTTGCTATTGTCGACGAAGAATAACTATTTACACATGTGGAAATATTATATTGTAGATGCTTTAAAATATAGTGATAGTTTTAAATAGTTTTAATTAAATTTCGATGTTAATCTTTATGTAAGTAGAAATGCGATTAACATGTTAACCAACGAAGTCGGTATATTTTCTACCAGGGTCCGGAAAATATTTTAACACAAAAATTTTTGACTAATGAGGATTATAAATAAAGATTACTGCGATCAGTAGTTGCAATAGCGTAATTGCAATTTCATAATGTTATCATAATTCTGCGTGTATATGTACAATAATAACGCAATCGATATTCTTTAACGCGTGCTTACGGGAAATTTGAACAAAAATTTAATTTACAAAAGTTTTGTAAGTGGATAGTGGTATGGATATAACAAATTAAAAGCATAGATTCTTAAAATGTATTTTGTAGAATAGGCACTATTGATGAAATATAAACATATATTCAAATGACCTTGTCCTAAATTTTGTCATATTTATATGATATACTGTTCTATGAGAAACAAGAATGACAATAATGAATTTTAAGATAAAAACTGCTTAAAAAATTACTCAAAATTCTTTATTAAAGTTTCCAATCTCTTTCTACTTTCTTCTTATAATCTTTTTTTTTAACATTTATCCACGTCAACAATACCTGCGGCAAAAATAACATCTCAAACTCAAATGACGCATTCAAGTACGCACGAATTCCACATCACCACGATCTTCAAAAAAACACCGTCACAATCATCACACCAACCCACAAACGATCCGCACCTTACCCGAATATAATTCCTCTACGTCACAACGCTGCCGCGCGCAAACATTTGCACGCGCGGCCGTAGGCTTATAATTGCATAAATAAAATCAAACTCAAATTTACCCTCTTAGCCCCCGCGCGCGCACTCTCCCCATCCATTTTCTCATTAATTTCTTATTCACCCCCCACGTGCACACACACACACACACATGCGCGGCACGTAACTAACTTTCACTCCGGGGAATCGCGGCACATATATATATATACACGATCGTCCCTCGCGCAATTCCCCAACATACACACACAGGCGCGTATACAGGCACAGTAGGGCTGCTCCCCTACCCCGAAAACATCGAAGTTCACGTGTGTACCTATAATACGAGAGATAGGATCTCGCGATTGATATCTCGTCGAGTGTGCCCGACGCATCTTCCGGCGGTTATCGCGGTCGTGCGATCAAACGACAGGTTCTCGCTCCTGGATGCGTAATTGGGAGGTGAGTTGGAGTAGTGCGTATATATTGGGTGTCGCGCTCGAGTGCAGTTTCAGTGCGATGATTTCAAGGGTGCGATAACGGTTCGATCGAGATTGACGTTTTTTTTAATTTCTTAGTATGATCGTTTATTTTTGCGAGTCATTAAAAAAAAGAGCCTTGAATTAGTTAGCGTTTGATTATTTTTTAATATATACTAATGATCATTTTATCCGGTTTAGAATTCGGGACGAGAAAAAGAGGCCATTAGTTGATCATTTATAGCTGTTGCAAACTCTTTTATTCGAGGAAATGAAAAGGTGTATACCGTGACCCAATCATTTACTGACCTTAAATCCTGATCATTCGTTGGTGCAGTAACCCTATTTCGATCATATAAAATTTATTCGTATACGAGCAGTGTATTTTGTTTGCAGTGTAGTATAAACCTTGTAATGATTTATTTATCTAAAACAAAGTAACCGTGTTAAACAAAAGTTCATAAATATAATAATTGTTTGTTTATGATTTCATTATGTGTTAAATTATTCTCGCGCACTTTAATATTTGCTTTAACTTAAATTATATAAACATACATAGCGAAACATTATTTCAGTTATTTACGAAAATATCTATATGGCTATAATAATAATAATTTATTTGATTAATATATATTTCAATAATGTACAACAATGCATTTACAGGACAAATACACACTTGTATAATTGGTCGATAATAAGTACAGTCGAACCGAAATGCACTTGATCGCAATTAAGTTTTATTATCAATTTATCGCCAGACACATTTATTTCATCTTATTTTTAAAGATAAATAATTGTGACATGATTTATTGGATTTTATTGGGTCATAAAATCAAATAATATCGCCGGATTTTGGCTGAAATGTATGAATGATTGGTATGAGAAAGAAAGAATAATTCTCATAAATGTCAATCGATTATTTATATACGCTTCGCGATCGGTTTAATTGAAATAACACTATCAAACTTTATGAAGGAATATGTTCTCTTTGCGTAATTATTATATACACTCAATTTCAATACTTCGAATAATTCCTAAAACTATATAAAACATGACTTTTTCTAAAATTGATAATTTTTATATATTTAATAAACCTTTTCATAGTAAAAGTATTTTACGAACGATTGCGTTTATTTATGTAATTATGTGGAAAAAGTTTTAAATATAATAAAAACTTTTGCGACATATATAAAAAAGTTTTCTATTCAATCAAATTTATATTATAGTTTGAAGTGAAATAATAAACTTTTCCACCGCTAATAAACTAAGTGATCGATACAGAAAATAAAAGTTCTGAAATATCTCCGTAAAACTTATATTTTTCGACAACTATACACCGTTCGCAACATACAAATACCGTATATTAAAGATTTTAGACAAACAACTTCTCGGTTGGTAAAATGAATTAAAAAGTATAACAACTCGAAGCCACAGGAAAGAACATATAATAGTTTTCTTTGAAAAGTAAAGGAAACTTCGCATGTGTCAAAATGCATAAACGCTGCTCCACTTTTCATCACTCCAATCTTTCATTCTCCTTTCTTCATACACACATTAAGGATGTTCAATGGTTACAGCAAAGTTAACAGAAGTCTTTGAAATTTTAATATATCATTACTTAGATAAAGTAAAAGCAGCTTGAATTTTTTCAATATTTTATACTGAGCATTTTTTCGAGAAAAAAATTCATGAAAATCGAGTTTTTAACATAGACTTTTATGGGAGAGTGAGGTTATGTGACCTTTGGACATAAAAATCTCATATAAAAAGTTAAGAGATTAGGTTAAAAGACCTTTATTTGAATAGAAAAATAATCAAAGAATAAAAACGTAGAGGGATCTTGACCGCTTACAGGGCATTTGGGAAAGAAATAAGTGAAAACGTAAACAAAACACCGAGTTCGTCGGCTGCGCGAGGAGGTGCGCGGTGAGCGGGGAGCGCCCGTGGGGGGAGAGGGGCGTCCCTCGCCTCGCCCCGCAGCATGACACCATTGAACATCCTTAAAAATTTCCGCAAACACTCCCAACATTCCCAATATTATCCCGAAACTTCTATCGGAACCATTGACCCACCGAATCCTTCTATACCACCCGCGTCGGGCTAGTTCTTCGCTTCACCCTCCTCCACACACACCCACACGTGCATGCAGCCGCGTATACACATCGGTCACCTACACAACCCCCGCACGCGACGGCGTCAAGTGCGCAGCCGACGCGACGCGCGCAGGTGCGCCAGCTGTCGGTGCATCGCGGCAGGGGGTGTATATGTGTGCGTACGTACCGCTCGCGAAATAAGAGAGAGAGAGAGAGAGAGAGAGCGAGGGGAGCTCATAAATAATTTGCGAGGGGTCGCGAAAGTCGACGGCCTCCTCGCACGTGTTGCGTAATTACAGCGCTACTCTCCGTTTTTTTACGTTATTTTTCTGCAAAACCGCGTTTCCGGTCGCGCGCGTGCAAAGAGGAAGGATGCGTGCGGCTGGAGTGGTAGTGGTAGTCTTTTGAGTGGTTGCTGGCTTGCGTGCGTGGAGTGTGGGGGTGGCGGTTTCGGGGTTCGTCAAGTTGATTGGCCGGTGCGACGCGTTGAAATGCTTTTTGCAGCGGGGAAATAATGAATAGTGAAAACAGATATAAGTTTTCAACGGAATAAATAAGTTTTGCGTCTGAATATTTACATTCCGAGTTGAGTTTTCAGTTTTCTATATATTTGCGTTAAAATGCATTCCATTCATATATAGTTTACGTCTATGAATAATAAGAAGAATACCTTATTTGAAATGACTGTACACGTTGGATATTATTCTGGATGCCGTTGCGTTGCATGCGGCAAAAGATAAAAAGTCGTTAGCTTTTCTTGTAGTCGCGTTCCATAAGATAAACGCTAAATTAATTTTATTTTTATTGTCATTTTCCAAGACGGAATTAGTCATTGAATTGATAATGGTCACATTTCTGTATAGCCGATCGATGAGACTTGAAACAGTGCGCGATGATTATGGCTTTTGTTTCAGAACAAAGTCGATACTTTCTATCGAAATGAGGGATCGCTTTAAAGTACTTTCCCGTGTAATAGCGCCTGTGGCGCACAAAGCGCGCTGCTGTAATGAGTACAATTTGAAGTATATAATGAAGTCAAGTTGATTACCGAACTACAAACTTTCCCTGTTTACTTTAAACAGACCTATATGGATTTCCAAAGAATATTAAAACTGTTCTCGGGCGTATCTTTACACTGCGTAAATAACTTTGAACGAAAACGTATTGATTACCGTTACGTTCAATTGTCGTGCAGCCGCACGTCATCTATATTTTGACTTGTCTTCTAACAATGACTCTTGATGTATTATTGTACGCTTATTGAATTTCATATAGCCTTATGGTATTTTAATTCACATTAATCTAATACAATATTGTTATATTAATATATATATATATATAAAAAATCATAACAGGTGCTATTTAATGTTGTAATAAGGTAACTTGGGGTAATTCGGCCACCTTAAGCGGAATATTTTCGTTGTCCTTCTGTAAATGCGTTGGGAAAAAATAAGAAGAGAGACTTTAAAGTAAACTAAATATACTATGAAGAAAAAAAAACCGCTGCCAATTCATTGGCACGTAACTTCCTCCTAATTAATGTATCGTTCCTATATATATAGTATATATTTTAAATATAAAATATGTTTATTCATTGTACTTTTTTTTCAATGATTTAATAATTCATTATTATTTAAAAAATTACATATTTTTTTCTTATTGAAATTATTTGTTATTTGACACTTATTTTATTTAAAAAAAAGTAATATTTTATAATATAAAATTAAAAAATTGCTATCTACCCTGAGATCAACTTACTCACATTTTCAAAATCATATATAATAACACTATTTTTTACATTATAAATATATTATTATTCAATAATTGTGTATCTTTATTATAAATAATTGTGTATATATTATAAAAATTGAAATTATACTTCTAATTTTGATTTTTTTAATGGTCCGTTATAATTTTCGTCATCCTCTTCTTTTATTTTTAATAAAATATCGTTGATTGTTGATATAATCATTTCTTATACCATCTTAATAAAAAAAAGCAAATAAAATATTATGTAAACACAAATATTAGTGGCAGCTAATAAAAACATTTACATAAATTTCTAAAGGCAAAATGAGTGTATATAAAATTATATGCCCATGATACATAACCGTTTCAACTTTAAAATTTTAATCTCAAAATTGACAGAGGGTAATTCTTACTATATTTACTTCAAATCGCGATTATTCGAAAAATTAATTCAAACTCAAAAATTTCTACAGAGCTCGCTGTAAATAAACCTCAATAAAAAACAAAAGCATGTAAACAACACTATGTATTAACATATACATAAAACCGTTCCCGCAAAATTACGATTTGAAAAAAGGCCTAAAACAGTTTTAACAGTTTTAACCTCAAATATCTCTCAAATTTATAAACTAATTCTTTTAAAACCCTAATAATTCATGTAATAAATAATATACAAACTCTACACCTCCATCAAATTTCAAAGTAATTGAATTTTACTATTATGCGACATATAAAGTCATTTCCAGAATACCAAAATTTTAAATATGAAATATCTCAAAAACTAACCATATAATGTGGATGAAATTTTACATAGGTATTGCCTATATCGCCTGCAAAATAATCTATAAATTTCAAACTGATACATTAAGTCGGCATTGAGAAATTACGATTTTGAAAAATACGTTAAAAAATTTTAACCTTAAATATCTCTAAAAATTATGAGACAATTCTTTTATCTAAATGACTTATACGATAAACATATAAACTCTACATCTCCACAAAATTTCAACATGATTAAACCAATTTTTTTCCCTAGTTATCATGCGACAAAGAAAATGACTTTGCAAAATACGAAAATATTAAATATCAAATATCTCAAAAAGTAATCAAACGATCTTGATGAAAATTTGCACATATATTATCTATATCTCACACAAAATTGTCTATAAATTTGGAGCTGATTCATCGAACCGTTCTCGAGAAATTACGATTTGAATAAAAGGTTAAAAAAAATGTTAACCTCAAATATCTCTGAAATTTATTGACCAATAATTTAACCCAAAGAACTTAGCCGGGAGCTATCCAAAATACACCTCTACAAGGAATTCCAAAGCGAATAAGTCAATTTTACTAAAGTAAACGTCTTTCATACAAAACGCATTTTTTTCATTTTTTAATTGTTTTCTCAAAAACTAGTCGGTAGAATGGATTCAAATTTTTACAGATTATAGCTATTTATATTTTGCATTATCATGATTTTTTCAAAAAAATGTATAAATAAGTGGTTAAAATTTCAAGCCGATAAATAAAATATTTTTTGAGAAATTAATTTATGTAATATAAAAACGTTTTCCATAATAACAAATGACCAAGTGGATAAATTTAAAATTTTTTTAAATATTAAAAAAAGAAAATATAAGTAATTTAAATACCTTTCAAGAAAAGTTCATTATATTATGTAGTAATGGCTGTAAGATATAAAAATATCAAAAAAACTAAAAATTAAAAATCGTTTTTTGGTTATAAAAAAAAGAAAATCAATAAAAACTCAAATCCATCAGGATACCGAGTTTTTTTCGCCAGACGAAGAGAATAGTCTTTGTCCTACGAAAATCGGTCGATTCGTTTCCGAGATATAAAGAGTTTACATACACACACACACACACACACACACACACACACACACATACATACATACACACACACACACACACGCACATACACACACACACACACACATACATCCACGAAAAAAAAAATTTCTCAAAATCAACAAATATCGACATATATCGCCTTAAAACATCTTTTTTGTAACACATGCACGATTTTCGTCATTTTTCGACTTAAAGTGATGCGATACCCACGCTATTACTCAAAATTGGATTCCCGTTTTTCTCATTCAATTTTTAATTTTAAGAAAAAAACTCTTTGATACGTTGTAGTTCTTTATTAAACTTAAAACGTGTCAGAGAGTTTTTTCCAAAAAGTTTAAAATTGAAGGAGAAAAACGGGAACCTAGAATTGAGTAATAGTGTGGTTATCACATCATCTTAAGGTAGTTCTCTTCACATTGCAAAAACTGAAAAAGCTTCTGAAAAAAATATACAAATATTCTTCAAAGTCACAGAAATGATACCATATGTTTGTTTGAGAAAAAAATTCTTGAAAATGGTTATTTTTACATGAGAGTAAATGAGTGCTATATCAACTGTGACAGAAAGTAATAGAATTACTCATCAAAGAAACTGGACTTCAAAAAGAAAAACATAGCTTAAGAAATATGAAATTCGGCTCTTTCTATTAAGTTTATCAAATATGTGTCAAGCCGATCTTTTTAAAAAGATATTAATGATTATAAACACAAATAGCAGACGACGTGCACGAGAGCGAGAGAGACAGAACGACGCCCATGGTATAGTTTGTGCTCTCGCTGAGCAACAAACTGTAGTGCCCGAGGAGAACCCCCTTAAAAAGAGGTCCTAAAGTGACTTTTTTTTTACCAATTGGATAAAAAAATCCATTCGCGCCCAGCGGGCGCAAAATGATCCATTTGCGCGTGCTACTCTAAAATTCCGTAAAATCGCAAAAATCAACTTAGCCTTGCTTTTTAGGTTCAAAAACGCCGAAAATCAATACAGAGTCACAAAAAATATGGTATGCACCTAGGGCTTAGTGGGCCTTTTGACCTCATGTGTTTGCAGTACTCGTCTTCGGTTCGCAAAACGCACTCGCCTTCGGCTCGTGCTAGCTCACCTACGACTTGTACTGCAAACTCCACACTCGGTCTAAAAAGGCCCACTTTGCTCCCTAGGTACACAATATACTATTCAAAAGGTTCTTGCTCTCCCAAGCTGCTCGCGTTCAATGATAATTTTCATTGAGGGTGTAATAGAAATGGATTTGTACACCATAGATCTTTTCGAGCATCATAAATTTATTGATACACCGACGTTTCGGGAGTATAATTAACTCCCCTTATCAAGGTTAAAATTCAAACACAATGAACATACAAAAAATATTAAATATAACGGAAATTATAAAATTTTTGTCACATTAAAGAAAAAATGGAAAAAAACCTTTTTTCCTTACCATGCGAGGTGGTATATCAATTTACAAATTTATAAAGCGACCATTGCGTGGACTCCGCGTGTCAAACAGTTTTTCTTTTTATAATAGGTTTTTTGTAAGATGCCAACATTTGTAAAGCAATACCTGTATAATGAGAATATTTAGAAAAAATTAAATTGTACTAAAGAAAAAACCCAAAATAAGAAAAAAGGCATGAGAAATCAAAAAACTTACATGTTACAAATCAGTCGTTTAGTCATAATGTCAAAGGAGGCTTTACTCAGGATGATATAATCTCACTGTCAGAAGAGACAATAGGAGTTACGGGCATCTCCAGGGTTATTTATAGTATATTATATTAACAGGGTTATTTATAGTAGTAGGGTTATTTATAGGTATAAAGTAGTGGGGATAGAAGTTTAGTAAGGAAATTGACTTAGTAACGCAGTGCCCACCAATGAAAAACTACTCTCTGCTACGTAACCGACGAGAATTTATGAATTTGTTAGGTTTGTTACAAATGTTGGTTGATCTATTAACACTGTCGACTGTGGATTTATAACAATTTTTTAGTTTGATGGTATCAAACTGTCTATTCATATTATTATTGGTACTATAAATGTGTAACATCTCAGAAAACAATCTTTTATTCTTATAACTTTCGTGATCGGCGATATTGACCTTATTAATAGTACATTTCGACACGGGTGGGGAAGTCGATTATTTAGCTGGTGTGACTTTTTGCACGAGCGAAGCGAGTGCGAAAAAGTCACACCAGCTAAATAATCGACTTACGCACTAGTTTCGAACGGTATTTTATACCACGAGCGCCGAAAAATCATATCAAAGTTGTGATTTTGAGGTTAGAGTGGTATAAAATCTATTTTATGTTTATATAAGTTTGCATGTTCGGCTAAAGCCGACGTGGTGTCACCATTCTTAACACTACGCTTATGTTCATTAATGCGTAATCGTAATTGTCTATCTGTCTGTCCAATATATGACATTTTACAATCAGCACAATTAACTTTGTAAACTACACCACTTTTTTCAAACTTATCAACATTATTCTTACCTAATTTAATGTATTTGGAAAGTTTATTGCATGGGTTTCGTATAACCTTATAACTATTACGAGACAGAATTGATTTTAATTTGTAACTGAGATGTTTAATGTATGGGATAACGATGAGCGATTTTTTAGAATCATCTGCAATATTCGAATCGTTTATTTCAGTTTGCAATTTTTTTGTAAAAGACAACCTACGTTATATACCCTCATTAATAAATTTTAACGGATAACCATTCTCAACAAGTTATTGTTTTACAATGTTTAAATTTTGTACATGAAATATACTGTGTGATAAATTAATAGCTTTATCAAGCAAACCATAAACAATCACTCTTTTTTGTGATAAAAGATGATGAGAATCAAAGTGAACGAATCTACCAGAATAAGTACTTTTTCTGTACCAATTTGAAATAATTTTATTACCTTCTCTTATTAAAGACATTTCTAAAAAATTGATAGATTTATTCTCTTCATTTTTCACCGTGAATTTCAAATGTTCATTAAACTCATTAAATTCACATAAACATCGATCGATATCATTTTCCTTAATAATCAATAAACAGTCATCAACATAACGTTTATAGAAAACAACCCTATTTTTAAGGACATTAAGACAATGAAGTTCTAAACATTCGAGAGCTAACTCGCCAAACCACGGACTAGAGCAACCACCCAAAGGAGCCCCATGAGTTTGTTTGAAGTACTTGCCATCAAATTTGAAATATGTAGAAGACATAAGAAAAATAACACCATCAAGAAACTCTTGTAGACTTAAGTTAATTCTGCACTTTAAATATTTCCATTTACGTCTGATCCCCGTTAGCACTAAATCGATATTTATGTTAGTAAATAATCAAACAACATCAAAAGAGACTAATCTATAATTATCTGGTACGTTAATTTTTGAGACAGAATCTAATAATTCGTAACTATTTTTAATGCCCGTAACTCCTATTGTCTCTTCTGACAGTGAGATTATATCATCCTGGGTAAAGCCTCCTTTGACATTATGACTAAACGACTGATTTGTAACATGTAAGTTTTTTGATTTCTCATGCCTTTTTTCTTATTTTGGGTTTTTTCTTTAGTACAATTTAATTTTTTCTAAATATTCTCATTATACAGGTATTGCTTTACAAATGTTGGCGTCTTACAAAAAACCTATTGTAAAAAGAAAAACTGTTTGACACGCGGAGTCCACGCAATGGCCGCTTTATAAATTTGTAAATTGATATACCACCTCGAATGGTAAGGAAAAAAGGTTTTTTTTCCGTTTTTTCTTTAATGTGACAAAAATTTTATAATTTCCGTTATGTTTAATATTTTTTGTATGTTCATTGTGTTTAACCTTGATAAAGGGAGTTAATTATACTCCCGAAACGTCGGTGTATCAATAAATTTATGATGCTCGAAAGGATCTACGGTGTACGAATCCATTTCTATTACACCCTCAATAAATATTAACACAATATACTATTTCAACATTTTTTGTCTCGAAAATTTTTTTCACCGTTACAAAGTTTCCTCATGAGGAAGCAAAAAAAATCGGTTTAATCATGTTGAAATTTTGTGGAAATGTAGAGTTTATATATTATTGTATAAGTCCTTTTGGTAAAAGAATTGTTTCTTGATTTTTAGAGATATTTAAGGTTAAAACTTTTTTACGTTTTCTTGATAATCGTAATTTCTAAATGACGACTCCATATATTTTGTTTGCGATATAGGCAACATATGTTTAAAATTTGATCAAGATTATATGGTTACTTTTTGAGATATTGATATTTAAAATTATGGTATTTATGAAAATGACTTTCTTTATTGCACAATAACTAGAGTAAATTAAATTGTTTTAATTTCTTTGAAATTTTGTAGAGATGTAGAGTTAATATATTTTTTATTATATGAGTTCCTATGATAATAAAAGAATTCGTTTATGAATTTCAGAGATATTTTAGGTTAAAATTGTTTTAGCCCTCTTTGAAAATCGTAATTTTTCGGGAACGGCTTTACGTATATGTTACTAGAAAATGGAAATAACTTACGATACGCACACGTGTTGTTTACTTGCTTTTTCTAATTTAATAAGTTATTAGGTCCATTATTTAAAAATATTGCAACGAGGTATAATGAAGGTAGGTTAATGAAATTATCGATCACTAAAAAAACATGTATTTTTTTACGAATAACTAAAAACGGTATTAATTTAAGTAAAATTAAAAATATTCCCGTATGTTATACAATTTGGTGTGTGGTATAGGCAATATAGGTGTAAAATAATCCGCCAAATAAAAAAACTAGACAGGAATAACTTTATAAGAAATGTAGAAGATAAGATGGATTTTCTTTTCTCGACATTGTTGCCTATATGATAGTTTTTCCCACAGTCTTACATCGAGTTTTCAATCATTATAAAAGCAGATAAGATTATAAAAATAAACAATTTATTAAAATAATATAGATGTTTATTATTTCTTAAAGAACTAATTATTTTGAAATATTTTCGAATACTTGTTTTTCCGAGAATATTTGACAAATCGACTGAAAATTTTAACCACTTATTACACTTATTAAAAACTATATTTGGTTAAAATTTCAATAAATTTTCTTCATTTGTTTTTTAGAAAAAAAAATAATTTTATACAAAAAAGTATAGAAAAAGGAATTGATAAATTAGTTTGAAGAAGCTACGTGCCAATGAAATCAGCAGTGGTTTTTATATTGTTTAATGTTGCTATATTGTATGCTCGTATTTTAATACCAATCAAACTATGGCAACATAGTCTACATATCAGCAAAGAGCGTGCAAATATTTACAGTAGGGCTTCCATCATTGATAAAGATCCAGACTGAGAAAGTTGGGTAATAATATTAATAAATGCTTTGCCCCCTTTCCAAAGGTATATTTTGAAGTAAATTGTTAATAAATTGCGATTTAAGTTTCTTAAACTCGGTTTGTCAACTTAAAATGCCAATAATGAAAATTTTAATAGCAACATTTTAATGAAAATATCATCATATTTTTTTAAATATTTTTTATTACAAAATTATTGAAAAAAAGAACCAAATATTCAATTACATTATATTTCATTCAACCTTTATCTTTTTCTTTTAAATTTAAAATTAGTTTTTTATTTCAAGTAAAAAATACTTCACGTTGCAATTTTTCAGCATACGAATAACCAAGATCCGAATTTGAAAATCGAGCAAATCTCGTTTTTAAAGTTGTTTTCAAATGCGCATTTTTCTGTGAAGAAATTAAATTTTCATCTTTATTAGTTTTATCCCAATAAACTTTTTTTTTTGCAAAAAAAAAAGTTTAATATAATTTTCTGTTCAACTCGCCAGAACTTCGTTCAGATCATCTATTTCTTCCAGAAATTTTTACACAATAAATTTTGGAGTATTAGGAATATTATAAATCATAGCGGAATAATAGAGATTGTTATTGAACCAAATAGCGAATTTTAAAACAATTTTTTGCACTATTTTAAACCTGTATTTTCAAATGCAAAAGTTGTGTAACAAATTTTCGAATTTTGCGATTTGATTCGAACTATTATATTCTTAAATGCCTAAGAAAGTTTTTTGGAAAATTCCAGTACTCTATGCATTGTTGCTAAATAGAATTTTTCGTAATTGTTACGATAAATGCTGTTGAAGGCCACGGTACACGTGTTACGACGTGCGTACGACACGATCACGAAAAATTGTACAACAATACATAGACTGCTGAAATTTTCGTGTCGTGCGCACGTCGTAACACGTTTACCGTAGCGCGCGGCCTTCAACAGCATTTATCGTAAGAATCACGAAATAACCAAGCTACCGATAGCACTAAAGAAATAGTTAACTCCAACACTTGTATTTATTTTATTTTTAATTTATAATTCTATTAATGATCATTCGATAAGATCCGTGTATATAAGGAAGATTTTTTTTTTTCATTTTCACTTATCGCAGTCATGAAGGTTTTGTGTATTTTGTTGTGCGTCGCTTTCGCGAGCGGCTTCTATATAGGTAAAAGAGGTTTTAAATAGTATTTTTGTTGATTAAAATAAATTTTTCAATTACATATTGTATTTCAATTTCTAATAGATAACAATGAAACACATGAAGAGAAAATTGTTGGAGGAGGTTACGTTACAATAGAAGACGTATCATATCAGGTAAATAAATATCAAATAAATTTTGTAACATTCATTCCTTTCAGCAATTTCTTTAATGTAACTGGTTAAAAAAATAATATAGTCCATAAACAATATTAATAGACGTACTTACTTTATCGCATTATGTATTGAGTAAATTTCATACATAACAGTTTATAGAAATTTAAAAGTTTTTAAAAATAATTCAAGAAGATGTTGAATCTGATTAAAGTTCCTTATATCTTGTATATCAACATAATAATTTCAATATAAATCTTTAAGCCCACAGCTATCAGGATGAATGTATTTAAATTTATTTTTAGGCTAGCTTGTTTCAGTTCAGAATACATAACTTCTGCGGTGCAACTATTATACATGAATCTTGGGTTGTAACTGCTGCACACTGTGTCCAGTAAGATTTCATTTAATTTTTATAATTACATTAAGTATTTCTAGAGAATAAAACTTCTTACAAAAAATTAAATTAATCTCTTCATTGCAAAATAGTAATGAATCGCATATATCAGTACGAACTGGCAGTAGATACAGAAGAACTTTCGGTATAATACACAGAATTGAGAGAATTATAATACACGAGCATTTTGTGATGTACGGCAAAGTCAACGACATTGCTTTAATCAAGGTAATTAAATATGTTTATTTTACCCGTGAATTACTTAGAAAGGATTTAGTATAGATGTAATATCACTATTCATGACAATGTTAGTATTTCAATGTGTGTTTTATACAACTTCGAAACTTGTGAAATAAATTTCAGTACACATTTTAATTTTTGATTAAGAACTAAGAACTTGTGACTAAAACGAATATTTTCATTATATTTATCATCCAGCTTGTAGTGCCTATTCGATTTAATGATAAACAACGGTCTATAGAACTTGCAAATCCATACGATATTCCAAGAGAAGGTCAATTGATGCGGATTTCTGGTTTTGGAAAGATAGGGGTAAGTTCTTATCCCGCACAGAGAAAGGTTTTCTTTTTTTCTAGAATTTCTTTAGTTAATTTAATTAACTATTTTTAGGAACAACTGGAACTTTCTGAGATTTTGAAGGCTGCATACGTACCTGTAGTGAATCAAGAATATTGTAAAAGAGTTTACGAGCCAGAACCCATAACCAATACGTTTTGTGCTGGCAATGGAGACACTGATGCGTGCGATGGTGATTCTGGTGGACCTGGTGTTATTCACGGTAAACTCTATGGAATCATTTCCTCTGGTAGCCATTGCGCATCGACATTATTTCCTGGAGTGTACACTAGGGTATCCAAATACCATGATTGGATTCAAGAAAAAATGAGACTCAAATTCTAAAATTTGTAAACCTAGCTTAGTATAAAAAATACTTGTATTATGTGATAGAAATAAAATTTTGAACATAAAGAAAAAACTAGGAGTGCTGAGCCCCCTGCATAGGTATTATAAAGGTTTGGAAGAGTGTGTGAGTTATTGGGCCTCTTGGGCGTTATGTAGTACTTTATGCCCGCTGGCTGAATAATTTTGAAGTTACAACGTGGGCGTAAAATGTACGAAAAGTTCTTATGGCAGGTACTTGACTACAATTAATTGATTTCAGTACTTTCTTGTGTTTAATTTGTATAGAAGAATGAAGAAATTTGAATACATTTCTGAGAACATAGTCATACAGTTTTTCGGAGAATGGTTTGCATTACTTGACTATCGATAATTGATTTCACAACTTTCGTTTATTTGATTTGCAGTGAACAATTTGAATGTAATTACATATAATTTGTTGAGCCATGCATACATTGACTCAAAGAAGTAAAAGACTTTTTTACTAGTATTTATTTGACTTCTTTTAAATAGATTATACAGAAAAAACTTCTATACTTGCCTTATTTTATACTTTCGTAGAAAGTTTTATTAAAAATTATTTGTACAGTCATGAAAAAAATTATTACCATTTGTAGAGAGTGCTTTTTGAATAAATAAGATTAAAATAAATAAAAGGACTATAGACAAATTGTGTTGTTAGAATATATTTAAAAAATTAGTTTTTTAAAGAATATGTTGATTGTTTTGAAAAAATATTTAAGCTCTCATTAATGTTTTTGGTACAGAGGGAGAGAGAGAGGGGGAAGAAAGAAAGGGTGGGAGAGTTTAGCAAATAATGTTTGTTAAGTATAAAACTATATGGAATAGTAACCAAACTTATTCTTGCCTATAAGTTTTTACTTTTGTAAAAAAATTTTTTAGAGAGATTTCACAACTTTTTAAGAGTAAAAGTACATGATAAATAATGTTTGTTAAGTATAAAATTACACTTTAATTGATTTCACAACTTTTTTGGGTTTGACTTTCAGTATCCGCGTGAAAGAAATTTATTTCGACTTTAGAACGCAAAAATTTATTATTTATTCGTAGAATTCCTTTTCATAAAATAAAACGTAAATAATATTTTAGGATATTGTATAGGTTTCGGAAAATAATTCTTATGGTTTCCGAAAAAATTCTTATCGTTTGTAAAAGTTTTTGTAAAGTGATTGTAAAGGTTTTGGAAAAGAATTTCTCGTTGCTTGCAAAAGTTTGTGAAGGATTGTAGAAGTTTTGTAAAATAATTTATGAATGGATTTTTTGAAAGATGTAGTGATGGACCATTTTTGGAGATATTTTGTAGAGAAGATATAAAATATAATAATGAATAATTTACATTACATTGTAATACTTTTATTAAGGTTCTTGCACTTCTATATCCGACAGATTGATAAAACCTCATTCATAACTAAACTCACAGGTCCTGGGCCAACTCCCTTTGGTATAGTTGCTAGCTCGAAATCATAGAGCCAGTAAAACATTGATAATTAAAACACCGTAAAGTATAGAACAAGGCTTTGCTAGGGGAATATCTACAACAGTATTTCTTTTTGTCTCTACTACAGGAGGTTGCGTGCTTTGACAGACTTGAACATTATCTTTTGGTCGCCTTAATGCATAATGATTTGATTCACACTATCCAACAAGAACAATTTGTAACGAATTCATAGGTACTATGTGTTCAGCATTTTATTATAACAATCTAACTTTAAGCACAATAAGTTAGTTATGTATGAATAGAAGACACAGCCTAAACAGTCTGCTAATATATAATAAACTCGTGTCCCAGATTCAATTGCATATAGACCCTAGATCCATATAGATCACACAGTAAACATATTTCCAAATGCATTTTTTTAATTGACTTATTTATTCACTCCTTCTATTTTAATTATTTATGCTTTTCACTTTACAAAACTTTTATCAAAATACACAAAATAACGTAAATTTTGAGGTTAGAGTGGTATAAAATATGTTTATTATGTCAGGTAATCTATGGATCCAAGGTCTTATGTCAGTGAACCTTGGAACACGAGTATGTTATATATGGGTGTGTGTGTGTTTGTGTGAAAAAACTTTTTGAAATAAATAATAAAAATTAGTACAGAGAAATAAACATTTAGCATTTGTGAAATAACTTGTTTTTTGTAATATAAAAACGTGGTGCTTCCCAGTGAAATACATTTGTGGGTTCTTATATCAATAAGAACCCACAAATGTATTTCACTGGGAAGCACCATGTTTTTATATTACAAAAAACAAGTTATTTCACAAATGGATCCATAGACCTTGGATCCATAGATTACCTAACATAATAAACATATTTTATACCACTCTAACCTGAAAATCACAACTTCGATATGATTTTTCGGCGCTCGTGGTATAAAATACCGTTCGAAACTAGTGCGTAAGTCACACCAGCTAAATAATCGACTTCCCCACCCGTGTCGAAATGTACTATTTAAACGCATTTTTTAAGTTCACTTATTTATTCCCTCCTATTTTAATCATTTCTCCTTTTCACTTTACAAAACTTTTATCAAAATACGCAAAATAATGTATATTTCACTGACATAAAAGCCCACAAATGTATTTCAATGGAAAGCGTTATGTTTTTATATTATAAATTATTCACTCCTCTCATTTTAATCATTTATGCTTTTCACTTTACAAAACTCTTATCAAAATACACAAGATAACGTACATTTCACTGACATAAGAACCCACAAATGTATTTCACTGGGAAGTACTATGTTTTTATATTACAAAAAACAAGTTATTTCACAAATGCTAAATGTTCATTTCTCGGTACTAATTTTTATTGTTTATTTCAAATAGTTTTTTCACACATACGCACACACTCACATATAACAAACTCGTGTTTCAAGGTTCACTCACATAAGACCTTGGTTTTGTATTTATTCAAATTTCACAATAACACATTGTCTTAGTATTTCTCAGCATTGCAATGTTCATTTTCTATAAACTTTTACTTGGATCATGAACAAATTTTTGAAATGACTTCGTATGGTTAGAGTACATCCTAGCTGCAAATTCTTTACAAGTAACCATTGTTGCTTGTTTTTTTGAACTCTGTAAGTCCTTAATAAGTATTCAATCCTGAACTGAACATATTTCATGAATACACGTATTCTATTTGGATATTAGCCAGCTGCCAATGTTGCTCTTATTTCATAGTTCAATTTTCAGAATTTAAATTGAAATTTCTGTATTACCTGATGATCCTCTAACTTTTACAAAACTTGAAGCTCAAAGTTGACTATAATTTCCATATATATTAAAGGACCCCGCACACAATGTATGGAAAATAATCATTCGGTCAAATTGGATCAAACTTGGGGAAAAGATAGATCTTGAGGTCCTGAACAAAAGTTCTCATGGGCAAAACCCCCCAAAATTTGACCGAATGATTTTTTCCCATACATTGTGTGCGGGGTCCTTTGTTAATTAACTCTTCTATTCTATGATGTACGTGTCAATAATCCTTAGGTCCTGATACTCTGTAAAAATAAAAAAAAGATTTTACAAAGTAACGATACTTTTATATTGTATATTATAACTATAATGTTCAATAAACAGATGGCTCCTCTGAAACATTTAGCATCCCACACCATGAACCAATCATTAATTACATTATACTCTACACTTGGACTTGTTGAAATTTTTACACAAAACCACTTAAATTAGTAATCTATCATTGCTCACATCTTGTAAAATTAAAAATAAAGAGTTTATGAACTAAGAATCACTGAGAGAACAAAAACTTTCTTGACATTTATTTGTGTATATAACTTCTTGAAATTGCTATTTAAATCTTGTCTAGAAAAAAGTTTACTGTGGACTCTGAAACATTTTAGCGTCTCTTACCATGACCTAATCATAAATTAAATTATTCTGAGCACTTTTATTCGTTCAAATATTCACAATAACACATCGTTCTGGCATTTTTCTGTATTTCTATTTTCATTTTATACAATCTTTTGAAACAGTTTATGAACTAAGAATTACTGAGAGAACAAAAACTTTCTTGACATTTATTTATGGATATAACTTCTTGAAATTATTATTTTAATCTTGTGTAGAAAAAAGTTTACTGTGGTCTTTTTATTGTTTAAAAACTTCTGTCCTGCTAGTTTTTGCGTGGAATCCCCATTCTAGATAAAAAAAATCTAATTTTTGAATATAACTTCAACTAAACTAGAATGATTTTTTCTTTTTGTACAATCACGTACAAATTTGGATCATATTCCTTATACAATCTGA
The DNA here is from genome assembly GCA_036365515.1 of Torymus aiolomorphi. Lineage (NCBI taxonomy): Eukaryota > Metazoa > Arthropoda > Insecta > Hymenoptera > Torymidae > Torymus > Torymus aiolomorphi. The sequence goes on from CM070877.1 coordinate 156,919,964, forward strand.
AAAAAATATAAAAAATCAACACAAAGTTTCAATGTTCTCTAACTGATATTTTATATTTTAAAAATAGACATTTAGTCATTTAATACTTATCTGATTATTTTTGTTGTTGATGTACACAAATCTTGTAGTTAATATATAAACTTGTGTTTACAAGGGCTACAAAAATAAAAAATGTTTCAGAAAAACCACATTCACAACCTAAAAATAAGTAGAATATATTAGTGTGTTTGTTTTTATGCTAATATCTTCTTCAAGCTGCATTTGCATTTTAAGTAAAAAACGGAGTAAACCCTGAGTCTGAAATAATAAATGTAATTCAAAAAATTAATAATACTTATAATACTATATCATAATACTATTCTTTAACATCACCAATTCCATCAGCATTTATCGCAAATGTAGCTTCACTTTCAGGTAAGCATGAATCGTAAATTCTGCATATCCTTGTTTCACCTCTTCCTTTACGTAAATAAAGTCTAGTTGTATGTACTTGTATGAGTAAAATAATATTGCCGCTAATAGGTTTCTTTTGATCACCTTCAAACATACTAGCTGTACTATCCACTTGAGCTACTACTTGATTAGTGATAACCACTGCGCAGCCAAATTCATCAGCTAATCTAAGCAATAATAGAAGAAATCTGGCTAAATGCATTTGGCGAGCTGCCAATTCTTCTCTTCCAGCAAAATCTGTCCTGTATAATGCAGTAGCACTGTCTACTATCAATAGCCCATATCTAGATTCTGACATCATAGCACTGGCTTTTATCAAAAGCTGAGTTTGGTGGTCAGAGTTGTATGCACAGGCAGTTGCAACATTGTTAAGTACACTATCCCCACTGATGTTATGAGAAGTTACTGGCATTACTACTGGTGCTGCTCCTTCGATAAGAATCTGTTCCAGAGCTCAAAGTCTACGAGAAAATTCTATAACCTGAAAATGAAAAAAATGTTCACAAGAGTCACAGTTTTGTTGTTATCATATATACTTTCTCTCTCTCTCTCTCTCTCTCTCTCTCTCTTCGAGTATACATTACTTTATATATAATATATGATGAACTCATTGGAGCTTGTTGACCAATCATAACAGAGCAGTGGTCGGAACAAAACAGCTGATCGACCAGAGAAAAGAAGAAGAAAAATTTCTGATCCGAAAACAACCATCGGAAATTATAAACTCGATATACATAAGAACGACACAATATTTTTAATTGAAATTTTTTATACATGTAGTATATCAAAAAAGCTATCCATTGTTATAATTAAATATAAGATAAAACATAATGCAAAGTCGTAAAAAATAAGTGAAATTCTCGCACACCCATTTCAAAGTATACAGTAGCGCGGTCGTCCCTCAGGCTTCTTCTACATTGGACAGATACTGGCCTTCGGAGCGCTCCCGCGCTCCTTAATTTTTATCATTTTTATCATTAAAATAAATATAAATACATCTGCAGTAAAATTTAAATAAAAATTATCGATTTACTTTTACACATTTATTTCTTTTTTTTTTATAAAGGTTTGCATTTTAATTCTACATATATAGATATATGTAAATAATTTTTTAATTAGTCTATATGCATATCAATTTATTAAGTATTAATTGATATGATCAAAGTGCATATAGTAATATTAAAAACATGGTTTTCATAATTTTTATCGAAATTATAATAATCGTTTTTATTTTTATTTTTGAAAACGTTAAATAGAAAAAAAGTTTTGTTTCAATATTATCAACAACTTTTGCATTCGAAATTTTTGTGTATAGTCAAATTCTGTTAAATTATATGAGGAAAACTATTGTTTCATTACTCTCGATTAATAAAAAAACATAGAGTTAAATTAATTAATTATATAACATTGTTAAATTTCATACAGTTCTAACGAAAGGTGGGGACTATAGCTGCTCACGGGTGTTCTTAACTATATATACCTATACAATCTCAATTACGGAAAAATACTCGCGACACATGCACACATACATTAATACCGCAGAAAGGAGAAAAAACAGAAGAAAAAAGCAATGCATATTGATGCATTCGGCAACGGCAATCTGGTATTGCGCTGCGTGCATGAGTACTACTGCATTTGTAGCAGTCGTAACGGCTACCACGGCTAGGCTGCGTTCGCGTACATAAGTGCAGCGGAAAAACGCATGCGACCCGCGTGACCGCGAGCTCTCCCTGTGTATAATATATATATATATATATATATATATATATATATATATATATATATATATATATATATATATATATATATATCGCGCGCGCTTTCTGCTACTGCTCTCAAGGCGAATAGCCCTAGTGAGTACTTAGTGCGGCGTGCTGTGTGCGTGCGTATGTCCATGGTGTGTAATGGCGCTCTGGTGAATGTTGTTCCTTTCATCGTGTTCGGCGGTTGATGATAATTCGTCGCAGACAGGAAGGCAGTGTGTCAACGGCGAGAGCAGATTTAGTAAGCCCTTCCTCATTTCTAACCTCTCTGATGGGTGAGCTGATGGTACTTTCTGTTGTTGCAGGTATATTTGTGGCAGTGAGAAGAGTGTAAACGACGAGCACTGCTACAGACTGTTTCTTGGGTGTGGAAGAAATGTTGCCTGGGTTAATTATGTGGTTTTTAGGTACTCAACTGTCCTTGTTTGCCTCTCACACTAGTGACTATGTGTACAGTTAATCTGCTGCTTGGGTCTTCAGCGACTCTCAAGCTGGAGCTGTTCCAGTAGTGAAACAACAGTTGAAGGTTTCCTTCCAGTCCTTCCCCTCTAGTTGTTACAGGTAGCTGGTACAGCGAGTGAACAACAACCATTGCTGCAGACTTTTGTTTTGTATGGTAATGTTTATTTTTGTGTCATCTATTTATTAGTCATATGTGGTTTTTAGGTGCTCAACTCTCCTCGCTTGTCCCCCAAAATAGCGACTGATCTGCTGTTCATGTTCTTTGTTGATCCCTAGGCTGAGGCAATCCTTGACGTTGAGATACAATTGACGGTCTCTGTCAGTACTTTCCTCCCAGGTGGTATGGTTACTGAAGTAGAGGATCGCTGTTAGATGATTCTCAGCACAATGGCATCTATGGAGTAGTGCCAGCCTAAACCGTCCAGCCCTATTTTGCTGCTTCTGCAGCTCTAAGTGATCTTCAAGTGTTAGTACTTTATAGTGTGAGGGGATAGGTAATTAGGAACTGGGGATATCATAAAATTGCTGCGTGTGTGGTTAAATACGACACGAGTAGGTAGTTATCGCTGGTAATATTAGCTCGTCTGGTCAATTTCTAAGTTTAGTCAGGGTGTAAGAACTCGCTTCAGGGTATCTATTGTATTCAAATACATCATTATGTATTTCGCAGACTTCTACCCAGTGAAACTTACCTATTTAATAATTTTCTAGCACACTGTAAGACTGACAGAGTTAGCTAAAATATTGCATTATTTATATATTGAAATTTACCATACTACAAAATTTATAGCACATACATTACACAAAAGTTTTTTTTGTAAATATGATATTACTTTAACATGTACTTGTATAATATTAGACAGTTTTGATTCGTTTAGTTCAATCGCTTAGGTCCTGTGAACATAGTTAACAAGGTGCAATCTTGTATCAAATTTTTTAAAGTTGTTATCGAAACAGTAAGATAACATAATTATATATTTTTACCAACCCAATTTTTATACATTTTTCTAATTTTAATTCTACTACATTCTAAGTTCTCTAGATCATTTGACAAGGAATTATAAGTTCTGACAGCTTCTATGTAACAGTTTTTGTTAGTCATTGTTTGAGTTTTCTTTTATTGGTATCTGTACAGTTCTATTTCTTGTGTATTATTTGTCTCTGATATTTAGTTTCTCATAATGATAGAAAACGAACTCAAAACAAAATAATTATTGAATATTTAAAGGGCATCTTTCAAACACAAAAGTATTTTTAAATTTAATTTTAAAAATTTAATTTTGTAAATTATTTAATGGTCTTCGACTATTCATATATAAAGAACCACAAGATATTATCCCATAATTTTTAAGACTATTATAAAGAGTATAATATAATGTCAACAATGTTTTAGTTTGCATTATTCGTTTTTTCTTTTTTGTAGAAAAAAGAGGAATAGATTTTCGTTTCTTTAATTATTTTTTACCAATGTGTTTATCAGATTGAATATTGTAATCAAATGTACTTTTGTATCTCATTATATTTTTGTAATTACATTACCGTTAGATATCGATTTTTCCGATTTTATTGATAGCTTTTGTATTTAATATTTCTGTATCAAATCGAATTCTGTTAAATAATAAGCGAAAATTGACTATGTAAGGTGCATTGATGCATTAAAAATCGTATTTATAGGTTTAGATACCAGGAATTGATTTTACATGAAAATGTTAAATGGGAAAAATTTTTGTTTTATTATAATCTACAATTTTTACATTTAACATATTTGTGTAAAGTTAAATCTTGTGACGTTATAGCCGAAAATTGTCCATTTTATGTATATTTAGGCGTTTAAAATCGTTTTTATAGGTCTAACTCGTCAGATATTGGTTTTTGATGAAAATGTTAAATGGGAAAAAGTTTTGTTTTATTATAATCTACAACTTTTACATTTAACATATTTGTGTAAAGTTAAGTTCTGTGACGTTATAGCCGAAAATTGTCCATTTTATGTATATTTAGGCGTTTAAAATCGTTTTTATAGGTCTAACTCGTCAGATATTGGTTTTTGATGAAAATGTTAAATGGGAAAAAGTTTTGTTTAAATATTATCTACAATATTAAAAATCGTTTTTTTGGTTTTAACTCGTCAGGAATTCGTTGTACAAAAAATGTTGAATAGGAAAAGGTTTTGTTTTAACGTTATCTATAATTTTTACCTTTAACATTTTTGTGTAAAGTCAAATCCTGTAAAGTAATAGCAAAAGAACGACTATTTAATGTTTTTAGCGCTTTTTTCGCTATTCTATTGCCAAATATTGTTCGTAGAAAAAAATGTTCAATGTAAAAAAGTCGTGTTTTAATTAGTTTTAGCAGATGCAATTATTGTTTTTGACTTAAAGTTAATTGTGTTCACCGTATGTCCATAAATCGATTTTTTCAAATTTTTGTTTTGTCTGGCATTTTTTTATTTGTCGATCGATTAGGCCCGGTTGAGAACTGTCAGTTACTTATAATTAGATGAGTATCTGCGCCAAAGCTCGTTTGGATCTATAAAAAATTCGTTGAGATAATCTGAAAACTTGCTTACATACATACGTACAGACATACATACATCTCGGAAAACGCTTAAAATGGACTCATTTTGGGTGGAAAATAGTTTTTATGTTGTAAATTTTCAGAATTTGAAGTGTTACAATTTTCGCCCTGACGAAACTATAAGGCTCTCCCGAGCAGCGGTCGTGCCTAATTAAGCTTGATTCTTCCTGCTAATAACGTCACACGATTAGATACTGAACGATTACTCTCAAAATAAGTATGTGGAAAATACACCAAAATTTTGCGGTTTACGGTAAGTACAATTAGTAAAAAAAATTTCTTTTTGAGACACCAAATCTACCTTCTGTATTTGATTTTTCTATTACTATACATCATATCGAACAAATCCCACTTAGGGCGTAAAGTTATACTTTGTGCCCTTGATACGAAAACTACTGTTTAATAATCATCTTTCGACCAAAAAAAACCTGTGTTAATTTTTTTTATGGTTGAAGATTGTTCTAAGATGTACGAAACCAATACCTAACTCAAACTGAACAAATTATGAATGATATTTAAAATTCTTATTTAGCATACTATTTACTATCAAGGGGAATAATTGTAACTTTCTCACAGAAAAGTCTTGACTATTTTAAAATAGATACGCTTTACGATTATTTTGTATGTTCAATATCAAGGAGCGCGGGATTATCACACAAGAAGAATCTAAAATAATTTTTGTACTGTTGAATAGAATCGTCATAGTTTTTAGTAAACCTAGCCAAGTTGCTCGCATGGAATATTGTCTTGCAGTTCTGGTGCATGGTGCAAATACAAACGCTAGCTCCAGCCAAAATGCACCATTGTAGTCGAAGCTCTGCAAATTTCGTTAAGCCGACTGATATCTGTGGGTTGAGCTCTTTGAATCGAACATGCAGGTATTTTATGTCACACAGCATCAAGCGCTTGTTTTTTTTCTTTTTCTTTACCAAGTCTCACAGTAATAACATCTTTCTTATTTGGCATAATCCTACTGTTCTCATCACTTTCATAAAAATTGCGAACTAATTCAACAACGTCTTGTGATTGCCACCTCTAGCAATAGGTGTCGTCATAACTCCCTCTGTTTCTTTGAGTTTTAGAGCTTTCTTGACAAAATATTTCGAGGTATTGAACTCTCTAGAAGGATGTGCAATACTCCAGCTATCAGGTACTATTGCGAAGATCGTGATCCCATTCAATGGTAAACTAGAAAACTTCTGCTTTAGTTTGTCTAGCATTTGCTCGAGTTCTCTTTCTCTAGATAAAGAAGACTTATTGCTAGGCTCTGGGGCTTCATATTCATCATTCGCATATGATTGTTCTGATTGAGAATCAATACTGGAGTTTAATACTTCAGGTTTCGAACTCACATCAATTGCCTCAAATTTACGTTTCCTGCAACTAGAGCATATTTTCATGCCAGGTATATATACTGGAAGGAACTTCTGCAAGTTTATCAAAACTGGTAGGAGATTCTTACCCTTATCAGGAGAGATATTGAATGGATTAATACATCTATTCCCATAAATCCCGGTTTCTTGAGATTCCATGATATTCACCGATAGTCATCGTTTTATCCAAATAATAGACGTGAAAACAACTGATTTAAATATACGAGAACTACTTCCAGCAAGAGTAGTCGTGAAAACGACTGATTTAAATACGAAAACTATTTCCAGCAAGAGTAGTCGTGAAAACGACTCGAATGTCGAAAATCACTTTTCTGACGGGTAGTCGTGAAAACTACTAATATAATACAATAACTATTCCCAGCAAGAGAAGCAAGAACGTTTATGAATATGTTTTCATGAGTATCAATGATGCTTTATAGATTACTTAATCCACGGATAAGGAAGAAATAAACTTCGACACACTTTGCCTCGTGTGAACTTGTGAATTTACATACTAGAGAATTTCTTATTCGGAAATAACGCGATAAATCAAAAAATCATCAAGAATAGTTTCCGTTCATAATTTTATGTAAAAAGTCGTGAGATTTTTTTATTGTCGACATTATTTCTGAGCAATATTGGATCCGCCATCTTGAATTTTACAAATTTAACTCCGGATTCCCGATTAGCAACTTGAAAGAGATTTCTCTTAGTTACCAAATTTTTTATGGATCCGTTGATTTTTGAAATTTCGTTCACCATATTGGATCCGCCATCTTGAATTTTGAAAGTTTGATCGTGGAATTTGAACCAGTAGCCTGACAAGCTACTGCATGAATTTTTTCATAATTTTTTATCGCTATTCTGAATTTTTACACACATGCCTATTACATACCTAATGCACTTTCTATCGTTATGGCCGCCATATTGGTCGGCCATCTTGAAATCATGGCTTCTGCCACTCCGCATTCGAAAGCCAATATTTCAAGGAAAATTTTGAGTAGTCGTACGTTTTCGTACATCCTCTCAATTTTTGGACAGGGGGGGGGGGGGGAGGTTAAAAATGACGTGAAACGTCCCATACATGTATGTGTATGTGTGTGTGTGTGTGTGCGTGCATGCGTGTGTGTGTGTGTGTGTGTGTGTATGTGTGTGTGTGTGTGTGTAACAACAACAACAAAAATTGTGACTACAATTCTTTCAGACTCAGGCTTTACTCCGCTTTTTGCTTAAAATGCAAATGAAGCTTGAAAAAGAAACCGCTGCCAATTCATTGGCCCGTGGCTTCCTCAAACTTAATTTGCTTATTCCTTTAATTAATTTTTAATAACAACATTTATAATTTTTGCAACAATTTATGACATAATTATAATTAAATTCATTTATGTAGATTAAAAAGTATTAATTTTTAAATTATGTATAAAATATGAATAAAATAATAGGTATGATTTTTGTTTTTAAATTATGTGTGAAAAATAAATAAAATAATTGATTGTAATATTATCGTCAAAACCTTTTAAAATTCCTAAATAAGCTTTACTTCAAATTATATTTTCTTTGTGAAATTTCACACATAGGGTACTGTAAAATTCTCATCTTATAAATAATAATATGATATGATACGAATGGTGATATTAAATATAGGATTAAGGATGTTAGAAATAAACTGCATATAACACTAGAATTAGCATGGAAATAAAGAATTGCGATTTATTGCGAAAGCTTACAAATTCCTTGACTATAGTTTTCGGAGATTCTAATTGACAAATACGCAGGTATACGCACGGGAACAAACACGCTATCATAGAGTTTTGCAGGTACTCGATTATATTTATTTTACTTGCCGCGATCTATCAACAACTATTTGTCTCTAGTACTTATCTCGGTGAATTACGGAGCGAGCGAATGGGTCAAAGGCTGAAATCCTTGCACACGTGGTCGATAGCTCTCTCCCCGCCGAATCTCCGCCTTCCTGGAGCTTTCTTGGGTCGTGACTTTGTTGGTAAGTTTGCTTGAAGGTGAAAACCAGTTCGCCTCAGGCCCGAGGATGAAGCTGAGATGCGACCTTTTTTGATGGCTAGGCTAGGAACTCATTTGCCCTGTAGGAGGACGCTGACCCTGAAACCAGGACTGTGAAGATGAATGTCATCACTCCGGCGGCCGACGAGGAAAGAGAGTTGATTGACAGCGCTCAGTAGCGCTGCCCCTCAGTGACAGCGCTCATTGCGCCTCTTCGTCACATATACTTTAAGCAGCCTATTGTTACCGTTCGCAATTACCTTTGTCCACCGTGGATAAGTACACACGTTATAGTATGCATCTCTAGTAGTATGCCTGTCCGTATTTGTGTGCTCTTTCTGGAATGTTCGATGTAAGAAAAAGATTCTAACCTTAAAAATAATAAATGGCTATTACAAAACAAAAGCAGGTTCACAACACGCGCGCATAGCGTATGTCATTTCCACTTTCTATAGTATACATAATGCGGGAATAAAGTAACTTAACGGGAATTAAGTAAATTAGCGGGAATAAAGTACTTTTATTCCCGAATTATGCGGGAATAAAGTCAATTAGCGGAAGTAAGATAGTCTAATTTTTTACGTTTATGGTGAATTGGGTGAAAACTAACAAAATTATGACACATAAATTTTAATATATTTAATAACGAATATACCTTATAAGGTATATTTTTCTTATTTGGGAGCTGTCGATATTGGTTATTTAAGCTTTCGGATAAGTGAAGATGACGAACTAAAAATGGCCGATTTAGCGTAGTGGCCGAATTACCTTATATCTATTAAATTATAAGCGTAATTTTAGCATTCTGTACCCATTTCTTAATCAGGTTATGAAACTAATATTAACGTTATATACACGGAGAGAAATCGTGTAGCAAAATTTACAAATTTCTATAGGAAAAATTACAATTTTTCATAGTAAAATGAAGACAGACAAATTTCCTATTAATGTTTCCAATTTAATATGGTAAATTTTATAACAACTCGTATAGGAAATATTTTTCGAGTTAAAAATTTTAAAAATTTAATTTTCATTTCCGTTATCGTGGTTATTCGTGATATTCTATATATTTCAAGGTTGCTCACACATATATTATTAATACAAGAAATACAAGAAATAAATTAAAGTAAAGAATAAAGAAAATTAAACATTTTTTTTCGACGGAGGCCGGATTCGATCCTTCGACCCTTGGCACGGCAGTCGGACGCTCTAACCCTTACTTACCCATAACAACATTAGACTACAAATTTTTGGAACGTGTACATTAGCTATCACTAGATGTATGGCAGATTTAAGTTAGACGCGTTGTTGAATTTCAATTAATATATGGCATTATAATTAACGTAAAGGAAAATTAGCAACTGATAATGTATTTATAAAAGTAAAAATAAATAGGAATTTATTATATCCGACCAGTTTTGTATTGCGAAACATATTGTGTGAGATCTAGATAACCTGAAAATTAGGGACGTCGGTAAGACAGAGCAGCAGACTGCGCGTGTTCGCCGCGCGCATGCGCATTTCACACATCATAATTTTTACCATAAATCATTGTAAAACTTAGAATTAAATATCAAAATTTTTGTAACTCCTGCATTCGAATATCAAGTCTTCGCAGTTTTTGCCATAAAATATAGTAATGTTTCATATTTTTTTATAAAAAAAAGAAGATACTTTTAATAGTATATTACAAAATGTATATTTTTTGCTATATAAATATAGTAGAAAGTTATCTCGACACTTGTAATATTTCAAATGAAAGTTGTAAAAGGAATACATTACAATGGTAGAAAATCCTATAATAGTAGTAAAAAGCGTCAGAATCAGAGTATATCTTCGCTTTGATAAGATTAATGGTAATTTTCCAAATCAAATTTTTCTCCGTGTACCCTCATTTTTCGCACTAAAATAAATCGTTGGAAGATTAACTTCGTCACATTGTTGCCGATAGGCCAAAAATAAACTTCTTTGAAGAGACGAACTTTCAGAGAATAAACTTTTTCAAGAGTGAAAGAAAGTTTATTTCTAATACATAAGTTTCTTAAAATTTTCAATACTTTTGATAATTAAACGACACCGAAACCTTTGACTCTAACGTTCAGCAATCCAATCAACCAAACGCAGCCACCTATCTCGAAAATGAATCCAGTTAAACTCCATACACTCACGAACCCACATACACACGCCGTCATCCGAAACAAAGCGCCGAAAATCTCCAGCCGAGTATAATATAAGGCAATCCTCGCGCGGTGCGCGGGGCAACTGCACGCGCCGAATCCCGGAGGCAATTAGCTGCGTGCGGTTAAGTAGCCCCCGCCGCGTGCACTTCGCGTATATATACGATTGCAAAAGGGCGTACGCGTGTGCCCTGTGGGACGCCAAGGATAATTCAATTATCGAAGGGGCCGAACGACGACAACGACGTCGAGGATGATTTTGCGCACCGGCGGACGATAAACAAGGAGTATACATATTAGGCGGGGGAATGGATTTTCTATCGATGTTTAATGACGCGGCTTGCGGATACAAGGGTATTGCTATAATTATTGGTGGACGGTAGGGTTGAGATATATATGTAGGTGGAAATGTTTTTTTTGTGGGTGCTTGAGTGGATTTGCAAAGGAGATAACGAGACGCGCGAGCTATAGAGTATACTTTTTATATCGATTTTAGAACGAGGTCGTAAATCGCGTTATCAATTGTCGTGCCAATTTTTCATTCATAACATTTATTGCGAATTTCTGAATAATTCAATTTTGTATAATAATAATGTACGAGTGTGTCTAGAATATATTTATAAAATAATACAAAATCTGAAATATATAGCATCTTTTTGTCTTTGCTCTTTGCTTTTACTAGAAAGTGAATTTTTAATTTTTCATACCACCATTCCAAATAACCAAATTAAAAGTTTAATAATACAAAATTGATTTATATAAATATTCTTATTATTCGCGCTAATTATAATTTAACGATATTAATTTTATTTTATGTTTCAACTCGAAAACGAAAATAACTCATCACCGGCTTGACTCCCTGTCCATCTTCCGTCGCTCGGCGCTAATTTGATCTACCCCCGCGAGAGAGAGAGAGAGAGAGGGAGAGAGAGAGAGAGAGAGAGAGAGAGATGCGAATCAGCCGAGTCACGCTTTCGCGCGCATAGGCGTGCGCATATGTACACGTACATACACACACGCTCATTATCAATCGCTCGCATATTGACATTGTTCATTATTAACCGCGCTGTTGCGCTCGATCGCGCGACTAAGAAATTAATTTGAATCGAGAGAGAGAGAAAGAGAGAGTGAGTGAAAGAGAGAGCAGCTGGACATGCCACGTTACACTTTATGTACCCTATGATTATAGTCTAATTACAGGTGCGCGCCGCGACGTAACAATATCGACGTATATATGTGTACACACTTTTCGCGACGTTTTTAAAGCGCGCTATTTGCCCAAGTATTAGATGCTTATTAGGACGAGTAAATACTTAGCGTGAGCAGCAGGAGCTTATCGCGGGCGAACCTTTTCTATACGTGCACGCAGTCAAACGATTCTCATCTGTTTATCGAAGGTAATTTTGTCATTTATTCATAGAAGCAAAAGAAGGCGGCTGCACGTGTGTATGTTGTCAAGAATGGATTTACAATTAAATGATACCGAGGAGAAGGCAATAAACACGGTCGTAAAATATAGATTAGTGCATCGGAAAACAAGAGGTGGCGGGAAATGATAATATTGAAGAAAGAAAGTTCATTAGCCGTAATCTTGAAGCCGCTTGTGTATATACTCAAGAACCGTGTTTTTGTCATGTTAACGCAACCGTCCATATGCTTACGTGTGTTGATTGCTACTTGATTTCAGCGGAATTATTATGCATATTACAGGATCTACTACTTTGTGACAATACTGACGTTACATCGATTTTAAATTCATATGAATTAAATTTATTCACATAACTACATATTGATTCATAACTTTAATCAATTGAAAATTATCAAAACGTAAATCTTCGTTACATATAAGAAATATGTATTTGTTAAGATTATCACTCTGGTGGAAATCCAAAACATTTTATAACTAATAACTGACTATTTATTTTATATTTTAGAAATTTGCTATAAAATAGGAATTTCTCTTGTCCAGTTTCTAGCTCCCAGTGAAACGCTTTTCCCCTATTATATGGCCATTTAATAGATTGAAAAATAGAATGAGTCTTTTCGAAGATAAGCACAAGCTTGTTTTTGAGTATTTTAAAGGTACTTAGTCATCTCTAAGCGCGCTTCGCGCGCTGTAATTTGTTTTTGTACCCTAGCAACACATTACTCCCACCAACCAAATCACAAATAAATTGATATCATAATATCCATCATAAAAAATCCATCATTTTTTAAAGATAGGATTAAAACTGATTAGTTTCTTTATTCTGGAAATGGCTAGTAGAAGGCTTACTGTTATGATGATGAGTGAGAGAGACAGAATCAGATTCAGTAAGAAAATCTAATACGAATATTTTGTTGTGACGTCAATCTAAGAAATAGGCAAATAATGGTCTTAAAATCGTTTCATCACAGCCATTAATTAGCCAGTTTTACTAGCTATTTTCTAACTTTTTGGCCATTTCATATAGATGAATTTCTACCAGGGGCATTAAAGATCGAAATCGCTGGCAATCTATAGGCACTTAACTTCCTCAAACTTAACGTATTGTTCCATTACGCAAACTATTGGTTTCGCAAATAATAACTATAATAGATTTATAATCGCCCTGGTGGAAATCTTCCATTTTTCTTCCATTTGTCAAAATGTAGAAAAAATCGTTTCCCAAATAGGAAAAAATTGACGATTTCTGGCAGGGCGAATTTACTAAAGTTATTATAAACAAAAGTAGCTATATCCGCGATATTAGATCTCCCATTGAATGTTCAACTATCTTATAATCATGCTGAGGATTTTTAGTATAGAGTACATGATCGATATCAGATATTACAACTTATATTATAATAATAATAAGGTTTCCATCTATCTGAATTGTGAATATCTAAAAACTAATTATTGAACAAATTTTTTTATCCAACGAAGTCATCGAAGAGGTGTAGAAATACTACTTCTCTACAAAATTACAACAAGATTTAATAAATTTGACTCTATTTATTGTTAGACATAGAAACATAACCTTTTTCTAAAAATTATTGTTTCTTCTATGTAAGCACTCGGAGGAATATTGTAGAGAGGTTATAATATACAGATTATAACACAAATTTTAGTAGCGATAAAATGTTAAGTTTTTTGAGATATAATATATTTTCAAAAAATTAGTTTTTTTATGAATAAAACTATTATTATTGTTCTTGGCGCCATTTTTGGTTCGAATCGTAAAGAGTTTTATTTGACTTCGAATGGGATAGTAATATTTAAGCAATATTAGACAGAAAAGAAAAGAAGAAAATCAAATTTACTAAAAAAACGTATTCTTTTCCAAATCAAGAAAGCGAAATAAAAGAAAATGAGTAGTGTCCGGTGTCATTCGATTAGTAGGTCCTGAAATATGAATTTCATCCGATTAGTAGGTCAATAATGAATAATGAATTTCCGCTGCATATACACACATCCATACAGACATTTCTAAAAACGTATACATTTTGATTGTAAAGATTATATAAAACATTTCAGACATATTTTTTGGCTATCATAAAGTTTCCCCCGGAACCAAGCAAACCTATAGAGCTTTATTAATAATAAATTATTATTTAATAATAATCAAACCTATCAACTGTTGATTATAGTTTACATACTACCCTGGTGGAAATCGATTCCATTATTTGCATAATAAATAGATAGTTTTGCCAATAATCGGCAAAAATTAGAAACTTTTCTTGTCCATTATATCCATCAATGAAACGTTTTTTTCTCATCTTATTCACCATTTAATAGACAGAATATTAGAATAAGTTTTTTCACAAATTTACACTAGCTTATAACTAATACTTATTTATTAGTATTTAAAAGATATTGAAGCTGGCAAGTTTTTTTAGTCAGGAAATGGCTAATAAGAGGCTTGCTATATAATGACAAAGAGTGAGAGAGACAGAATTAAACGGAATAGTACATTACGCTACCAGTGCGGGAAAGCAGATTTTCGTCTTGTGAGACGTTTACACCCGAGCGAAGCGAGGGTAGAAAGGCACACGAGATGAGAATCTCTTTCCCGAACATGTAGCGTACAGTATTTTTTGATACGACGTGTGGAAAGCTAGATTTTGAGTACACGCTTTTTGCCAAGCGTGTGCGAAATCGAGCTTTGCGCACAAGTATCGAAAAAATCATTCCCTGGTAGAAATTAATTTATATGAAATGGCCAAGAGAAAATAGCTAGTAAAACTGGCTAATTAATGGGTATGATGAAACGATTTTTCGGCCATTATTTGCCTATTTCTTAGATTGACGTCACAAAAACATTCGTATTTGATTTCCTTACTAATTCTATCGTATATGAAAGAGCATTAAAGTGCATTGGATGGCTTACCAAAATATAAATAAATAACATTATCTAAAAAATCATTTGTTGTACTCCTTCTATGAATAATTCAGCAAAACTTTTATTTGTCCATCTGATTCTGTCTCTCTCACTCCTTGTCTTAACAGCAAGCCTTCTACTATAGCCACTTCCAGACTAAAAAAACTGGTCAGTTTTAATACCTTTAAAATACTCAAGAACAAGCTTGTGCTTGTCTTCGAAAAACTCATTCTATTTATCAATTTATTAAATGGTCATATAATAGGGGAAAAAGCGTTTCACCGGGAGTTAGAAACTGGATAAGATAAATTTCCATTTTATAGCAAGTTTTTAAAATAAATAGTCAGTTATTAGTTATAAAATGTTTTGGATTTCCACCAGGGTTGTTTTCATTTGTATCGCCTAAAACAGTATACCAATAATCTGTGTTTACATTTTAGTTAGCTATCCTTTTTTAGTATTTCTACCAGGGTAGGGGAGAGTGGGGCGATCTTGTACACTTCATTTTTAAGAATGTTTTACTCTGTCTAAATTTATGTAAAAACAATTATTCAGTGAACAGTAGTCAACTTTAAGGTTTCGAGAAATTGTATAAATTTTTGTGGATAATTATATCATTAATTAATATGGATTAAGGGGGTCAGACACTTTTAAAATGACGAAAAATCGATTTTTTTACATATTTCACTAGAAAAACACTAGTAGAATATGTTCAAAGAGATAAAAGATAAATAATATAACTTATGAACATTTTTAGGATTTTTCACAAAAATAAAGTATTTGAATTTGAAACTTATAACAGTTAAGTTGGCACCGTAACAACCTGACTTATCGACAGTCACTTATTCCATTATTGTAATATATACAGCGTGTCCAAAAAGTCTGGAAACACCCAAATAATTTCTCAGCTGAATTACTATTGGAAAATGTTAAGGTCGCCTTTGTAGTAATTTTTTACGAGGAATCCAATGGTGACCTTGGATTCGACCTTGGACCTCATTTTTGAGGTTATTTCAAGGTCAACCTCATTTTTTTAAATGGTAACCCCTATTTTTTATAGCGGAATCTGAAAGAGCGGAAAATTTTACGTCCGGATATGTATTAAGGTATGAGGTTGAGGTTACCCCCAGAGGTCAAATTGAGGTCAAAGTATGATTTCTTAAAAATTTCGCGAGTTCAGTGGTAAAACAAAACAAACAAAGGTAAGCTTTGGTAAGTTCGAACGAAGACTTGAAGGTGACCTCTGATTCGACCTTGAACCTCATTTTGAGCCTCATTTTTGAGGTTATTTCGAGGTCAACCTCATTTTTTTAAATGGTAACCCCTATTTTTTAGCGGAATCGGAAAGAGTGTGAAACTTTACGTCCAAACATGTACTCAGAACATAGTTCAAGAAGGACCTTGACGTTCATTTGAAGGTCATTTAAACTTAATGACGGTCTGATCTTGTGTAAACTTTTTATCACACTGAGCGAGGTTAATTCTTTAGTAGTTTTCAACGAGAAATCTAATGGTGACCTTGACATTGTCCTTAAAAGTCATGTCAAGTTCAATTTTTTTACATTTAGCGTTACCCAGGAACAACGACGTGGACGTAGTAAAATCTGTTCCCTTTGGGGTGCTTGATTTACGTGAGTCCCCTTGCCTCTCACGATGGGGTGCTTGATTTACGTGAGTCCCCTTGCCTCTCACGATGGGGCGCTTGATTTACGTGAGTCCCCTTGCCTCTCACGACGGGGTGCTTGATTTACGTGAGTCCCCTTGCCTCTCACGATGGGGCGCTTGATTTACATGAGTCCCCTTGCCTCTCACATTTGATTTTTTTAAACAGTATAACATCTTATTTCAAGTGCTCGAACTGTTCTCCATTCATTTCTTGACAGTAACCTAATCGATGATAGAAAGCACCAACAGCATTTTCAATCATTTCAGTAGGAATGAGAGCTGATTCATCAATGATCCTTTCACGTAATTCATCTAAGTTTAAGGGTTTTGTTTTGAATACACGATCCTTCAGATAACCCCAATAGAAATAATCTAGAGGCGTTAAATCGGGGGACCTAGCTGGCCATTCAATTGCACCTCTTCGTCCTATCCATCGATTAATGAATACTGTATCTAAGTATGTGCGAACGTTTCGTGCATAATGAGCTGCTGCACCGTCCTGTTGATACCATGTGTTATTAAAGTCCTCTCCAGCTATTTCTCTTATAGCAGGAACAATTTGATTCCGCAACATAGTTTCATACTTTTCTGCATTTAAATTGCCATCAATAAAAAATGGTCCTATAATCCTATTATTTAATATTCCAGCCCAGACATTTAATTTTTGTGGATATTGTGACTTGGCTTCTCTTGCCCAATGAGGGTTTTCAACTGCCCAATATCTACAGTTATGCCTATTTACGCTTGAGTCAAGTTGAAATGTAGCTTCATCTGAGAAGACTATATTTGATGGAAAATTTGGATTTTGTACGATGCGTGCCATCATATCATCACAGAATTCAACGCGACGATCGAAATCATCTTCATTTAACTTGTGTATTAGCGTTACTTTAAATGGATGGAACTTCTCTCTCTTTAGTATGTTATGAATAGATGATTTACTTATTTCGTGCACTTGAGCAGCTCTACGAACGGAAGTATGCGGATCTTCGGTGAATGTTAACACAACATCTAAAGATTTCTCTTCGTTACCTGCTGACATTGGTCTGCCTGATCGAGATAAATCGCTGATAGTGCCGGTATTTTCAAACCTTCTAACAGTTTTTGAACTGTTGAAAATGATAGTGGAGTTCCACCAACCCTAAATGAAGCATTAAAAATATCTCTTACGGCCCTATAAGATCGCTGCATGTGTCCCCAACCTCTCATCATGAGAATCGTTATTCTTTCTCTATCAGTGAGTTTGTTCATTTTTATTACTCTTCGTAGTAGACCTTATCCAAAAATACTTTTTGAGTTGAAAATAAAAAGAACTTTTAATTTTCAAAAAATATGTTTGAAAGATGACCAACCCTTTTCTGTGGTGGTTATGGAATGAATAATAGTTTATTGTCACTCTAACCATACGAAAAATAACAAGTAACAATGTTTAATATTTAAACGCTTCAAAAAATTTTACAATGAATCAGCTCTCATTCCTACTGAAATGATCAAAAATACTGTTGGTGTTTTCGATCATCGATTAGGTTACTATCAAAAAGTGGATGGAAAATAATTCGAGCACTTGAAATAAGATGTTAGACTGTTTAAAAAAATTAAAAAGTTTACACAAGATCAGACCGTCATTAAGTTTAAATGACCTTCAAATGAACGTCAAGGTCCTTCTTGAACTATGTTCTGAGTACATGTTTGGACGTAAAGTTTCACACTCTTTCCGATTCCGCTAAAAAAATAGGGGTTACCATTTAAAAAATGAGGTTGACCTCGAAATAACCTCAAAAATGAGGCTCAAAATGAGGTTCAAGGTCGAATCAGAGGTCACCTTCAAGTCTTCGTTCGAACTTACCAAACCTTACCTTTGTTTGTTTTGTTTTACCACTGAACTCGCGAAATTTTTAAGAAATCATACTTTGACCTCAATTTGACCTCTGGGGGCAACCTCAACCTCATACCTTAATACATATCCGGACGTAAAATTTTCCGCTCTTTCAGATTCCGCTATAAAAAATAGGGGTTACCATTTAAAAAAATGAGGTTGACCTTGAAATAACCTCAAAAATGAGGTCCAAGGTCGAATCCAAGGTCACCATTGGATTCCTCGTAAAAAATTACTACAAAGGCGACCTTAACATTTTCCAATAGTAATTCAGCTGAGAAATTATTTGGGTGTTTCCAGACTTTTTGGACACGCTGTATATATATATATATATATATGTGTGTGTGTGTGTGTGTGTGTGTGTGTGTGTGTGTGTGTGTGTGTGTGTATGTGTATGTGTGTGTGTGTGTGCGTGTGTGTGCGTGTGTGTGTTTGTGTGTGTGTGTGTGTGTGATATTTATATGTAATATATATAATTACACCATTAGAGCGGAAAGAAATATTCATTATCTCTAAGGTAGATAACATGAATTATTTCTATGCGTTCCAATGATTTACATCATAAACATATTTGTAATTAAAACCTGTTGGTGTATTACAGAACATGAGGGGAAAAGAAATGGTCTTTAATTTTTACATAGTTCAAGGAAAGAATATCTGGAACTATAGACGAAGCCCTAACAAGAAAGTCATTTTATTTATAAATAATTAAGCAGTATTTATCTTGGTATTGGAATATACATTGCAAAACTGTCTGTCACCTAATTTATGCACACATAATAATAGATTACCCGGTTGAAATGGTCTCATAAAAATTAATACAAATTTGCAGTTTCTGGTGCAAAAACCGCATAGGTTATTAGGTCTCTGCACCCTTTTTGTATGGTTTTATAAGACCTTTTCAACCGGATAACTATGAAATGTAATTTTAAGCAGGTATGAAATGTGTATTCGTAAAGAGAGTGCTTTTTTATCCAATATTCAGAAAATTCAAAATGAATGTAATTAATAACTGATAATTACATAAGGCTTATTGTATAAGCTTAATATTATTGAAAATAGATGTTACATGTTCTATTTGATGCTCTAACAAAATTCAGTGATTTGATTCATTGCATAGGATGTATGAATAATATTAAGTTTTTAAATCAACCATATTATCAAAAATGCTAATTCTTGGTTTTTCATGATAAACATGCACAGCTGTCATTTCACATTCATATAACTACTGTCATATAAGCAGCTTCTGTATACAAAGTGTTGATCTTAGTTTTCATTTTTTGCGATTTTTTGTATTCGTGAACGGATTCTGCAGTAAACATTTAGTGTATAAGATGTGAAGGTATATTGGAAAAGTTATTGAGAGTGTAATATAAGTGAACAGTGACAGTGGAATTGAAGTTTTAGAAATAGCTTTTTAGTGCTTGAACTGTTATTGGAAACTTTACTCTTAAAATAGCAGGGATCGATACTAAAGAAAAATTATATTTATACCAGAAAACTACCATCATTAACCAACGACTGAATTTCAATACGATATAATTGTCATTTTATTTACTGAACTGAAAACTGGTATGCACTGTAATATATATATATATACACACACTAGGGGGGTACCCCCCCCTACTCGCTCCACTCATCAACCCCCCACCTTTGTAAAAGGGGGTGGGTAGATATCCCGATAGGGGAAATCACAGACAGGGAAAATCCCGATAGATGATTTTAGCGACAGGTATATTTTGAGATAGTAAGTTCAGCCGATCAAGGAAGATCTCAATAAGCAATATTACCGACAATTAAATCTTCAGAAAGAATTTTCACCGAGCGGGGAAAATGACGAAAGTATAATTATAGAAAGGGAATATGCCGAAAATGTTTTTAACGAATACCCAAAATATCGAAAGTGAAATTTCAGAAATGAAAATTATCGAAATGAAAAATACCGACGATGATAACATCCATGGGGAAAAATGCCGAAACTTAGTTTCCATAATAGGTATAATGCCGAAATTCAATTCCCATACAGGCGAAAATACCAAAATCTTATAATATAAAATATAAGTATCTCATACTCGAAAAAACACTGTAAAATCTCGTAAAAATACGCTGAATATTAACAATAATTCAGTCGGTATGTCAGTGAATTGAAAAGAAAAAATATGCGTTATTGAAATTCAAGTATACATCTTGAAATTCGCCGAATATAAAAAATATCTTTTTTGTTTTTTTATTTATGTATCCTATACAAACAATTAATTATTATTATAAAAAATTTTAAAGAAATGCATTAGTTTGAGAAAGAAAAGTATGTATTGGCAATATCTAATAAATATTTGTTTTGAACAGGTATTTAATTACTATCCTGCTCGACTTAGTGGTTTAAAGTTAATCCATTATTGTAACAATCATACAAATATAATAACTAAGTTATACTTCTTAACAAAAGATAACGAATCGTTTTGAAATTTAACAGAGAGGTAGTTTTTTCATATTTAAGAATCGATATTTTTATGAAATATTTTTATGAAATTTTTACGAAATTCATATTTTGAAAGTCAATTATTATTATCGTTGCCCTAGTACACGTTGCCGCGGGACTCAATCTCAAATTATTTTCTCGAGGATATGCCGTAGTACACAATAATTATTTTATTTATATGTGATGTACAAATTAAATAGAACTATTGCATATTTTGCTCTAAAACTTTATAAGTGTGTTTTGGGGCTAATTTGGAATGAGTTAAAGAATTTTAACCAACACAACCTCTTGAAATTTTAACACAATGTTGTACTCGATAAGTGGAATAAGTGGTAAAAATTTTAAGTGGAAAAATTTTTTGAGATATTAATTCAAGAAATATAAACCATATTTTCATTAATAACAAATGACAGGCTAGAAATAATTTAAATAAAAAAAGAAATTGTAGGTAATTTAAAGACCTTTTAATAAAAATTTAGTTTATTAAGTAATACTGGCTGAAACAAATTAAAAAATCAAAAAAACGAAAAATTCGAAATTGTTTTTTGGTTATAAAAAAAAAATCGGTAAAATCAAAAAGTAGGGTAATGCTCTCTCTATTCTCTTCCGAAACGAAGAGAATAAGCCTTTTCCGATGCAAATCGGTCGATCGGTTCAAAAGTTCTCGCCTGTACACACACACACACACACACTCACACACACACACACACACACACACACACACACACACACACACAACACACACACACACAAATTGCTTCCTGTTCCACAACATATCAAAGATAATCCTACACACAATTTTGATTGGGCTAACACATTAATATTAGATAGGGAAATTAACAGAGAAAAACGTCGTATTTCTGAAATGCTGCACATCAATTTTATTGATAACACAATCAACAGACAGGAAGACACACAATTTTTAAATAGTCAGTACAACAGAATTTTTAATAAATTTGATTTGAATTCTCATCGTTTTATATAATTATAATGTTTGTTGATTTGTATTTATGTATTGATTGTTTTGATTACGGATGAAAATGCGAGAGCGATTTATTTATATATACTACTTTGTGAAACGTGAGTTTGTCGGTTGGCGATTTATCTTGTGTAATAGGACGTAGAGCTTCTGGCTCTTAAAAATACCTACGATGATAATAACTATATTGTATGTATTTTTTAGTATTCTCTCTTTGTGATTACAACCAAAATAACCATGTTTAAGATTCTATTGTATCTTTGTTTTTATAGTTAAATAAATGATTACCTGATGAGGCTAGAAAACTAACTAGCGAAACGTTGTGGTTTTGAAAATGGAAAGTTAAAGTGTTTTTTTGTGTACCTGGGTTGATCCTCACCATCGTTTCTTATCATTGATTTTATTTCGACTATTCGACCTTTCGGATATTTCTTTTTTGTTACTATGACCCATTGTCAAAATTATTTACGAAACTTTTGACCACTGTCAAAATTATTTTCGGATCTATTGACCATTCAAAACTTTCTTGTAGGAATTTTTCCTATTAGATTAGAATCTTATTCCGATGATTTAGCTATCGGTTAAATTACCTATCGGGATTTTCGCTATCGGAATTTCTGACCATTGTAATTCTTAACCCCCCCCCCCCCCCCCCCCTAGAAAATATATCTATTTTACCCATAAAATATTTTCAAATTGTTCAAAAGAACCTTTTTTGATTTTCCATTTTTTATAAAATGGCCAAGGGAATCCGAGATTTCAATTCTTAGCTTTTCTTCGTCCGGGAGGATGCAAGCTGGCTTTTCTTCGCCTTAGACGCATTTTTGGCTTTTCTTCGCCTGTAACTTCCAAGTTGACTTTTCTTCGTGCGGCACGACGAACTAGAGGAAAACTGTTTTAATTCCTTTGAAATTTTGTAGAGATGTAGAGTTTGTATATTATTTATTATACGAGTTCTTATGGTAAAAGAATTGATTTATGCATTTCGGAGATATTTGAGGCTAAAACTGTTTTAGTCCTCTTTTCAAATCATAATTTTTCGGGAACGGCTTTATGTATAAACATGAAATTTATAGACAATTTTGTGGCTGGTATAGGCAATATAGGTATGTGTGAAATTTCACAAAGAAAATATAATTTGAAGTAAACGTTATTAGGAATTTTATTTGTTTTTCACACGTAATTTAAAAAATAAATCATACCTATTATTATTCATATTTTATACATAATTTAAAAAATTAATACTTTTTAATATTCATAAATTAATTTAATTAGAATTATATCATAAATTGTTGAAAAAATTATAAATTTTGTTATTAATAATTAAAGGAATCAGCAAATTAAGTTTGAGGAAGCCACGGGGCCAATGAATTGGCAGCGGTTTTTCTTTAGAGCGAAAAAGACGATAATGAGATGAATAAAAGACATATGCTGTTGAAGGCCGCGCGCCACGGTACACGTATTACGACGTACGTATGACACGATCACGAAAAATGGTACAAATTTTTAACAACAATACATAGACTACTGAAATTTTCTTGTCGTGCGACCGTCGTAACACGTATAGCGTCGCGCGTGGCCTTCAATATTATTTATCGTAACAATCACGAAAAATTCTATTTAGCAACAATACATAGAGAAAAATTAGGAAATTCGTTACACAAGTTTTGCATTTGAAAATGCAGGTTTAAAATAGAAAAAAAAAATGTGATAAAATTTTCTATTTGGTTCAATAACAATCTTTATTATTGCACTATGGTTTATAATATTCCTAATACTACAAAATTTATTGTATAAAATGTTTTGAAGGAAATATTTGATTAGAACGAAGTTCTGGCGAGTTAAACAGAAAATTACATTAAACTTTTTTTATCCAAAAAAAAAAATAGTTTATTGGGATTTTTAATAAAACTAATAAAGATGGAAATTTAATTTCTTCATATAAAAATACGCATTTCAATTCTTTACATGCCTGTTCTTTAAAAATCGCGATTTGCTCAATTTTCAAATTTGATACTTTTTCTGCAAAATCGCGGTATTGATTAAAAACTACCTATAATTAAGTATGTGAATTTAATCGACGAGTTTCGGCGATATCGTACACAAGTATTTTGTAAAATGCTACACAAATAAAGTCTATGCAGAGAATTTCGGCCCACAAACTATTTATCGAGATAAATTGTGCACAGTTATAATCTACATTAATATAATCTACACATGATGTACATTTTAATCGTGTAATCTATCTCAGTGTAGACTATATATGTGTACATTTTTTCTTAATATTATTTGTGTAGAACTTAGCCGTGCTATAAAAGTTCTGTATAGGGGCTTTGTGTAGATACTAAATGTGTTCAATATCGCTTATAGTATCGAATACAACCCAATGCGTAATTTGTTTTTTAGTTGCGTAATTTTATTTATTTGACTCACCAATGTTTTATGTATATGTTTTTATAGCTTATTGGTAATCAGATTATTGACTTAATCAACTTATATTTTGATTAATCAATTGTACTAACGCATCTAGCGCAAACGTTTATCTTTATATACGTTTTAAGAAGTGTTTTATTAGTTTTCGAAATTTCAGCCTGTTTAACCACCGATTTTCGGAATGTGTACCTATCTGTGATATAACCGTTGATAGTTTTTATTTCGACAATTTGAACTTTCGGATATTTCATTTTCGTTACCATGAACCATTGTCAAAATTATTTACGAAACTTTTGACTACTGTCAAAATTATTTTCGGAACTATTGACCATTTATAACTTTCTCGTAGGAATTTTTCCTATTAGATTAGAACCTTATTCCGATGATTTAGCTATCGGTTAAATTACCTATCAGGATTTTCGCTATCGGAATTTCTGACCATTGTAATTCTTAACCCCCCCTAGAAAATACATCTATTTTATCCATAAAATATTTTCAAATTGTTCAAAAGAACTTTCCATTTTTTATAAAATGGTCAAGGGAATCCGAGATTTCAATTCTTAAGAACATCTCTTTCCTCACTTTTGTTGTAACATATTGTTTTCTTGATTTTTTTCATAAAAATGCTTAAAGTTACAAATGGCCTTGGCATCAGTAAAATGATACCTATTGTCGTTCGCGTCACCCCCCCCCCCCCCCCGCGAGCGCCAAATCATGCTAGTTATAACTCGTGTCTGCGATACTAAAATGTACTATTAAAAAATGTACATTCAGCGTTTTAGACGTACCTTTTCTTAGCTTTTTTATTGTGATATTTGTTTTTTGTAAATTTTGCGTTTTAACTTTAAAAATGTTGGCAATATGTCTCTGCGCAGGTGCACAGAGAAAAGAAAATCTTAACTGTTAATGAACGGACGTTTTGATATGGACAAATGGAATGTTCATTTAAAATTAGACAAATTCGTTAACAGTTAAGTCACGAATCATTTGAGTAAACAAATCTAACTTAATTCTTAACGAAATCATCTAACTATAAATGACCATTCCATTTGTCCATATCCAATCGTCCGTTCGTTAACAGTTAAGATTTTTTGCTTTCTCAAAGAGAAAGCTTATTAACGGTCAAATTTTTCGACCCCGAGATTTCGATGATTTTTTATATTTCTGAGATCCCTGAGTCGAAATATGCGTTTTCTTGAAGATTTCTGTGCATATGTATCTGTGTGTGTGCTGGTGTCTGTGTGTGTGTCTGTGTGTATGTGTGTGTGTGTGTGTGGAGGGGGGGGGTCTGTGGGTGTGTGGGTGTGTGTATGTGTGTGTGTGTGTTTGTGTGTGTGTATAAATTTGTCCGCAGCATAACTTGAAACTGGTCAGAGATATCAAGTTTATTTTTGGCACGTATTTAAAGCTTATTTGGAGTTGTGCAAGTTCAATTATATAGTTGATCGGATAATATTAAGTCGGGTAAAAAAAATAAAGCAAAATATCGAAAAATCGAAATTTTTTTTTTCGTCACCGAATTTGGATATCGGTGGGAAGTAGGTCCATTTTCTGAAAGGTCTTGATATGACTTATCAATTCACATTTTTATCGGCCCAATCGGATGTTATTGTTGAGTAAAATAAAGTTTAATGTAATTTTCTGTTCAACTCGCCAGAACTTCGTTCTGATCAAATATTTCCTTCAGAAAAGGACCCCGCACACAATGTATGGAAAATAATCATTCGGTCAAATTGGATCAAACTTGGGGAAAAGATAGATCTTGAGGTCCTGAACAAAAGTTCTCATGGGCAAAACCCCCCAAAATTTGACCGAATGATTTTTTCCCATACATTGTGTGCGGGGTCCTTTTACACAATAAATTTTGTAGTATTAGGAATATTATAAACGATAGTGCAATAGTAAAGATTGTTATTGAACCAAATAGCAAATTTTATAACAATTTCTTTCGCTATTTTAAACCTGCATTTTCAAATGCAAAAGTTGTTGCTAAATAGAATTTTTCGTGATTGTTACGATAAATGCTGCTGAAGGCCACGCGCCACGCTATATGTGTTACGACGATCGCACGACACGAAAATTTCAGTAGTCTATGTATTGTTTTTAAAAATTTGTACCATTGTTTGTGATTGTGTCGTACGCTTGTCGTAATAGTGTACCGCGGCGCGCGGCTTTCTACAGAATTTATCGTAACAATCACAAAAAATTCTATTTAGCAACAATACATGGAGCAAAATTCGAAAATTCGTTACACAACTTTTGCATTTGAAAATGCAGGTTTAAAATAGTGAAAAAAATTGTTATAAAATTCGCTGTTTGGTTCAATAACAATATCTATTATTGCGCTATGGATTATAATATTCCTATAATACTGCAAAATTTATTGGGTAAAAATTTCTGAATGAAATATTTGATCTGAACGAAGTTCTGGCGAGTTGAACAGAAAATTATATTAAACTTTTTTTTCAAAAAAAAAAAAAAAACAGTTTATTGGGATTTTTAATAAAACTAATAAAGATGAAAATTTGATTTCTTCACATAAAAATGCGCATTTCAATTCTTTACATGCCTGTTTTTTAAAAATCGCGATTTGCTCAATTTTCAAATTCGATACATTTTCTGCAAAATCTCGGGATGTTCCTTTTCGGGGCCCTCAATTGAGATCAAATTTTATGTAATTGATTAAAAATTACCTATAATTAAGTATGTAAATTTAATCGACGACTTGCGGCGATATCGTACACAAGTATTTTCTAAAATGCTACACAAATAAATTCTACACAGAGAATTTCGGCACCCAAACTATTTATCGAGATAAATTGTGCACAGTTAAAATCTACATTAATATGATCTACACATGATGTACAGTTTAATCGTGTAATCTATCTCAGTGTAGACTATATATGTGTACATTTTTTCTTAATATTATTTGTGTAGAACTTAGCCGTGCTAAAAAAGTCCTGTGTAGGTGCTTTGTGTAGATACTAAATATCCTCAATATCACTAGTATCGAATACAACCCAATGCGTAATTTGTTTTTTAGTTGCGTAATTTTATTTATTTGGCTAGCCAATGCTTTATGTATATTTTTGCTTCCTCAAATTGGAAACTTTATAACGGTGAAAAAAATTTTTGAACCAAAAATGTTCAAGAACATGTTTTAAGACTTTTGGCGCTAAAATCCGTTGTTTTTGATAAAAAATGTTCGTGTCGTGTGTATGCATGCATGCGTGCGCGCGCGTGTGTGTGTGTGTGTTTCTGTCTATACAGGCGAGAACTTTTGAACTGATCGACCGATTTGCATCGGAAAAGGCTTATTCTCTTCGTTTCGGAAGAGAATAGAGAGAGCATACTCTACTTTTTGATTTTACCGATTTTCTTTTTTTATAACCAAAAAATGATTTTGAATTTTTCGTTTTTTTGATTTTTTAATTTGTTTTAACCAGTATTACTTAATAAACTAAATTTTTATTAAAAGGTCTTTAAATTACCTACAATTTCTTTTGCTTCCTCCTAGAGGAAGCTTTGTAATAGTAAATTTTTCAACTTCGTTAAAACTCTCTATAAACATCATTAGAGGTGTTAGAAGTTTGTTTCACATGATTTTAGAAAATGTCTGTATGGATGTGTGGGTGTGTGTGTGCGTGTGTGTGTATGTATACCGCTTTATCTCCAGATCTACGCGGTCGATTTTAATCATCAGGTTCTCATTTTTTTTTTTTTTTTTATTCCGAATTCGGGAAGAAAATAATTTTTGATGATTTACTGATTCGTTTTTGTTTTATTTCAAATTTTTGATTTTCGAAAAATTTATTTTTGATTTTTTTTAATGATCGGATTTAAATTTTTGAATCAGATGGGTCGCATTCGAAAGAGCATAAAAAAACCTATAATTTCAAAAAAAAAAATTATCTAGCTATCACGGTCCTCTTGTTATTAACAAAAACGTGTTTTTTTTTTTTAAAGCTAATAACTCCTAAAGTAAACGGTCAATTTTTTGGAGAAAATTCACGATAATGCAGAATATAAATTGCTATAATCTGTGAAAATTTTAATCCATTCTGTTGGTTAGTTTTTGAGAAAAAAATTAAAAAATGGAAAAAATGTGTTCTCTATGTCACACGTTTTATGGAGTAAACCTGTTATTTGTTATTAATAAAAACGTAAACATAGAAAAATGAAAAAAATGAGTTTAGTATGTCTAACCATTGCCGGAGTAAAAATTGACTTAATCGCTTCAAAATTCCTCGTAGAGGTGGATTTTGTATAGTTTTCGATCGAGTTATTTGGGCAAAATGATTGGTCCATAGATTTAAGAGATATTTGAAGTTAAAATATTTTTAACCTTTTTTCAAATCGTAATTTTCGAGAATAGCTCTATGTATTCGAAGGGAATGGGCAGCATTCGAAATAGAATTAAAATAGCTATATTTCCTAAAAAAAAATTTTCTTTTATAGGGTGTTCTGTTATTATAAAAAAAAAACGTAAGCATTGAAAAATGAAAAAATAAAAAAAATGAGTTTTGTATGTGCAACGATTGCTGGAATAAAATTGACTTATTCGCTTCAAAATTTCTTGTAGAGGTGTATTTTTTAGATTTTTATGTCGATTTCTTGGGGCAAAATGATTGGTCCATAAATTTCAGATATTTGAGGTTAAAATATTTTTAGTAAAATTAATAAATGAAAAAAATTGAGCTTTGTATGTCTGGCGATTTTGGAAGTAAAATTGACTTAATCGCTTCTTTAAATCATTTATTAGATGCAATTAATAATGTGTCAACACAAAAGTATTTATGTTAAGATATAAATAATACAAAATAACCTACCTACTTGGAACGCAACTAATACACATTCAATTCACGATATATAAAAACCCTTTTCATAATTAATATTACCTCCAAATTATTTTACTGTGATCAAGATTATATGGCTACTTTTTAAAATATTTGATATTTAACATTATGGTATTTCTGAAAATGACTTTCTCGGTTGCACAATAACTAGAGTAAAATTGTTTTAATTTCTTTGAAATTTTGTAGATATGTTGAGTTTGTATATTATTTATTATATTAGTTCTTATGGTAATAAAAGAATTCGTTTATGAATTTGAGAGATATTTTAGGCTAAAACTGTTTTAGCCATCTTTTCATATCGAAATTTTTCGAAAACGGCTTTATGTATATGTTACTAAAAAGTGGAAATGACGCGCGATACGCACGCGTGTTGTTTACTTGCTTTTTCTAATTTAATAAGCTATTAGGTTCATTATTTAAAAATATTGCAACGAGGTATAATGAAGGTAGGTTAATGAAATTGTCTATCAATCAAAAAACATGTATTTTTTTATGAATAACTAAAGACGGTATTATTTAAATAAAATTAAAAATATACCCCTACAGCGAGTTTTCAATCATTGTGAAAGCAGATAAGATTATGAAAATAAACAATTTATTAAAATAATACAGATCTTTGTTATTTAAAGAACTAATTATTTTGAAATATTTTCCACTTATTACACTTATTACACTTATTAAAAACTATATTTGTTTAAAATTTCAATACATTTTCTTCATTTGTTTTTGAGAAAAATTATTTTATAAAAGTATAAAAAAAGGAATTGATAAATTAGTTTGAGAAAGCTAAGTGCCAATGAATTGGCAGCGGTTTTTTTATTTAAATTATCTCTAGCCTGTCATTTGTTATTAATGAAAATATGGTTTATATTTCTTGAATTAATATCTCAAAAAATTTTTCCACTCAAAATTTTTACCACTTATTACACTTATCGAGTACAACATTGTGTTAAAATTTCAAGAGGTTATGTTGATTTGTTTACGAGAAAAAAATTATTTTTGAAAACAAGTGCGTTTTCTTTCGTTAACGATATCAGGAGTAAAAGTCAATGAATCGTTTTGAAATTTGGCAAAGAATTAGCTTTTTTATATCTAAGGATTCAGTTCTTTGCCGAAAAAATCTGACCGTTGTGATCAAAGATATTTGAGGTTAAAATTTTTTATAAATTTCTTATATTTGCATTTTTAAAAAGAATATTCGATTGATGGACTCAAAATTTTTACCACTTATTACACTTATCGAGTACAACATTGTGTTAAAATTTCAAGAGGTTATGTTGGTCAAAATTCTTTAACTTATTCCAAATTAGCCCCAAAACACACATATAAAGTTTTAGAGCAAAATATGCAATAGTTCTATTTAATTTGTACATCATATATAAATAAAATAATTATTGTTTACTGGCATATCCCCGAGAAAGTAATTTCAGATTGAGTCCCGCGGCAACGTGTACTAGGGCAACGATAATAATTGACTTTCAAAATATGAATTTCGTAAAAATTTCATAAAAATATTTCATAAAAATATCGATTCTTAAATATGAAAAAAACTACCTCTCTGTTAAATTTCAAAACGATTCGTTATCTTTTGTTAAGAAGTATAACTTAGTTATTATATTTGTATGATTGTTACAATAATGGATTAACTTTAAACCACTAAGTCGAGCAGGATAGTAATTAAATACCTGTTTCAAAACAAATATTTATTAGATATTGCCAATACATACTTTTCTTTCGCAAACTAATGTATTTCTTTAAAATTTTTTATAACAATAATTAATTGTTTGTATAGGATACATAAATAAAAAAACAAAAAAGATATTTTTTATATTCGGCGAATTTCAAGATGTATACTTAAATTTCAATAACGCATATTTTTTCTTTTCAGTTCACTGACATACCGACTGAATTATTGTTAATATTCAGCGTATTTTTACGAGATTTTACAGTGTTTTTTCGAGTATGAGATACTTATATTTTATATTATAAGATTTTAGTATTTTCGCCTGTATGGGAATTGAATTTCGGCATTATACCTATTATGGAAACTAAGTTTCGGCATTTTCCCCATGGATGTTATCATCGTCGGTATTTTTCATTTCGATAATTTTCATTTCTGAAATTTCACTTTCGATATTTTGGGTATTCGTTAAAAACATTTTCGGCATATTCCCTTTCTATAATTATACTTTCGTCATTTTCCCCGCTCGGTGAAAATTCTTTCTGAAGATTTAATTGTCGGTAATATTGCTTATTGAGATTTTCCTTGATCGGCTGAACTTATTATCTCAAAATATACCTGTCGCTAAAATCACCTATCGGGATTTTCCCTGTCTGTGATTTCCCCTATCGGGATATCTACCCACCCCCTTGTAAAAAAATAAGTAACATTCTTGGTTTCAAGGGAAGTTGTAATAGATATTTTCATATGTTATATGAGTTTAAACATTCAACGTAACGCTTAAGAGAAGCTTTCAATTCTTCTTTTTTTTATTGAAACGAAAAAGGTTTCCAACGTCGCTGAAAAATTTTTCATCCAAAGATAAGCATGCGACGAACGATTATTGCTCTTAAAAAGTATCATTGCATACCTCTATGTATTACAAAAACCGCTGCCAATTCATTGGCCCGTAGCTTCCTCAACCGTAATTTGTTGATTCCTTTAATTAATTTTTAATAACAAAATTTATAATTTTTAAAAAAATTTATTGCATAATTATAATTAAATTCATTTATGAATATTAAAAATTGTTAATTTTTAAATTTATTTATTTATTTATTATTTATTTATATCAAATTTATATCGATTTCATGAAGAAAAGATAAATGCTATATTTTCCAATATGGGGACAAACTAATCCATAATTTCCTATGATATAATTTCCTATAATTTCCAATATGGCGACAAATTATCAAAGCACTAGAAAATCCCTTATATGTACGCACAACGCACGACGCACCGCACCGTGTAGGCGTGTATGCAGTACTGCGGGATTCGTGACTAACCCACAGCTTGTTGGATCCGGCCGGAATACATATAACTGCACTACACGCTACCCCGATCGGAGCACCACCTACTCTTATGCTATTTTAATTATTCATCAGTTTTGAATACTTAAACTCAAGAATTCAATCTTGAAAATTCAAACATATTACATTTTGACGCCAATACTATATACTTTTATAATATACTGATAATAACTTGGAGTTATGAGTTTAAAAAAAAAAAATACGTTTTTGTTTTTGATGATAACTAAAGAACCGTGATAGATAGAAAATTAATTTTTTTAGAAAATATAAGTATTTTAATTCTCTTTCGAATGCCACCCACCCCATTCAGATATATAGAGCCGTTCTCGAGAAATTACGATTTTTTAAAAATGTCAACAAATTTTTAACCTCAAATATCTCTGAAATTTATGGACCAATCATTTTGCCCAAAGAACTCGACCGAGAATTATAAAAAATCTATCTCTAAAAGGAATTTTGAAGCCATTAACGGGGTGGCATAGTCCTACCATTACCGGCCGAGCAATTGACACAGCTTCAAGCTTATTAAAAATAAAATACGTAGAATCACAAAACATCAAGAGAACACCCTTCTGTAGTTTTGAACGTTCTATCACCCAGTAAAAATTTAAAGTCGAAATATCAAATGGTTTTTGCAAAAACTTTGAACGAAACCGAATTTTGTTTTGTTCAAAGTTTTTGCAAAAACCACTTGATATTTCGACTTCAAACTTTTACTGGATGATAGAACGTTCAAAACCGCAGAAGGGTGTTCTCTTGATTTTTTGTGATTCTACATATTTTATTTTTAATAAGCTTGAAACTGTGCCAATTGGTCAGTCGGTAATGATACGGCTATGGCACCCCCTTAAGTCAATTTTACTCTTGTAATCGTTGGACATACAAAACTGATTTCTTTCATTTTTCAATTTTTTACTCAAAATCTAGCCTACAGAATGTATTAAAATTTTAACAGATTATAGCTATTTATATTCTGTATTATCATGATTTTTCTCAAAAAAATTGACCGTTAAGTTTAGGAGTTATAAGCTTCTAAAAAAAACACGTTTTTGTTAATAACAAAAAAACCGTGATAGCTAGAAACTTTTTTTTTTTAGAAAATATAGGTATTTTAATTCTCTTTCGAACGCTACCCATCAGATTCGAATAACTCGATCCTATCATTAAAAAAAATCAAAAAACAGTTTTGAGAAAATCGAACATTTGAAAACAAAACAAAATGCATCGCCCCAATCAAAAAACGGATTTTTGACCCGCCATCACGCAGAAAAAAAAAAAAATGAGACCTGTCCGGTCAAAATCGACCGAGTAGAAGCTGAGATCCAGGCGTATACACACACACACACACACACACACACATCATCCATACAGACATTTTTCAAAAACCATGTATTTTGATTCCTAACACCTCGGAACACAATTATAACATGTTTTTACAACAACTCAAAAATTTACTATCACAAAGCTTCCTCTAGGAGGAAGCAAAATTAAGTGAATTAAAAAACGGCATATTTAACCTCAAAAAATAAGTTAAATCAGCTTCCTTACGAAACTTGTTATTGATCATTCAGACGAATAGAATTTTTTTGTTTGGATGTATAATTATGAATTAGTTAACCAGTATTTGTAAGACTTTCTTGAACAACATTTACTTTGTAAATTAACAAATAGATCAATGGCCCTCATTTTCACTAGTTTGGTATCGAGAGAATTCCCTTAACGTTGAAACAAAGTACATAAATTTTTCGCTGATCGTTATAACCGATAATGGCAATGTTATATACTTAAAGGAAATCTTATTTTAAGGAGGAGCTTTAAATTAAAGAGGGGTTGCATAGTATAATGTGTTATACTTACACGTGCATTGGAATTAATTTTAATTTTATTGGATTGGATTTATATTTTAAGGAGGAGCTACAAAATTAAGGAGAGACTGCACAGCGGCAGGGGTGAAAGTTTTTTGTAAATTGACGCTTAAGAGAAGCTTTCAACTCAGAACATTAACTCAATTAATTTTTATGTTAATCCATTTGCAAATATATTGAAGAAGATATATTGTGTTCTATTTTTTCCACATCACCTTGGAAGTAAATAGAAAGATGCGTTTTATTTGTAAGTGGTATCCCCAGTACCCCTAATTGACGGTCTATGTCACTAAAATTTTGAAAAACATCAATAAGGTAAAAATGAACTTATATTAAATAAATTTTATAAATTGATCTTACAATTACCTGATTTAATTTAGTACTTCTTGTTTTAAAACTTTCTGAAAATTGTTTCCATTTTCCATTTTATATCCATTCCATTTCGTCACATATAATTTTGATGTATTCAAAATTTTAAATTTTCCAAACTTCTAATTTCGCTTGTGCCCGATTCTGTCTCTACGTCTCCGTCTCCACGTCCCTGTCTCCACATCTCGATCTCCACGTCTCTGTCTCCACGTCTCCGTCTCGACGTCTCTGTCTCCAACACCACGCGCCTGTCCCAATGCCTCTGTCTCCACGTCTCTGTCGCCATGTTTCCGTCTCTATGTCTCTGTCTCTACGCACCTGTCTCTACGTTACTGTCTCTGCATCCCGGTCTCTATGTTTCTGTCCCTAAGATTCTGTCTCCACGTCTCTGTATCCACGTCTCTGTCTCCACGACTCTGTCTCCACGTGCCTGTCTCTACGTCTCTGTATCTACATTCCTGCCTCTATACGTCTCTGTCTCCACGTCTCTGTCTCTTCGATTCTGTATCTATGTCTCTGTATCTCTGACTCTGTCCTTACGTCTCTGGCTCTATGTATCTGTCTCTACGCGCCTATCTCTACGTCTCTGTCTCTTCGTCTCTGCCTCCACGTTTCTGTCTCCACTACTCTGTCTTTACGTCTCTGTATCTACATCTCTGTCTCCACATCTCTGTCTCCATGTCTGTCACTCCAACTCTGTCTTTACGTCTCCGTTTCTATGTCTCTGTCTCTACGCGCCTGTCTCTACGTCTCTGTCTCTACGGCTCTGTCTCTACTTCCCTGTCTCTACGTCTCTGTCTCTACGTCTCTGTCTCTGCCTATAATCTCTCTCTCTCTCTCTCTCTCTCTCTCTCTCTCTCTCTCTCTCTCTCTCTCTCTCTCTCTCTCTCTCTCTCTCTCTCTCTCTCTCTCTCTCTCTCTCTCTCTCTCTCTCTCTCTCTCTCTCTCTCTCTCTCTCTCTCTCTCTCTCTCTCTCTTTTCACGTCTCTATCTCCACGTCTCTGTCTCCATGTCTTCGTCTCCACGTCTCTGTCTCCGTCAAAAAAAAAATAAGAATATTCGAGCAAACACTAACAAATTGGCACAATGGGAATATTGTATTTTTTTAAATATACACAAAACTCAAGTAGAGAGAGGGCATTGTAACAATTTACCAACATAGAGCACAGTAGTCAGTGAAGTT
The DNA here is from genome assembly GCA_036365515.1 of Torymus aiolomorphi. Lineage (NCBI taxonomy): Eukaryota > Metazoa > Arthropoda > Insecta > Hymenoptera > Torymidae > Torymus > Torymus aiolomorphi. Next base: position 156,955,863 of record CM070877.1, read on the forward strand.
ATTTTATCTGAGATATGTTTTAGAAATGAGGGGGCTCTGAGGGGGGTCTGAGGGGGGCCCCGAACGGGGTCTGAGGGAGGTACGAGGGGGCGAGGGGGGGTTTCTGCCATGCTCAACATAACGTAAAAAATCACAATTTTACGTTATTTTGAGGGGAGTCTGAGGGAGTCTGTGGTGGAGCGGGGGGGGGGGGGTCTGCGTGACACGAATAACGCTTACAATTACATATATATTAGTCGTATTCTCTTTATTAAGTAATAATGTTTTATGCCGAAAGCAATAATGAAGGTAAAGTAAAAAGGCTCACCATATCAGACATTAAAAGAAGATCAATATAGAAGTGTTGCTGCTATAAACATTTCTTTTAAGAATTTGGCTATGGCGATACGGGCTTCATAACATGCATTAAAGATTTTAACTTTCTCAACACACTTTACATTTACTTCAGTATATAATTATGTGTAAAAAAGTTTATTAAAAGTATGTTGCACTACAGGAAGATTATGTTTGACTACGCAACAATGCTTAACTGACTGATGTAGCTATGGCTGTTGCTACTACGTGTGCTCATATAGCTTACAAGTCTAAAGGACCGTAAACTGAGGTATCAGAATATTTGTTTCAAATATAAAAGATTTTAAGCTAAAAAAAATACTTTTTTATATTCCAGGGCAGAGAAGGAGTTACAGAAGAAATAAAGAAGTATTTTAGTGATTTTATCTTCAAAGCTGTTTTCTACATAATGTAAGATTTTGGGCTCTGCCGTCGACTCCAGATCCAGGAGCTGCATATATTTTAATGGGACAGGTCCTAAAATCTTGGTATTTTATATGACTATTGACTGAAGAGTTGTATGTATCCAAATTATTTAAGTAAATATTTTTTTGCGGTCAAAAACTGCTCAAAAATCATAATTTTACTTAAATTTGAGATTTTTTAGCAATTTTTGACCGTAAACAAATATTTACTTAAATAATTTGGATATATTATACAACTCTTCAGTCAATAATCATATAAAATATCAAGATTTTAGGACCTGTCCCATCAAAATATATGCAGCTCCTGGATCTGGAATCGACGGCAGAGCCAAAATTTAGAAATGGCCATATCTTCGGTTAAAATCAATAAAAAAATTCTTTTTGGGTCTTATTTCATCATAAATTAACTATATTTTAAAAATATTACTTCTACATATTTCTAATTAGTAAAATTAATTTTTTTTAGATCATTTTATGAAGAAAATTTTAGAAGTGTCTGACCCCCTTAATTAACTTGGACATTCATTTAAAATCACTTAAATCCATTTATAAAAATAAAGCAAAACTATATAACCTATTTTCATTACTTACTATACTTATTTATACCTTCAATTAAGCAGAATTCAAAATTTTCAAGCAAAATTATAAATTTTAAAATTATGACGTTATATTAAGTATTGAGAACGCATAACGATTGAAAATCGATTTCATGTGCAAGCAACTAATGGTAGCATGAAATACTTCAATGCAGTAGTTAATTATGACATCCGAAGCTCTGACTTCTCAGGTGGTTTACCTAGCTTAACGGTAGTCGTACAAATAAATAACAACTACTAATATTATTGTTACTAGTATTTATTTAATCGATATTTTCTACATCACAGCACTTTTAAAGAACAGAAAATATATGAACTAAAGCTCTTTTTAAACTTATGAATATATGACTTTATAAACTATATGAATACAAAAACAAAAATTTTTATTCCAAAAAAAATTTTAAGCATTAATGAAAAATATATATTCTGATAATCTGCTGTTAGGCTTTATCTCCCTTTTAAGCCTTGTTAAATTGTTAGACAAAACGTTTTCTTTAAAATTTTCAGTTTTTAATACTTTTTGGTCAATTTCAAGTCATTGCGGCCACTGACGGCGTTTGCTGACCGTCGGTGGTACTAGCGCACAATGAAAATGCTGCGAAAAATTGAAAATTGACATTTTTCAGGATGTTTAAGATCGCCCCTATTATTTCGTACAACTTCACCCCAAGGATAAACAAATCTTTAAATATAGATATTCTATTCATTGTAAGAACTACCGATCTAACTTTTGTGCCAAATTGTGAGTTTTTGTGTGTTCGAAATGGTGACGAAGTTGTTGTGAGTCCGTTGCATCCCGGGTAATTTCGTACGCTGTTTCTGCAGGCCACGTATTTTACAAAAACGGTCGGAAAATTCGACAAAAGGCTGTTAAAAATTCAAAAAAAAAGGCCATAGCCAATAAAAAAGGTTTGCCAAATATCTATTGTATCAAAAAAATTATGTCTACCTTACGGACAGATGAAAAAACCAATTTACAAAAAAAATATTCGGTTTGTTTAAGATCGCCCCATGTACAAAATAGCCCCACTCTCCCCTATATCTGTATCTTTTGCTGAAATGTGTCCATTAGTCGAACTAGATATTTAAAATTTGTAATTAATATAGACAATTACCAACTATGAAACCAAAGAATCCAGAGCATAATATCGTTATATCTATAATCTTTTTGTTATATTATTTCAACCCATTATTCATACATACCTACAATATATTAATGTATTTTCTCATTATCGGTGACCTGATCTAACCAGCGCCTTCTCTTTGCCTGTTGCAGATGAGCCACCCGGGCATGGAATCCCTGGACATGCTCGACCCCGCCAACTCGATGACAACCCTGACGCCGATGTCCGAGGGCGGCGGCGGCGGGGGTGGTGGGGGCGGCGGCAACAACAATCCCGGCCACCACGGCGGCATCCACGGGCCCGCCTCCGTCTACGGCGGCATGAACGGCATGATGGGCCACCACCACCACCACAGCCAGATCGGAGGTAGCGTACCCCATCCGCACCACCACCCGGCCATGGCGGCAGCCGCAGCGGCCGCAGCGGCAGCGGGCCTACACCCTGACGCCGACACGGATCCCCGGGAACTCGAGGCCTTCGCCGAGAGGTTCAAGCAGCGGCGCATCAAGCTCGGCGTGACGCAGGCCGACGTCGGCAAAGCCCTGGCTAACCTGAAACTGCCGGGCGTCGGCGCCCTCTCCCAGTCGACGATATGTCGCTTCGAGTCGCTGACCCTCTCGCACAACAACATGATTGCCCTGAAGCCGATCCTGCAGGCCTGGCTCGAGGAGGCCGAGGCCCAGGCGAAGAACAAGCGCCGCGACCCGGACGCCCCCTCGGTCCTCCCCGCCGGCGAGAAGAAGCGCAAGCGCACGAGCATCGCCGCCCCGGAAAAGCGCTCCCTCGAGGCATACTTCGCCGTGCAGCCGAGGCCCTCCGGCGAGAAGATCGCCGCGATTGCGGAGAAACTCGACCTGAAGAAAAACGTCGTGAGGGTGTGGTTCTGCAACCAGCGCCAGAAGCAGAAGCGCATGAAGTTCGCCGCCCAGCATTGACCCGAGGCTGGCTTGTGACAGCAGAACTGACTGTACCAGCCGCCGAACCTCGAGCCCAAGCCAGAGCCGCTTAGCGAGTACCAGGGCTGGCCCTGAACGCTCGCCGGGCGGCTGGCTACTGTGTAACTGAACCTGCGCGCTGACGACCAGTGCATAATATGATGTGCGTGTGATGAGTTGGGTATAATAGGCCGGTGATGCTGACTCCGAGAGGTCAGGTTGCGTACCTGGAACTTTTAGGCTCTTATTTGCTATCGAAATTGACGTTGTAGAAATTCTTGTAGTTGCGAGAACGAATATAGACGAGGCTATAAGATTTTAAATATTACATATGATTGATATACTGTTTGTTGGAGGAGCTTTCATTCAATTTTCCTATAACGTATTTTTGTACGATGCTGATAACTTGGATGCATCTGTAACGTGTTCGATATATCCTTTTATTGTCTATTCGGATTGTAGGAATTGAATATTTGATAATTTAATCTGTAAACGTGATTGTCCTCGTTTTCATGCTCAACCATTGATTGAAAAATATTTACTGGATTGCAGCGATACATTCCGGAACCTAAAACATTGTAAAAAGACGCGTTCTGGTAAAATCTATACTACAACATTAGTATAAACCATACCCATACCTGGAATTAGACAAAAATACATAAATATTTTTCTTTTCAAAAACGAATCAATCGCTATACTGAATATTCAATTCCAAAAAAGCTCGACTTCTTTGCCGTTCCGAACGACCCCTCGCATCAGCATCACCAGCGTCACCATTTAGTGCCGCATATCATGTATATCTATACAAGAACGCGAAGCGCTCGGGGTTCCAGGCGACGGTAGCGGCGACGGTTCGATCCGACGGCGGATCTACAAGTCAGTAAGACTCTGCCTCACAGGCTTATCGAGAGAGAGAAAGAGAGAGAGAGAGAGATTATAGATCTTGCGCATCGTAAGTTCGCTCGAGCGAGGCCTCGCCGGATTTCTCATCGCGACCGCCACCTCTAACATACCGTCTTCTTCGTTATCGCAAGAATCGCTCTTATCACGCGGGATGGAGGAAAAAAAGTCCGGAATCAGCCGATAAATATCAGCCTACTCGTACCGTTGGTCGAGTGAAACCTGATCGTTACGCTTTTATTTTCGGCCAGGTTGTTCTCACGTTTGGCGCTTTCTTTAATTCTGTTCGAGCCCTCGTGGCTGTCGCTATCGGGATTATAATATTATCATCGTTTGTAATATACGCGTTTATTAAAACGACGCATAATCGGTCGACAAAATCAGTTGCAATAAATTTGTATAAGAGATTAAATGAATCAGCCCGGCTTGAAATTATATTGTCATCGTCGAATTCATGAGTGGGACGAGGAGTCAATCAGAGAGATGTTGATTTGTTTGACATTCGACAAACGAAGGAGTAATGCTTGACTTGAAAATAGCAGTAATTAACGCGCAAGGCCAAATTATTTTCATTCGGCATCGCAGGGAAGGCAGCCCACGTCGATAATCGATAGATTCAACACAAATATGACTCTTTATATATAATTTCCCTCGAGATAAATAAACTTTCATTCTCAGAGAACAATTATCAAACAACTGCTCTCGCGTCTTCATTCGAAACGACATTCACCAAGTGTATTCCTTCGGCAACTCCCAAGTCTCAGCTCACATTTCCACAAAACAAAACTGCAGCAGCAGCAGCAGCGCACTTCTACCGCCGTATAATCGTTCGATAAAGCATATAGACCGCTCGATACTACCGCCAGCAACTATCCTCCCCCCTTCTGCCCCTATATAGACCACCGACAAAAGTCGTGCACACGTCTATCCTATATACTCCCTCTCCCATCTCGCAATTAGCGACCTATACAACATAATATCGCTATTCGAAGCGGACGCGCGCGCGCGTTCAACGAGGAGAAACACACGAGCCTTTTTCGCTCCATCACTCGTATACTTATACCTACGTTCTCTCTCTCTACCTACCATTCAGCTAAACGAAATCGATCGCGCTCGTGCCGCTACACAGAAATAAATCCGGCTTTGCGGCGCGGTGCATCATCGATCGACCGCCGCGCGTATAACTCGCGCGCGACAGCGCGAGATTTTATAAATAGAGCGCAAGCGCGTGCACACGCGGGAGATAGGCGCACGAGCTCGTCCTTGGGAAGCTACACGATTGTATAGTACGCCGGCCGCTCGATGAGTCAGTCATCCCTCTTTTAGAGTCTTTTTTTTTATATTCTTACTTACGTTCTTTTCTCGAGGTTTTCACTCACAGCGCCACGTGTCGTGGTTTTGGCTCGATCAATAGAAGAGAGGTGGATAAAGGCTGATTATTTGCACGCAGTTTTTATTCGAATGGCAGGGTTTATTGATTCCGGAGGTTTTTTCAGCAACGCGCTGCGACAAGTGCGTAGATTAAAGTTTGTGAGCTGATCGGTGGTAACGAATTATGTTTGAAGGTTGTCCAAAGTTTTATTTCGGAGTTTAATTAGACTCGTTAGTCTTTTCTCTTTTAAATATCGTTTTGTCGTTAATGGTTCGCCATAACGGAATTATACAGCGATTCTGAGGCTTAGAACGAGTAGATACGGTTATTGCGCGATCCCGATCCTGCGAGGCCTGCGCGAAATAAAATAAAACTGTAAGTGCGACGAAGATGAAATGAATAAAAAAAAAACAATTTGGAAAGTACAACTCGAAACATAACTTATGTAGTGTAAAACCGTAAAACTATTGTTATTTGGAGTCTCGATGTATATGCGGCGACTCTGAGAAAGTGATATTAATCCTAATTGACTATATACGAAAGTGTGTGCGATATACGAAAACAATGTAATAGTTCGCTTCGTTCGTGTACTGCGCGCGTTAATAAGTTAACGAAAAAAAAAATAGACAATGTGCGAGGCAAGTGTAGTAAGATGCAAACAACGCAACGAGTTACAAGGAATATATAATAGAGAATAAATAAACACGTGATGGGGGGAAAAAAAGTGAATTTCACAAACATACACACATACACACACTAGTAGTGATATCGGACAATCAGTGAACAAGACTGTATCATATCATTAAAGAAGAAATAAACGAAGCAATACCCTTAGAATTATTGTCGATATGCTATTAAAGGATTATCGAGAAGCGAGAGAAATGCGCGTCTCGCGGCTTTTTTCCCAGTGATCTCAAAGTGAAGGAGTACGTGATTACACGAGAAAGAGAGAGAGAGAGAGCGAGAGAGAGAGAGAGAGTAAAGAAAGCGACCGCCTACTTCGATCGTCTCACCAAAGAGAGTGAAAACTATAAAAATAAATGACGAAACCAAAGAGGAAGAATCGAAGCGAAGTGTGGGTCGTTCGCGATCATATGCCGAGAGTGAGCGAGAAAGAAAGAGAGAGAGACAGAGAAAGAGCGGCGCGCGAGTTCGATTATAAAGACGACTAAGTTTCGTTTGTATACACCACAGATACACTTTTCCACGTTTTTCTCGATGTGTATAACCCCCTCTGTGCGAAAACGAGCGAGCGAGAAAGACAGAGAGAAAAACCAAGAGTAATAATAATAAGCAGAACGAACCGCCATAACGACAGAAATCGATAATTTTTCCCCTCGTATTATATAGAATTCATACGATCGTACACACGACGCCGAGGATGACAAAAAAAATCGGCGAGAGAAAATATTATTATTATTATTATTATATATAAATAAATAAATATATGTACATGTATAATACCGCATTTGCATAATCCAGCGCTCGTCGTTTATACTCGACACTCCGGCGCGTCTTTTCTTCTTCTTCTTCGAGGGAAGGGGGCGGGAGTTTTGGGGGGAAATCGTCGCCATATATATATACATAACGATGACGAATCGGCGCGCGGCAGATTATATATTGAAACGGGGGAGGATGAGAAAGAAATAAGCAATCCGACGCTGAGACAAGTAAACAGAGTTGTAGCCCATTTTTAAAGCTGTACATAATGTAGAAACTAAGTATTTTCTAGGGGGCCGAGAGGAGTTGAGCTATTGATGATTACAACGACGACGATGACGGTGATGATGATGATAGTGACGGCGTGTAAGCTAATTACGAGCGCCCAGTCGCGTGTAAATTTAGGTAGTCAAAAAGAGGAGCAGGCGAGAGGAATAATGGGGAGAAATTATTAGTGCAATATAGCCATTAGCTGCGTCTTTTGAAAGTTGTTTTTTCTCTCTAAGGATGGCTAAGATTGAAGAGCGTTTAAATTAGTTGCTATTCTCGTTCTGATATACGTGATTTTGTATAATTTTTGTCAAGTACGTGAAGGTAGCTGATTTCTGATCAATTACTTTACATAAATGATAAATAATAACTATTCTAATTATATGCAGATTTTCGTGATTCAACTAACTTTATCGTTGAAACTAAATTGTTACAAAGAATAGCAACATTTTACGCCTTTTGAATTTCTTTAGCATCCTGTTGAATTGAATCTCGGTGAGCCTCGTTCTTACGGTATTGAAAATTCTTTATCAATGGTGTCGATCTTCGAATATTCAATACATATCGAATGGTTGAAAATTATTCACTATCGCTGTCATTTTTGTAAATTAAAAGAACGAGGCGCGAGAATTGTACAAAAAATTTTGTTGTTCCGTGAGCGTAGACGTTTAATTTCGACTATAAGAGAAAAATTATCGATTATTATTAATAAATTTGCATGCTTGTTGAAACTTGCGCAGTTCGAATTTTATAAATTATACGTATGGATTATTAGATGGCAAAGTGATGAGATTGCGAAAAAGGATGCGACAGTTAAGGGATTTGAATTGACGTATCTGACTTTAGACAGAGACATACATTTTTTCGTCGAATGATTTTGTAACATTATTGGAATTAAGGTATTGTTAAACAAACCATCATTCAGCAGAATACTTCACCGGTAGTAGTGTGTATAATTGAAATCGCGACAGACCTTAGTGGGGAAGAATATTTTTTCCATAACTTTATGATATATCATAAAGATTGCAGGAATTTTACTATATCGCGAATTACCGAAAGAGTAGAAGAAATGGTTTCATGTAAAATAAACTAAGAGAAAAAATGGGAACCAATAAAGCTGTAAGATTTTCGTAATTTTTTCCATTAGTTTAAGAAATCAACTAAATTACTATCTGAATTATCGCTGTGAAAATTTTCAAAATCTTTTCAACGTACGAAATTTTCGCCAAAATATTTTTCCTCACACTTACGAATGACGAGTAATTCTGTAGGTATTAAACACAGGGTAACAAGTCATTATCACCATAATGCTTCTAATAGTACCTTCATTATTGCATACATGTATAAGCAGCCTTAATATCTACAGATCGACGTGGAAACTTTTGACTATGTTCGCGCGATGTAACTTATTCGCCGATCGATGATATTTCATTACCTTTATGAATATTATTAAAATTAAACTTGATACGCGATCTATTGCTTCATAAATTTGTTTTATTTTTTCAATTGAAAGTTTTCTATTTAAAAATCTAATTCTGAAACGCGAAACCCTATATTTTTTTTTCTTATAATTTTTACCGATCTTCAATGCATAAACTATAATGATAAAAAATTAATCTACTCGAATAAGTCTTGTAAAATTTATTTAACAATGTATATGTATTATAAAAAGAAAAGAGATCAGTTAAATTAACTTCACGTTTGAGTGCCCTCTTTTGACAAATACTGCAAGACTTATTAAAGTGATTATCCTGGAAGCTAGAACATGCTGCATTACAGGAAAGATCACTGAAACCAAAAAGCGCTGAGAAAAATAAGCGCAGTCGATGAGAACCAAAAGTATTAAAGTTGACTTTGTATATGAAACTACAGCCGAGAGAATCTGTGTACAAAGTTTCGCGAGAACAGCGAATAATATGGATGAAAAGGTAAAAAAAAACACGCAAGCATCTACAATTAAAAATATAAATTAATCTCCGCGCGATTATAGTGTTTCATTCGAACGTGTGTACGCGTGTTTAAGAGGAAAATTGAATATAAAAGAAAAATACGAGAAGCCAAAATGAATTGTTATGCGTTACGGGTCTTACTCGTAAATCCATTGAGAGCACTTAGAACGTTTATTTATTAATTTTTTTTTTCGTACCGAGAAGAAACTTTTGCATATTTTTCCCGAGGTTCCTAAAAAAAACAGTATCTAGTCACCTTTTTACGTAGTGTTTGTAATATTGTTGAAAATTCTTTGTTACCCTTTTTTCGGTCTCGCGAAACTCTGAGTATTTTATTCGATGATGAAAAAGCTTCGACGCGCTACTCGCGTCAAGAAACCTTTTTAAAGCAATGTCCCCAACAAATGTAAATATAAATGTTATTTTGAATAAGAGTAACGTATTTCAACAATGTTTCAATAGTTTTGCTATTTCCTAGATGAAAAAAGGTATTCAGAATAACACTTATACGCTTCGATAAGACAAGCACAAAATATGCGTGAATTATTTGTTTAAAAAAAGCGAGGTAATCTTTTCCGTTGAAAAAAAAAAGAAAATGAAAGAAAAAATTATTCGAAAATCCGAATGCCATATTGTAAATCGTGCGTGCGATTAGCGAGTAAGATTCCACTTTTTAAGCGACATAAGAGTGTAATGAAGACATATCACAAAGAAATAAAGAAAAAAAAATATTAGTTGAATTGCCTGAAAGCGTAGAAATTTAAATATAAATATTATACATATTATTGCGAAAAGAAAAAAAAGAAGAAAAAAGAAATGAATCCGTGCGACGCCGTGCGCGCAATCTCGAGACAAGGCTGCGGTATAACTCACGATTATTACTGTATTATTACGTATAATATGTAGGCGTTTCTTTATAGACGGTGGAATAGCAATTTTTTATCGGCAGTGCGGCATTTGCGATTCGCGAGGAGGAGAGTCACACATCTCCTCCGATTTTTCGCGGCGCCAACGACACACGTTTCGTTCCGACGGAATGGGGGCGAAGAAGAGAGCGCACTTTCTCACTTACACGAAGAGACAGAGCGAGCAATATAAATGTGTGTGTGTGCATGTGTGTGTATAACAACGCGGTAGACGTTGAGTTTGTCGACGTTTCGTACTCTTTTCTCGGTATAACGATGTAACAGTTGTTGTGGGACAGATTTGCGCACGCTAATATATACGCGGCAAGAGAGAGGGAGAGGGAAAGGACAGCGATGAATTTTTTTTTTTCGTCTCGAGTTTGCGCGCCGATCGCGAGAGAATTATATATGATAGGCGACGATCGAGCAACGAAACGCTCATCCATTATTGTACATATCATGTGCCATAACTCATTTTCCATACTTCGTGTCCAACTTTGTTCCAAGTACCTACTCAACTATAAATACTATAATATAATAAAATAAATCTCGATGTTATTGATAAATTGGATTCTCGCATTTATTCAGCCCCTTTCCCACAAATCATTATTTTTATTTTTATTTTCAATAAAAAAACCACTACTCAGTGCCGAATATCTATTTTTCTATAATTAAAAACAAACTACTTATCCAATATTTCTTAATTAATGCATACTACTTATATAATATTTCTTAATTAATGCGACAAAGATGTGGTAGTAACACGCCAATTTATTATTTTTGAGTTCATAAATTATTCATAAACAGTTTGGAAAAGTAACAGTTATAGGCAAAAGATTGAATAGAAAAAGGATATCTTTTTCAAGCATTTATATTATATATATGTTTTAAATTAAAGATGTCACATTGCGATTTGTAAAAAAGAATTGAATTTTGATACTTAGATTCATGAAAATTTGAATGTATGCTGGAAATATAGATCTGTAACATTTTAATCAACTGCGATAATTGCCTTATACCGATTTTCAACACCTAAATTTAATTGTTTTCGAGATTGCTATAGGATGAACGATAAAACAGATAATTTTGGTATATATGTAGTATTCGAATGAATATGCCATGAAAATTAAAGTATTTATTCCTATAGCTTGAATAAGATAACAATTTAATTATTATACTCATAGTAGTTTCTTACATTTAGACTCGATGTAACAAAGAGAAAAATAAACCCTTTGAGATTTCTGATTAGACTTATAAAAGTATGATAAACACAAAGTAGAGTTTGCTACTCATTTTTCACGTAAACTGCACCCTTTTTTCAGCATTTGCAATTTATGAATTTTTATTAAATCTCATTGCAAATGTTATACCTAAATATATTAATATATTGAAGAGCCAATATTAAAATAAATTAATAAAAATTTCTTTAAATATTTCAAAAACATCTTGATTGCTCTACTTAAAAGCGTTTATTTCTTTAACTGTTTATTATTTAACGTTTGATGCATCAGTTCACAAAATATTATTTTAGTCACCAAATAATAGATAATTAAGAAATTAATAATTCACTGTGTAATTGTTACTATGTGATTATTATGAATTAAAATTTTGGTTATTAATTATATTAAATTGATGATATTAAAAATTCGATTAATTGTGCACAATCATAAATATATAACATTCGGAAATTGAATTCAGTCTGAAGTCTAGACGAACCTTTTTCGGACTAGACAAAAGCTTCTGCAAATTTAATTCAAAATTTTAATATTTGATTGTTATTGGCACATTTTTTGTATTTCAGTAAATCATTAATACCATTGGTGCATTAATACTTTAGAAACAAAATATAGATTTACAACTTAATAAGAAATAATTAATCGAAGTAACGCATTCGATGCTTTTGATCCAACATCTTCTTTATTACATATATTATGCAAGTGAAAAATTCTTTATCTTATTTAAAAAGGATTGATTTAGCTATTTTTACCTAATTTAAAAAAACATTAAAAAGAAGAACTCTAAATGCTTGGCATCATTTCACGTTAAATGACAAATCGTAATTTAATTAAATCTTTGCGGATAATTTTAAAGGAGACGAAATTTTAAAATTTCTTTCTTTGAACACATCAAAAATTTTATAATTAGCGGCCCTGAAAACCTGAAAAACGCTCAACGTTTCTGAATCAGCCCGACAGACAATGTCTGCGATGGTAATGGATTAACTTTAACAGCACGAGAATACTTTGAGACTGATAAAGTATACAGGAGTCGCGACGCGTCGTCTGGTGTGCACATTTTTAATAGAATCAAAAATTCATTAGTCGAGATCTATTATCATCGGCAGACATGCTCGCTCATTAAAAATGCAGACGACTTTTCTTAAACTTAGATGATATCGGAAAATCCGTTTTATGCTCTATTCGTATCCGCGTATTTTTGCTATTATTCTTTTCTATCGAGTTCCACAGTTTGCAGCTGCGGTGCTTATGTATGGGGCTATTCCTAGTAGCGCGATAATTCCAGCAAAATTATTTGCAGTTTCATTTGTCATATAGATTTTAGAATAATTCTTTCTACTTGCTCATAGCAACAACAACTAGAGCAAAAACTAGATTAATAAAATATGCGCGCAATAATAGAGTATATTAGAAGCTACGACGTTGCTTAGCAACTAATGTACATTCATCAAGCTTAGAATTAATCTTTATCATAGCGATTTTTCACGTTCCAAAAATAAAAATAAATTGCCATCGCAGCCAAAGTAATTAATTAATCTACAATAATTATAGAACGCAGAACATGTTCATCGCTTTTGAACATATAGTGACTAATGACTTGTGTGAAATTTATTTGTTTGGTAAGGTGCAAGATATCAATTGACTAATGATACATGTACAAACGTAAATGAAGATGCGCTTGTCTTGTAGAATCAAAGTTCTTATTACATATAAATATTATATTTATATCGTCGCTTCCGGATAAAAAGGCGTTATCTCGCGCGATGGTGTTTTTCGTTATTATTTATATTGACAACCAATGGCGATTTTTTTTTTCATACCTTAAAAAGGCAAAATGACAGAACCATTTAATTTTTACACGTTCAAAAGCTTTTCTAATCCTGAATCACCATTTATTTTTTGTTAATTTACTAGTGGTTTAATTCGCTAACGGTTATCAATATAAATAAAAACGAAAAACATCATAGCGCGAGATAACGCCTTTTTGAACCTGCTACAGAGATAACGCCTTTTTCAACCATATCCTGAGATAACGCGTTTTTCTGCGAAAGCGAAGATATGAAAGTACATTGTAATAGTAGATTATGCACCAAGGACGCAAAATGTATTATTCTTGGCTCGCTGCGCTCGGCCCCAAAGCTCGCACTCGAGGGAATGATACATTTTGCGTTCGTGGTAGCATATACTATTTTTTTGTGAAAAGGCCGCAAAATGACTTTTCGCGGCCCGTATAGAGGCCGCGAAATACTAAATGTATTTTGTGGCCTAGGCCTTACATTTAGTATTTCGCGGCCTCTATACGGGCCGCAAAAATTCATTTTGCGGCCTGAGGACAAAAATAGCATATTGTGTGCCAAGGACGTAAAATGGTCTTTTTTAGACCAAGTGTGGAGTTTACAGTACGAAGACAAGTACTAACCACACGAGGTCAATAAAGCCCATGATTAACACCATATTTTTTGTAACACAAGTACTTATTTTCGCGTTTATTTTTTTAATATAAAGCAAAGTCAAACATTCTCAAAAATTCCATTAAAAGTGTACAGCGGGTGCTTTTCAATTTTTATTGCCGGCCGGTCTATAAACGATCGCTTTAGTCTTACTTAATAGATTTAAAAAATGCGAAAATCGTGCTTGTGTTACAAAAAATCTGTTTTTGACGGTCGAATTGAAATAATTTCTACATATTTTGTAACTTTATCGATGATTTTTCTAAAAATTTCCAAAAAAATTTTAGTGGTCAATAAAAGTTTGAAAACGGCCGCTGCTAAGTACTCAAGTAGGGAGCGAGAAAATTTGAAAAACGCCCGCTACTCGAGTAGCGGCGGGAAAAAGAATAAAAACGTCCGCTGCTGTGGGCAGCGGGCGTTTTTCATCTTTTATCGCCAGCTGGCGATTTTTTTCGTCCGCCGGTCTAAAAACGGTCACTTTAGTCCTGTTTTATAAGTAAAAAAACGCGAAAATCATGCTTGTGTTACATAAAATTTTGTATAGATATAAAGTTTCAACATGAATGAACATTTTTTTTTAAACCAGCAAGCATTAAATCTCAGATTAAATGATGTTACGGCAGAACTTAAATATACAAAAGGAGCTAATTTGATATTGGGCCGTTGTTTTTAAAATTTACTTCTACGTCAACAGGAGTTATTTAAAAACGATTGTTGGAAACCGTTGAATATTTTGGCAGTACATAATCTAATCCCGATACTCCAGCCTAAAATTCATTTGTTATTATCCATCAAAAATAAGCGAATCACGGCAAACCCGAACTCAACGAAAAAAAACACAACCACAAAAAAGGAAACAATCCTTAAAAATCCCTTTTACCCCACCGACGACCGTACACACGAACCTTGAGAAACATAAGGCGCTCAAACGAGACCTAAGTCCATCAACAACACCACACAAACACACATCACCGGCGGCTAGAGCAGGTCTAATACGCTACGCCAACTGGTGTATACATATAATCAAGGGCTGTGGCGCAACTCTACCCGATCGCTACATTATACACACGCACACACATAGAGGCAGGGATTCCGGCAAAAGCAGTACATAGACGGGCTGATTGGAAAAAATCGCTCTTTCTCTCTCTCTCTCGCGACACGTATACTGCATATGCACACACACACACGCGCGCGCGCAAGAGAGAGAGAGAGGGAGAGACAGAAAGACCCGCGGGCGTGTGTACGCGACGATGGAAGAGCCGTGCGAGCGAAGCCGCGTCGGTTAATTGGCGCAGTGGGTAAACAAGCGTGCGAGAGAGAAACCTGGGGCCTGTTTGCCCTAGCGAGTGAGCGAGAGTCAGGCGCGTCCATGGGTTTTCGTTCGATAGTCGAGCAGTAGCGAGCGTTTGCTGCCGCCCCCCGCGGACCCTACAGCGCGTTTTACGCGCGCTCAGATTCACGATCTCTGGGGCATGCGCGTAAGTGCGAGGTACATAATGCCCGATGAAAGAAGAGAGAATAAGGAAATTTCGTTCCAAGAATAAACAAAGGTGTTGTGGTTTTATGCCTTGAAACTTTGTAGAACGATTTATTACTGGATTGTCCAGGGCGACTGAATTATTTCAAGACGTAAATAGCTATTTTTTTCTATATTAGGCCGAATCCATCTCAAATCAGACAGCCCGCGTATGCCTATTTCACCTATCATGTTGAAATAAAAATATTTATGTTCTACTCGAAAAAATATTTTACACGTGGTTTTTTATTTTTTTGTTTCATCAAAATTTCATGCGTTCAGCGATGCCGAAAAATTCCGAGAAAATTCTTTCATTGAGAAAAAAAATTTTCAATGTGATTTTCAGACTGCTATTGTTTCAGCAATTTTTCGAGCGTTTAAACGTGTAACACACAATTTCACTCAGTTTTGAGCCCTCTTTAACGGCCTTAATGTCATTTTCAAAAAAAATAAAAAATCCACGAGCTATGCACTTTTTACTGAAAAATTCATTTTTTAGGGAAGTGCCTTTTTCTCGAAAACCCCATGTTTTTTTTGCACAATTTTTGTTGTCGTGATAGAGGACGGTAATGCCTAGCTAGACGTATTTGTGAGATTCGGTACTTTTTCCCTGGGATAGCGATCACTAATGAGATAACACACAAACAAATTTTTCACGCCTAATGCTTATATATAGTCAATGATATTAGAGTCAATGTAAAGGTATTTGTCTTTGTGTGTATGTAATATACAGGTACACATAACTATGTATTTATTTGTTATTTGCGTCTTTTTGATTTTTTATTTTTATACCTTTTTTTCATTTGTATACCTATTTTACTACCTTTGTTTTTCTGCTTCATTGT
Source organism: Torymus aiolomorphi (assembly GCA_036365515.1). Lineage (NCBI taxonomy): Eukaryota > Metazoa > Arthropoda > Insecta > Hymenoptera > Torymidae > Torymus > Torymus aiolomorphi. Next base: position 156,972,161 of record CM070877.1, read on the forward strand.
TCTTAATTCAGTAAGCGGACGATCAGCGGTCTTTGCTGTCAAACAATGTATTTTATCGTCACATGTTTTTTTAACCCATATATGAGTTTTTTGAATTCCAGGATACTTTGGAGTTGTAAGCCAATCAATATTTTTTTCTTTTCTGAATTGTTCTATTTCAGCATCTTGTAAATGTATTATTTTAATAGCATCAGTATATTTTTGAACATGTATTGCAAAATCATTTGCGTTTTGAATAGCTTCTTCAAGGGGCTCTCGAAGATTATGCGAAGTAGCATAATGCTTTATAAGTCCACCCACACCATCTACAGCTCCTTTGCCGTGCCCAGTAGCAGAGAACAACCATTTTATATCACACGGTGCTCGTTTTAGTTCATCTAATTGAAAGCGATTTTTAAAGTGACTCGCAGCGCCGTCTGATACGATGGTAATTTTTTTAATTGAATCACAACAATTTTCTTTCAAGAATTTTATCATTTTTTGTACTGCTAGCAAAGCATACGCTGAATCATGTTTTCGGTCATCACTTATAACTGCGAAACTTTGTGTCGAATCCCCTTGATAAGAGACTGCTGTGAAAATAGAAATTTGATCATTAACCCAATGATTTCCTTGAACAGCTTTATTATGAATCACAGCCCAGTTTTCAGCGAAGTCTATTTGAAGAACTAAATGATGTGAGTCTTTTTTAGCACTTTCTCTTTCTGTTTTTATAGCTTTGCGTTGTATATTTTTTACATACATGTGAGTACTAACCCTCATGGTCCAAACCGAAAGTTCATCTTTAAAAGCAGAAATTGATAGTGTCTTTTTAATCAGGTTTCCATTATCCCACAAAGCATATGTAATTTCTTCTGTGCCTTCTACATCTTGCAGTTTTAAAACATGAAACGTAATTCCCTTAATCCCTGGACATAGTTTACATTCTTGTAAATAACATAAATCAGATGGCTCAGAACACATTGTTGCATTTATTATTTGTGACCGACTTTCATCCAACTCTGTGACGTTACTCCCTCTAAAATTAATTAAGCTCGTAAGAAATAAATCATAATTTGCGCAATAGATACAGAGACAAACTTCTTTGATGGGGCTAAGTAAGACATACTTTGGTCGCAAACTATAAAATTTCGATTTTCCAATTCTCAATTCTGGATAATCATTTTTAAATACTTTATACGTCTCTTTTAAACTTCGAGTAAGAAAACGCTTAACTTTTTTCTCTTTTTTATTGTTAACTTTAATTGTAACAACGTCACATTTATTAGGACTTTGTCTTGAACAATTAAAATCATCATTTAAATAATATTCCATAACAATTTTTTCCATGTTTTCATCAATCGGATGGCCTGAATATGCATCTGGTTCTGAATAAATTTCTTTTTCTTTAACAAGATTTCTCGATTTGTTGATCATATACATTGTTATTTCTGGAAATAAAGATAAAATTTCATGTTTTGTAAAGGATGAAGGTAGCAAAGTCAGAATTTTTATTTTTTCTGATACCGTAGAACACTTTTGCAAGGCTAGACCAAGATTTTGTATCCATTCTGTACAATGGCATACAGTTGATTCATTTGCTGTTATAGAAACGTCATAAACATTGTTCAACTTCACATCAAGGGTATTAGACAATGTTGAAAGTATTTTTTTTTCTTCTTTGTTACGTAATTTTCAATTGATTTTTCATGTATAAGATTTTTTCTTTTAAGAGGCGATACAGAACCTAAGAAAGATGTACTTATTTCATTATTAAATTCTTCAATGCGTTCTGGAGTACTTGGTAAAAAATCTTCATCTCTATCAACTACGTTATCGGTAACTTCATTATCCGTTATAAATTCATTGTCAGTACTACTCACCAATTCTAAAGCACGATTGTAACAATGTTGACACAGATATGTAGAAGGTGTCAAAGGTAAATGAGGATAGAGGTGCTTCAATGGATGAGCAAGATTCTCAAGTTGTTTTAAACGTACGGAACTAGATTTGTAAATAATTTGTTTGTGTTTGTCTAAAAAGTCTGCACATTTGATTCTCTCTGTTGAGTAATATTGAGACATCGTAGTTGAGTTGATAAGGTGTAAATATGTAATAATTTTCCAAAAGATGATGGTTTTAAATAAGACGAGATGTGTGATATATAGCAGAAACCGAACTTTTCTTTGTAAATGTTAAGTCAAACCATATCCATCTAGCGGACAAATGTACTAGTACATATACTCCTATAAGTAGGCGCACGTACATGTATATTACATACGCACAAAGATAAATACCTTTACATTGACTCTAATATCATTGACTATACATAAGCGTTAAGCGTGAAAAATTTGTTTGTGTGTTATCTCATTAGTGATCGCTATCCCAGGGAAAAAGTACCGAATCTCACAAATACGTCTAGCTAGGCATTACCGTCCTCTATCACGACAACAAAAATTGTGCAAAAAAAACATGGGGTTTTCGAGAAAAAGGCACTTCTCTAAAAAATGAATTTTTCAGTAAAAAGTGCATAGCTCGTGGATTTTTTATTTTTTTTGAAAATGACATTAAGGCCGTTAAAGAGGGCTCAAAACTGAGTGAAATTATGTGTTACACGTTTAAAAGCTTGAAAAACTGCTGAAACAATAGCAGTCTGAAAATCACATTGAAAATTTTTTTTCTCAATGAAAGAATTTTCTCGGAATTTTTCGGTATCGCTGAACGCATGAAATTTTGATGAAACAAAAAAATAAAAAAACACGTGTAAAATATTTTTTCGAGTAGAACATAAATATTTTTATTTCAACATGATAGGTGAAATAGGCATACGCGGGCTGTCTGATTTGAGATGGATTCGGCCATTATTGTAATTATTTTTACATGTTCCGCCCGCCCGCGCCGATAAAATAGGGTTAGTTGAATATCAAGAAAAATTAATGAATTTTCTAACAACATGCGCGCGTAGACCATCAAGCATGAGCTTACTGAATCGAGACTTATCCCTAGTGGAAATTTGTCTATCTGAAATGGCCACAATCTCAATAAATAGGTTGGAAAAATGGCTAGTTAATAGGCCCCGGTGAAACGCTTTTTCTCCCATTATTCGCACATTTAATAGATTGGACATAATCTCCAAATTTTCGTTTTAAGTTTACTTAAAGAATTGACGTTAAATTGGACGTTTAATTGGTATTCAACTGTAACTGATAGCTTACTAAAAGATAAACAATATGAGCAGACAGAAAAACCATTTACAGTAGTCCTTTTGAAGATATTACGTAAAATATATTTATTGCCATTATATTCTGTCTCTCTCACTTCTTGTCATAACAACAGGCCTTCTACTAGCCATTTCTAGACTAAAAAAACTGATCAGTTTTGATACCTTTAAAATACTCATGAACAAGCTTGTGCTTATCTTCGCAAAACTCATTCTATTTTTTAATCTATTAAATGTTCGAATAATAGGGAAAAAAGCGTTTCACCGGGAGATAGAAACTGGACAAGGAAAATTCCCATTTTATAGCAAGTTTCTAATATAAATAGCCAGTTATTAGTTAGAAAATGTTTTGGATTTCCACCAGGGTTGGGTTATGGAAAATGGAGTCTTTAGCAATGAAATATTATTTCATTTTCTTTATTTTAGTTGAATGATTAAAAGTATACTGAGTGAGATATACATCTTCAGAGAGGTAAAAAGATCTTGGTACGTGTATTGAACTGTAATTAAAAAAAAAATCAGAGTGCACAAGAAAATGGAATCCTTTGATATAGCGATAATAGAAATTCATCTATAATTATAAGTAGTTCACATTTTACACATGAAATTTCCAATTAGACATGAATTGTACTTTATATATAAAAATACGAATAAACATATCAACAATTTTCAAATTACAGATGAATATATTTGATTTTAAATAATTCATATAACCCGATAACAATGAAAATATGAAAGATAAAATAACCGAGATAGAATTTAGAGAACTGGGTCATATATTTTACAAAACTATTTCCAGCAGCAATAATTTATCTTGTAAAATACTGACCCAGATCACTAATACTTTCTGCTAAACAGTGGAAAATTACTTCGGCGAGAGTATTTCAAAAAAGATATCGTTTCCAATAAATGATATTTATCAGACACGTGAATAGCAATTGTTTTTCTATTGACACATTTAATGTAAAATGTATATATGGAAATGCTTAACATAGCTAAATACACGTTAAGCCGTTGTTGGAGTTATTTTAATTAACGTGTATATTTAAAAATAAATATTCTAAACTTTATTTTACAATTTTTCATCTATTTAAATAAATAGCTGAACTTATTTTAAACAATTTAAGCAAATATATAAAACGTATAATATTTTACAAGTGATATCGACATTGTATGATCATAAATTTTAATTCGAACCATGCATGTATATACCGATGAAAACTTAAGCCTAGCTTACCCCGGATATAGACATAACGAAAGTTAAAATAAAAGTACTTGAAATATAATATTATCCAGCATATAAATTGATAAATAAATTACTGCATCCTACTTTAATCAGTTTTAAAAAGTTTTCTTATCAAGCTACAAATATAGTTTTAGTTTATAGTTTAATAGATTTTTTTTATAGTTTTACACCTTATTATGTTACTTTTGAACACAATTACATGCGGAACTCACGGAAACGAACTCATTGAACAACTGTCAGCAACTTTTATGCCTGCGTGGTTTTATTGTTCATATGCGTATAACAACAGGAACACTGTTAAAAATTCCTCACTTGAACTTCACCCATGTATGTGAAGTAATCGTACAAATACGTATATCAAATTTCAATACATGTACATTAAAGCTGTTTTAAAACACGTATTTTAAAATTAAAGTACGAGTATTAGACATTCCTCCACGTGTTAGTAAAAATTCAAAATGTATATTAAAGTTTCCTTAAAGTGAAAAACATTTTCAATAACATGTATTAAAATTAATAACAGTATTGTGATTTAAAATATTCTTTTAAATTTAACAATCAGTTTGAAAGATCAAATCACAAATGTGTGAATTCTGAATTACAATACCACGTTTATTAATAAAAATTCAAAGTGTTCATTAAAAATTTCTTAAAATTAATAACATATTTAACAGTGCACCTTACGTTATATTTCCGAAACAGAAAAGATTCTTCATCCTTTACCGACACCCCGTTCACATTATTAGCTAAATCGCCAAATTTAGAAGCTCCGTAAAGAAATCTAACGAACCACAGCAGCAGGTAACCCAAACTATCGCGCAGTCTAACGAAAAAGCGCATCAAAAGCATCGTGCAACTAGCCTAAAAAACAGAGCTGCAGCGAATTGTTCTCCACTCCACAAAGAATCTCCTCATTAGCGATCTTTCAACCCTTCCGCATCCTCGTGGCGCTCTTTTTTTTCGAGCAATGCCAACGACTACGAAAAAGTTGCGCCTGCTCTTGCGCAAAAGCTTATACATACATACATACGCTGTATATAGGGCCGAAAAGACGACAGAGCGGTGCGGATGCGCGGTAGGACGATTGTGTTCCGTTTCGTGTATTATTCAGGTCGCCGTTTCGTCCCGCACATAACGTTGGCATCTCTCCGCATGTGTCGCGCGCCTTTTGCACTTTCTGCGCGTTGCGAATTTCGCGACTTCTCGTGTGCATGTATGTAGCTGCGATGCGCGCAGGTTTTTCTTTCTTTGTTTATTTATTTTTTTTTTTTCGAGAATTTTTCCCTGCGAGTATATGTCTGCTAAGATGAAATATTGATTCATCGCTCGGGGAAGCTGCAGTATTCATAGGGCGGAAAAGTTGTCCCGGCGCGAATTGACTGTTTTTACTTTAGTTGCGCGACAGTTTTGTTGCCGCCGCCGCCGTCTATGTATGATGCTAAGGATTGAATTTCGACGTTGCACGTTTCAGAAGAGAGAGATAGTGATGTATGTGTGTAGCTTTCTTTCGGGAATTTATGAAAGTTTGAACGAAGATGCATAATAAATAGTACGTAGGAATATAGGCGCGAGTGCCTCGATCTGGCGAGAAAGAAGGATTTATTTTGTGTGGTGCGGCGATGAAAATTTGCGAATCCGTGCGCGACTTTCATAAATTTTCATGCTCTCGAGACAACTGAATCTGAATATATATAGATCCTGGAATGCATCGGTTTCTGTGTATATATATGTATGGATACGAGTACATGCAACGTATTTTATGTCTATCGCACAACGGCGAATGCTGCACTGCGCGCGATATTGCAACGATAAGGTCTCGTAATGCTGTTCGTTCCAGATTTCTTTCGAAAAAGAGTTTCTATATACACTCATAAATTGTTATAACTTATAAATAGCTAATACAAGAAGAAACAGTCGAAATTTGAAAAATAGAAAGGACCTGTTTATGTGAGTTTTTACAGTTTGATGAGATTTTTTTTATGTAAAAGAAACGAAGATCAATCTATTTCGTTTGGTATTTAATTTGATATTCGACTTACAAGGAATTGACTGTTTTAAGGGTGTTATTGTAATTTTAAAATGGGTTCATTAATTTATTTTTATGCAATAAATTATTAAAACATAATATAAGTACACAGATATGAAAGGGTAATACTTTCTGAATCGAAAAAAACTATTATGATAAAAAATTTTTAATCGAACACGTAGATATTGTTCAATAAGTAAAAAAGTTATACTTTCGCTATTTACCAACTTTTTATTTTTCATTTGATTTTAATGTTTAACGTCTCATTTTGCTCCTTAAACATTTGCCTACGACCCATACAGGCTTATATTATAAAATAATTAATATATGCGAAGCCACATGTAATTGTTTACAATAAAATACAGTATATGTCGAATTCTAAAGAAAATTACCCCTAACTGTGCTCGAAAAATCGTAAAAATTCAAAGTTGAAGCACACCTCCAACAACTGGTTTTTCCTATTTTGTAGCAAAAATAATGCACGAAAAGCGTGTCGAACCAAGGAAATCGGCATAGTGTTTTTCAGGAAGCTACATTTCAGTTTTCTTATGGAAATTTAACATGGGAAAAATGGACGAAAAGTGGTCATTGATGATTAACCAATAGAAAGCTATTGAAGCTGCAAAAAAAATTTTACGAAAAAGCGATTAAAGTAGAAGAAAAGAGTTTTAGTTTGAGACTAGAATCGTTAAAATCGGTCGATTCTGTGCAAAACTACGTGAATTTGAAAATGGCGAAAAATGACGAAAAATGACCAAAATTTTAAGAATTACGTGGGCTTGGGAAAAGTAGCTCATTTTTGGTCATTTTTCGCAATTTTCAAATTTACGTAGCTTTACACAGAATCGACCGATTTTAACGATTCTAGTCTCAAATTATAGTACATTTCGACACTGGTGTTTCGAACGGTATTTTATACCACGAGCGCCGAAAAATCATACCAAAGTTGTGATTTTGAGGTTAGAGTGGTATAAAAACTCTTTATACCACTCTAACCTCAAAATCACAACTTTGATATGATTTTTCGGCGCTCGTGGTATAAAATACCGTTCGAAACTAGTGCGTAAGTCGATTATTTAGGTGGTGTGACTTTTTCGCACTCGCTTCGCTCGTGCAAAAAGTCACACCAGCTAAATAATCGACTTCCCCACCCGTATCGAAATGTACTATTTCTTCTACTTTAATCGCTTTCTATTGGTTAATCATCAATAACCACTTTTCGTCCATTTTTTCCATGTTAAATTTCCATAAGAAAACTTAAATGTAGCTTCCTGAAAAACACTATGCCGATTTCCTTGGTTCGACACGCTTTTCGTGCATTATTTTTGCTACAGAATAGGAAAAGCCAGTTGTTGGTGGTGTGCTTCAACTTTGAATTTTTACGATTTTTCGACCACAGTTAGGGGTAATTTTCTGTAGAATTTAACATATATTAATTATTTCATAATATAGGATGGATCGTAGACAAATGTTTAAGGAGCAAAATGAGATGTTAAACATTAAAATTGAATGGAAAATAAAAAGTTGGCAAATAGCGAAAGTAACTTTTTTACTTATTCAACAGTATCTACGTGTTCGATTAACAATTTTTTATCACAATAGTTTTTTTCGGTTCACGCAGTGCAGTATTATATTTTTAATAATTTATGACATAAAAATTAAATAGTAAAACCATTTTAAAATCACGATAACCCCCTTAATTAGAAAAAACATGAGTTACAATTTTAAACCAAGTAATTATCAAGAGCATACTTAATACAAATGTTTGAGATTCAGACATCCACTCAATCGACAAATTATCCTCGCACGATCGAAATCATCACAATCGAATAACCATCGCTAATAGGACTGAGGCAACACACATCAGACAGACATACTTTCTTCTTCCGGCTAATGGTCCTCAAAGGAAAGGGAGGCTCACAGCTCATATATACATTTCCACTTGACAGTTCCGACTCCGGGCGCGCATCCCCAGCTCCCGGGGCAAACATTCAAACAGGGCACGCGCGCGCGCTCCGAACACAGCGTGCAAACTAGCGAATCTCTCGGCGCAAACAGCTTCCTCTACACACATACGCACACGCACACACATACACACACACAACTGTAGCCCCGATGTATATACAATGGCGAAACGAGTCCGTGGACGAGATAAGGGCGCTTAATCCTCGCGCCCGATCTTCGACATCGTCGTCGACGTCGTCGTCGTCGTCGCGATCACGCGTTGCATACGAGAGGGCCGTCCGAGTGTGTTTGCCCAGCACGAGAAAGCCCTTCTCCGTATACATATACATCCATACGTACGTATAATACGTATACCTACATACATATGTGTGTGTGTGTGTACGACACGGGTATGTGTGCGCGCGCGATTATATAGGTATACGGTTCGCAGAAGCAAGCTATCCATGCATGCATGTGTAGAGAGAGAGAGAGAGAGAGAGAGAATTGGCTGAGTGTCCTCGGGCTATTGGCGCGAAACGAGAGCAAGAGAGCGCGGCGCTGCAGCAGCGATATATAGCATGTAAACACGATTTGTAGCACAAAAGCCTGCAGCGCGAGCGGCGGCGGCAGCAGTGCACAGTGCCGATACTTGTGCCCGCGGCGCCTCGCGCGCTCGCCACATGTTTCGAAGGCCTAGAATCATAACGAGCGCGCCACGCGCGCTCTACTCTTTCTTTTCTCCTCCTTCACTTCTTCGCCGTCCCTGACGCTGGTCGCAAATTAGAGGCGAGTGCGGGAACATTGTGCGAGACGCGAGTCGATTGGCCGCGGTGTGTGTATCGGGAGGGGGAGGTCGGCGATGAGGAGCGGTTGTAGTACAGTGCGAGGGCGTGCGAAAGTTTGGATGTTGCGGGAATGATCATTAGGTGGACGGGAGGATTTTCGAAATTTCGGGAGAGTGAATTATTGGGGAAATAGGACTGAGAAAAGGATTTGCGTTTAGTGTTAAGAGGGTGTTGTACTCATGTACTCTGTTCTATCGACGGAACACGGTGAATTATATACTATCAAAATAAATATATCGAATTTCGCCTTATAAGGAGATAGTTACCCTGCGCTACGTAATAATCTACCATCCTACGCAGTTTTGAGCCGGAATATCCATGGCACCCTAAAAAAATTGTCGAACAATAATAACCGAAATTTCGGTTATTTTTGTTCGTAAAATTTGTTAGGGTGTCGTTGACATTTGAGCTCAAAACTGCGTAGGCTGGTAGATTATTACATTGCGCAGGGCAACTATCTCCTTATAAGACGTAATTCGATATATTTATTTTAATAATATAGAATTTACCGTGTTCTGCCGGTAAAATAGAGTACATGAGTACCGCACCCTCTTAACATGGCATTGTAACTGTTAACATGCGTACGTTTAAATATGACCAAATACAGGCATTGTAACAGTTATAATGCCATGTTAACAGTTAAATTACCATGTTCTCATAAACAATTTCAATATGTTAGCTGAGAACATTGATATTGTAATAGTTACAATGTGCTTATTATAGTAGTTTTTGAATCTAATGGCCAATTTTTTACCAGGATGATGCTGTTTTATAACAAAAACGTTTGAAATAAAAACATCATTTATTTTTTTGCTCCAACGTTTCGGACATTTTTATTGTTTATCCTGATGAAGAACATAAACAGTAAAAATGTCCGAAACGTTGGAGTAAAAAACTAAGTGGAGTTTTTATTTCAAACCTTTTTGTTATATAACGACATCATCCTGGTAGAAAATTGGCTATTAGATTCAAAAACTACAATTTGCAAGAACTTCTACCATCAGCTACTTTTAAATCTGAATATGTTATTAGTTAATATAGATATTGTAACTATTACAATATCACATTTTATCCTTAAACATGTCAAATAGTTGTATTTCAAATAGATAAATATATTAACAGTAACACTATTCTTCTCTCAGTGTGGGGGTAGTCTGTTTAGTGGAGGAATGCGAGACGCAATTTTGTACAACTTTCCAAGAAGTTAGCACATAACTCCTTTATTTAAAAAAGTTCGATTTATAGACAATGCTCACGTACTCGAATATTATTTTTGACCCTGAAATTAAGATAAAAGAGGATAAAACTGATAGTGTAATTCGTTTAATGTAAAATAAAACTCTTATCGATGATAACGTATGAAGAATTTAATTAACGTTAACATTACTCTTATTACTAACACTATAATAATACATTCTTTTAATCGAATCGATCCTTCTGGCATTATTAAGTAACTATAAACAATGATTTCCGATTTTAAAAATTCATAGTTTGATAACGGATATCTAATCTGGAAATAGTAATACAGAGTTGTATTATTAATATATCAAAAATGTTATTTATAGCGCCGACGAGCCGCATATAAGATTAATAACATGCTTTCTTTTAACTTAATAATTGATTTTTGTCCGTTCTTTTATCATTATTATATTGATTTAGAATATATACTACTGGAAATTTTTAAGTTAGGTACAATACCCAATACTGGGACAGTTTTTAAGACATGTTTCAAAACTTTCACATATCTTTTACTCATTTGAGATTTATTTTACTAATTTATACATAAGCTGTATATAAAACGTATTTATATTAGTGAAAGTAATTGAGGGTATACTCTGATATTAAATTATAAATGAAGCATAAATAAACGTACAAACGTAATTGATCTAGATTAACTATCTTAAAATCGAGTAAGATAAATGTACCAGTAACTGGACACGTACCAGTACCTAGACATTTCAGCATATTACAATCATTTTTATGATGTAGAAATAAAATTTTCAAGCTATTATGAGTAATTTCCAATTATTTAATAATCATAATATTTAATAAAATTTTTTGTTCGTACCTATCTTATTTATACAAATTATAAATAATACTTTAAGTTCAACGTTTGATCCCTTATGACTGATATCGGGAATGTCTTATGGTTTGACTAAGAAAAACGTCGCACTTCTTAGGCTAATAATTAATGCTCCATAATGTTTTGCGACTTGAGAAAAACTTTTTTATGTTAATAAAGACATAAAGAATACGTACGAATTATGTATTATTGCAAAATATACATTTTTTAATTTAATTTTACGTGTCTATTTATCGGTACACGATAAGGCTTGTGTGACCAGTTGATGGACGGCATACACGTATACATTTCTTCAGCTACTTTTGTTAACTTGTAAGTTTATACTTTAATTACTACAATGATTGATGTTAAATAATATAATTTCATGATTAGAATAACTAATAGTTTATAAAAGTATTTAAAAGAATTCTAACCTCTTAACCTAAAAATTTACAATAAGCATTTTGCTATTTCTTTTTTAAAGATACTTATAGTCTTTTCTAAGCACCTTTCGTATGCTGTAATATTCCTAAAACTAATAAAATCACGAATAAAGCAATAGCAATGCTAAATTATTCTCTTTTTTAAACTAGAAACTAAACTAAAAACTAGAATTTCACATAAAATACTCAACCAAAAGCCTAAATATAGAAAAAAAGGAGAAAGAAGTATGTATAAAAGATCTTCAAAAACTGCCGTAGATAAAAGCATATAGATAAGAAACACGTAAAATTAAATACAATTTAAAGGATATACTTTTATTATTTATATGATATTTTTTTAAATATATCAATGATTTAGTTATTTACAAGTAGATAACTACTAGAAATCGACTGATTTCTAAGCTTGTTCAACTAAAATTTATTATGGCTAGGTACTGGTACATCAAAATCGGGACACCAAGACAACCTAATTTTCTGTGGCTATGTACTGGTACATGGGCTCTTTCTTATATTTCTATTATTAAGAAGAAAAAAAGACTTTTTTCGATTGCACTTTGTTAAGGGAAGTTTAATTTTACATAAAAACCAAAAAGTATTCATCAAATAAAAATTTTTAATCTTTGAATGACGAATTGTTTGGTCCCAGGCTACTAAGCGTCCAGTTACTGGTACATTTACCTTACAGGTTAGCTCGAAAAAGGTAGCTCTTCGTAAACAGTCACCCACACAGAGAGAAAAATTGAATAAACATAACCTTATTTTCATCCGCCAAAGTTAGTGCATAGCCAAGCGCCGAATGCCGGACTCTCAGGCCGTTTTTGCCTGATTCCTCCGTAAACGTAAACATCACAGTCGCATGTTCTTTTGAGGTTAGGAGATGCAAACCATTTGCATGCAAATAAATAAGCTTTACATAGCTTATATACGATTTACATAAGTTAATTATAATTGTAATACGTTTTTCTATTATAATTTAGCTAAACGAAATCAATTATTACGAATTGGTGAACGTGGAAAAAAATCTTTACTGTTGACTCTCAGGCAGAAACTATCAGACTCGAGTAATGCCTACTATCCGAGTCACTCAGACCGTTTTGGCCTGAGTCTCCAGTTAACGATACGAAACTTTTCTCTCCTATTCTAGACCATCAAAGAACTTTTCTGAAAAGTTTCAGCTAATATATTCGATGATCCGAAATCCATGCAATCTAATGCCAAATCTGTAATTAATAAATAATAACACATTAGCTTATACGCTACACCATCTAAATCACTAATAAATTCTGTGAAGAAAAATAACTACAACAAAGTACCAACAGAATCACGCCACAGCGATTATTTCTGCCTCACTTTTTTTCTCTCTCCCGCTCTTACTTCTGCATTTAAAATGAAAATGTAAGTTGCCGTGTACGCTGTTTACGTTGCGGTAAACCGGCTTGCAGTTCGATTAATAAAAAAAGTGATTGAGTCAACGACATGGCGGCGCGGAACTTTGTAGTTCGCGCAAGTGCGCATTATATATCCTCTCTCTCTCCCTCTTTCTCGCTCGTGTTCCCCTCTTTTGACCCCCATTATGTGCGCAGGCGGCGCGGAAAAAGGGTTCATCCCGCGAGTGTATAAGTATAAAGTACGAGTACTTTTCCGCGGTCAATTGCGCGCGAGGAACATCGGCGGAGTACCCTAGTTGCGTAAGAGCATGGGGCGAGTGCTGGGCGGTGGTTTGTGATAGGGTGGAGAATCTTTGCTTACTACTGAAAAATTAATTTTTTTAGTCGTTTCTTCTTCTTGTACGGAAGATTTGAAGTTTAAAATGATAAAATCCAATCGGACCATAGAAGGTGATATTAATGTTTATTTTCTTAATTATTCGCGTAGCAAATAGTGATCTTATTCGAAAGTAGTATTTTATCTGTTTTAAGATTATATATAGTTAAAATATTTCAATTATTAAACAATTTATACAGCATTAATAATAATAATAACTAAATATATTTTACAGTAAAAAAATATGCAAATATTTGAAAAATGTGTTATTTATGTATTAATCTTTTTGATTCTAATTTCGGAGAAAATTAAATATTTATAGGTTCGCTTAAATAATTCAGTAAGAGCTAGAATGCCCAGGAAAATTTATTTTATATGTACATAATATAAAATCTTTTATACCAAATAAAACCTTGTATTATATCTTGTAATATAAAAAGTACTATACACGCGCTGCAGTAGAATTAATTGAAGATTGCATTAAATATTTATGCATTAACAAAAAGAACAGACAGATGTACTTTCTTGTATATTTTCATATGTTCACTTATTCCACGCAAATAAGTAAAAGTTAAAAATTTTCTCACCAACAACCGGCTGCTACGTCTCTAAATACTATAAAAGCATTTAATCAATTGAACATTTACAAAATTCTATTAAAAAAAAAAAAAAAAAAAAAAAAAAAAAAAAAAAAAAAAAAAAAAAAATTAATTCGCTCACGACGATGACAAAAAATACAATAAAAAAATATTAAATTCAATTTACCAACCAATTAATCGTCAACCCCCGCCAAGTCCATTAAATCATCCCTCCGTCGGTCTCTCCTCTCACCTGGAAACCACTTGCGCAGCGTATACATAACGCGCGGCGTCGCGTTTCTTCCCGCAGCCTTATATATTTTTTTTGCGCCGCCTGCGCGCCTTAATAGAAAAATTATGAACTTTTTTCATCGTCGCTGGAGGGCACTTTTGTCGCCTAATTATAAAAGATCGCACGGCGCGCCCCTCACGAAGAAATGAACTCGCCCCATCTCACGCCGCCGCGGCGTCTCTCTTCGTCGCGACTTTTACGTCCTCTTGCGATTGCGAAATTAACGGCCGGCCGGAGAATTGCGCGTTTTTACGCGCGGATTATGGGGAAGACGGGGAGGTGGAGAAAGAAGAAAAGTGCTTAATTAGGCACGACGAATTGTTTTTAATTTCGGATTTTGCGCGTTCTCGAGCGTCGTTTTCAGGGAGAGAACCGTGGATATACCCGGAGATGGTTAATTTTGGGGTAGGAAGATTTTCCGTTTGTAACTAATAAGAGATTTGACTGGCTGACTTGATAAGCAATCTTTTTTACTGCAAAATAGTGATAAAGATTGCAAATAGTGCGTAAAATACACTGTATTGTATTATATAATAGAAAAAATTAAAGACAAAGCTTTAAACATCAAAATATATCTGAATTTTTTTCAGCTAAAGTCAATGTATAAAAAGAAAAATAGAAAAGTCGATTAGTTTTATATTTTCATACAAATGCACCATTAAAAAGAAGCAATTATATTCATTTGAATTATAAATTTCTGCATTTATCGCCAATCGAAAAACAATAGACGTGTTTCCACGAAAAACTAACAGCAAAAAATTCTTTTCGCATTGCAGTTCCACATAGTGTTTCGTACACAAAAAACAAATGCACTCACTCGCACACTACTAAAATTCTCCCGAAAACTTCGGACCGCCGCTCTTCCAGCGCATGAATCTCGCACGAAAAATCAGCACCACACAGCTAACCCGAACCTAAAATATCTCGACCAATCGAAAATTCGGTCGAGCAAATATCTCGTCGTTAATATATAACATACACGCCAGTTGAACGCATCGACATGTGCGCACGCGCTTGCGAGTGGGAGTTTCGCGTGCAAAAAACGCGCCCCCGCGCAAAAAGCGCATCGGAACAATGCGCCGCTGCTGTCCCGATGCGCGGTGACTGACCTATGCGTATAAAAGTTTTTCCCCGCGTTGCCAGGAGGGTGCAGGGAGGGTCGGAGGGGAGTTTCGAAAGTGCACGGCGCGCGAGCTTTGGATGAAAAAAAAAAGAACGCCGGGATAGAAAAGGACGAGGGGAAAAATATATATAAAAAAGCGAGTGCAGGAGGTGGAAATATTGTGGTGCGAAATCAAGAAATGGGTCTGAAATGGCGTACAGATTTTTGCGGGGAGGATTTCTTTTTTTTTTTATGTGAAAAATTATACAGTGTTTGAATGTTGTGGAGGGTCTATACAGCTATAAAGAATCGCAGTTTTATGGCTTTTTAATGAACGCAGTTGGCTTAGTTTGAAGTAAAATCAGAAAGAAACATAAGTGGAGCAACTGCTTGGTATATTTGTACATGATGAAAACTGAAATGATATTGACGGTATTGAGATAAAAACTGATACTACCAAGTACAAGTGCTCCAAAACTCGCGATATACAGCAGCGAGTTATGTAGAAAAATATGGATATCTTCTATTTTAATAATAAACTCGTAAACTTTACTAGGAATAACGATTATTCAAAATAATCGAACTATCGATTGCGGGCGGAAACCTTCACTACACAGTCTTTATTACATTAGCAAAATGACAATAGACGGAAGTCGTTAGATTGATCGGGGTAAACTGTCCAAAAACAAAAAAGCTTACACGGGGACTTTGTCTGCAGGCTAGAGTTCTTTCGAAATTTTCTTCAAGGTGGTTAAATAATAGTTACCCTAACTGAAAAACTCATATTAAAATCTCACCTGACTTAAAAACCAGAATAGCACTAAAATGTAGTCGAAAAAATTGTCTGGTTTACCTTTAAAGCGGTTGTATGGATCGTATTCCTTTTATTATTATTCCTTCTGAAATGCCGAGAAAATGCATTTTAAGTTAATTTTTTGATAAAAATTGTTTATACGAAAATTTTGTTAAGTCCGTATTCAAAATCTCACGTGATCTTGCACAAAAATTTAGAAAAAATTGTTTATGAAATAAATTTTTGTTGAAAAATGTACATATTATGTAATAATCCTATTATACGTACATTTTAGAAGGAATTATAAAAAATAGATGACCTTTGTAACTTCCCAAACGGTAAAACAAACAATTTTTAAATACTTAATTGTAGCGGACAGAACCTTACTTTAATTATTAAACAACAAATATATTCTTCCTCAACACAACAATACATAATATAAGATCATTATCACAATATTCAATAATTATTACAATACAATAATTCTTGATCATTATCGAAAAGTACCACTCAAGAACCATCAATGATAAAACTACCGCCTTAGCCACGAGTTGCACTTTTCCTCCCAGGTGAAAATTCTCCCTATCATTCAACCGAAGAATCTTCCTGCTCTGTACACAACTACAACTGAAAGCGCATGCAACTCGCCCAATAATCGACTACATTAATCACACGCTAAAGGCCAAACTTCTCCTAATCCCACAGATGCGCTGCGCACTTCCACAGATCAGAACAACAGGCCAACTTTCCCGCGAGGAAAAAAATAAAGACGCACGCGCGACAGCATAGGGAAAAAACCGCCCACGCGCGTGCGTGTACATGTACTGATCAGTCTCATGACTCATGCATCGCTGCGCTTAAGTTTTCTCTCTCCGCCCAGAGGAGAAACTACCTACCCACGCGACGATTTCTATTACCGAACGCGCGCTTTTTTCGCGCGCGAATGGGAGGAAAAAATATTTTCATCGATTCCCGGCCCATTGATTATTGTTATTTTCCCGAGGTACGCCCGCGCTTGCAACCGGTCGTTTGCCCATACGCACCGCAACGCGCGTGCATGTGCTATTTGTTGAGCACGGGGCGCGTATTGTTCTTTCATGTCGTTGAATTACACTGTTGAGTTTCCTATCATTTCGAATGAATTTTTTATAAGGGCTCGCATTTTTGTCGTTGTTGTTATTCGTTTTTTCTTTTTAATATTCTTTTTGTTGGTGCATTGTGGTGCGTGCACGTTTTTGTCCAGTTTTTGCGCGTGTATAGTAGTCATGGTTGGAGATATTGAAATAAATTGAATCTGAGGAAAGTGCAGATCTTTGGTTTGTCGCAATGGATGATAATTACTCGAAATAATGTCTTTTATGCTCAGTATTGTCCAATCTTTTAGTGCCTAATACTAGGATGTATTGGATATAGGGGCATATACTGAGTTTTGATGCCAACTGAAATAAATCATTTTTTTTTAATTTATGTCCAGGTAAATTAATATTTAACTTTAATTGCTATACGTACATCAATTATATATCTATGCTTAAAATAACGCTATTTTTATCATTTTTCAATTTACCGTTAAAATAATAATAAAAAAAAATTAATTAATACAAATGCTCTAGCTTACTTTTAAAACATTCTGACGTTTATTACTGTGTATTAAAGTTTTTCAAAACTCGAAATTCACTTTTTGAGGATGGCAAAGAATCAACATTTTGATTTTGTTAGATAACTATAATTAATACATTATTATAATCCACAAAAATTATTTTGCTTCATCCATAGGATTCAAAGTTATAGTCGGGTTTACTATGCGAGTTTATATGGGTGTAGGTACTGGGCAACTCTTCTCTATACATAGAAAAAGAAATAAAATTAATGTTGCGAATTATGAATGGAATTACATTAATTTCTAAATATAATTTCATAGTAGAAAAAAAATGCACGAGGAAATTACGTATTCGTAAAACAAGCGCCAACTATTTCTTTTCTACTCGTATATTGTATTATGTGCACTTATTCACTTTACGTATGAATTATCTATCTTATTTTTACTAAATACGTTATTTACCGACTTGTATTATTATATTTTTATCATGACAAAGTTAAAAATATTGAGCGACAACAGAAATAATAAATGCCGCCAAATCAAACTACAAGCATTCTCACAATGCTCTAGATTATTTCTTATTTATCACTTTTTTATGCGGTTGATTTTCTATAACATAATCAGGTTAACCTCTTGAAACATTAAAAAAAAGTAACAACGGTTAATCAATGTATTTCATTACTCATTGAAACCCAAAATCGAGGTTAAATGTACCAGTAATATCAATTACAATTCGTCGATAATGGCATTTATTGATAATGTTTTATTGAATGTTCAGATGGTTATGAATTCAACCAATTTGGTAAATAATGCTATTAATTCACTTCTTAAATTGAAATATAATTTAAAATATACATTGAAATACTGTATTTTAATGAATGTATTAATTTGTTACCATTATTTCTTTTATGGACTTCATGAATAGAAAATGTACTGGTTATGATTTTTTTATGAAGAAAATATTTTTAAAAAATACAATACACTTATTTCTCGTTGGATTAGCTTAATTAAAAAATAGGATAAAGTCTCCAAATATGGTCCAGCACCTGATGTTGAAATCTACGTGATTTTATTTTTTTTGTAAACGGTTCATTAAATCTATTTTGAGTCTAAATGAGCTGCTATATGTTTCTATATCTTGAATTAGCACGATATTAAAGGTAAATTATCGTATTCCTAGAATATGAAGATTTTTTATTTCCTTAAATAAATAAACATGTTTCCATAATTAATGCCTCTGTTTTTAAACATTTTTTTATAATTTTTCAAAGCTATATCAATATGAATTAGAACTCCTTTTTCGTTTTTAAGTTATATATTACACTAATCACTCAGAAACTCCGACATATTATTAACACAGAGAATGAGCACTCAGAAACTTTAGAATAATGTTTTGTTCAAAATTTTCAAAGCTATTCGAAATTCAGCGTGCCATATTGAGAGCTATACTTTTGCCCTGCTTCCAAGCACACTTATTAAAAAGTCACCAACCTCAATTTGAAAAATAAAAAATTTACATCCACTTTACCAACTCAAAGCCACGCTTAAAAAGCAATCACCACGCAGCGCGAGCAATTAACGCCATATCAAAATAATAGAGCTACTTCAAAGTGTGTACCCAAGCAGCTCGCAGCACTTCTTGATTAATCAACCAGCTCGCGGAATCAGGTATTCCGGAAAATCTCACTACTTACCTCCGCAGCTAATCGTCACTCCGCCTCAATCCTTACAGAAGATTACATCGTCGCGCGTCCTCGTGCCTCCTCCTTCCTTCTATAGGTCTCGCCCTCTTCCAGGCTGCGTGGGCGATAAAAACAAAAGCTTGTCGCCGCTAATCAAGAAGCCCAACGCCAGCGGCGGCGACGGGCGCGGCGACTTAATCCGAGCTTAGCGCGGTAGCGACTTAAGTATTCCTTGTAAACTTCCGCGGATTTGCCAAATGGAGGGAGCGCGCCGCTAATATTTCCTCGGCAGCGAGCATATATACAGCGCCGCGGCGGCAAAGTCGAACGACTTAGCCGCTACTTAAGATAATCGCCCGAATTACAGTTGCATGCTGCATTCAGAAAAGCGTGTAATGAAAGTCACCGCAAAGTCCGCGCGGATCAGCCTGAATGGTTGAGCTGGTCCATATTGTGATGGTGCAAGAGTCAGCGGATAAGGAAGTTTGCGGCTGGGTGTGAAAGAGTTTGAATGATCTTACTAGCAGTTTCTTGGATTTGAAAATGCAATATTACCCATTTATTGAAGTTGAAAATCCATGCCCAAACTCTACTTAGCCAAGCGCGCTAGTGTGCCAGATAATCTGATTTCATAATGACTCATTTGATACTTCAAATGAAAAGAAGCAAATGCCATCGAATATTAACAAATCACAGGCTGGTAATCGCTGATCCATATATAATTTTAAGAAACGTATGGCAGCCTCGGCGCATCATACCTCGAAGATATGACACACGAGTCGCGCTCTCAGTATGGAGCGGGAAAGAAGAGCGAGCCCCTTGAGGGTCTCTATGTAGCGGCGAATGAAAAAAGAGCCTCGCGCGCCCGGACGACAGAAGATGTAGTAGGCGAAGAATCGACCGTGTAATTGGCAGCGACAATTCCAGACAATGAGGATATGTATGTGTGCGCGATACTCGCTAGATGAGGGGATGACGTTTGGTAAGGACGCGCGGGTGTTTGCGGGCCGTGTATTATGAGAAAAATATATAAATAAGGTTGTGGAGGTGGTGTGAAAGGTTAGTGCAGATTAAGGAATATAAGGTACACGGAGAAAAATGGTGTAACAAAAATTACTATATTTATAGTAATCGTGGGTCAGACTTAAATTATCATAAAATTTACTACAATTTATAATAAAAATTCCTATGTTTTGAGTAATTTTTACTATGTACATAGCAATTTTTACTATAAATTGTAGTAAATTTTATGATAATTCGAGTCTGTCCCAAAGTTCCTATCGAACATAGTAATTTTTCTTACATTTATAGTAAATTTTCCTAAACATTTCTCTCAGTGTATGATAGGTATAGTATTTATTTTCTTTTTCTGAATACAATCAATTAGGAGAAGTTTTATGTAATAATAATCAATAGATTCTAGTTTACTGAGCTTTAAACATGGTATTTCAATATACTTAACTAAGATAAATTCAATTTTGTTTGATTCAAGGAGTGGTTGTTGAACACTGTAGGGCGAATAACAACTCGCATTGAACTTGACAAACATTTTTTCTAGTGTACTTTTATGTATATGTAAGGATAGACGAATGTTAGAACCTGCATTTCGTTTGATCTATGCGGAAACGAATGAGAATACAACTACTATAATTATAAATTATTCGAACATTTTCACAAAAAAATTCATAAATTTTTATATCCTGCAACGAAAACAACAAAATTTTAGCCTTGGAACACGTATTTTTAGGAAGTTTTATATTTCTTTCAAACCGAATTCAGAAAACTATTTATAAATTGTATAAGTTTACGCGTACATGCTGTTACGGATGGATATCTGTACGAATATGCAGAATAAAAAGAAGCAAGGAGTAGAATAATTAGAATATGACGACCCTGGTGGAAATCCAAAACATTTTATAACTAATAACTGACTATTTATATTAGAAACTTGCTATAAAATGGGAATTTCTCTTGTCCAGTTTCTAGCTCCCGATGAACCGCTATTTCTCCTATTATTTGGCCATTTAATAGATTGAAAAATAGAATGAGTTTTTCAAAGACAAGCAGAAGCTTGTTCTTGAGTATTTTAAAGGTACTAGTCATCTCTGACTGATGAGTTTTTTTAGTCTGGAAATGGCTAGTAGAAGGCTTGCTGTTATGACAAGGAGTGAGAGAGACAGAATCAGGTGGAGAAATAAAAGTTTTGCTGAATTATTCATGGAATGAGTACAACAAATGATTTACTAGTTAATGTTATTTATTTATATTTTGATAAGCCATCCAATGCACTTTAATACTCTTTCATCAAAGATAAAATTAGTAAGTAAATCAAATACGAATATTTTGCTGTTACATCAATCTAAGAAATAGTCAAATAATGTCCGAAAAATCGTTTCATCATAGCGATTAATTAGCCAGTTTTACTAGCTATTTTCTAACTTCTTGGCCATTTCATATATATGAATTTCTACCAGGGGACGATTAGCAGAAAACCGAGCTATGGCGGCCGTGACTATAGTTGATAGTGTTTCTGTCTCGCGCGTCGGCGGTCCTGGTTCAAGCCCAGGTCCGTCACTTTTTATTATTAAAAGTTGCGATAGCTCACGCATAACAATACCTATCGCTCCAATATCCCCAAATTAAGATTGCCCATCAATCAAATCCCTCTAAACCAAAATTTTTTAAAATCCTGACAGATAAAGGCTTGAAATACCGGCAATCAGGCAAAAACGCGAACCCACGACATACTCGTACAACGTAACGCATATCAGAGGGAGTAGGAAGACGGGCGGGTGCGGGGGGTTGGGGGGCAAGCCAAAAGGAAAGAGCAGAGAGCGTTAATCAGATAACGGCCGCGGGGACGCTTCGATGGGGTTACCCAACCCCTCCCCCGTCCGGCCACTCGTACAGTACATATATATACATACCATATAGGAGCCCCCGGGCCGAGCGATTTGAAGTGGTTTAGAGAAGAATGAAACGCGCTCGCGCGTACGTACGTACGTACGAGCGTTTTTGTATTATACGCAGATTATCAACCTGCTCGTGAGCTTATGGGAGACAAGAAGCGAGAGTGGGGAGGGGGTGAGAGAGAGAGAGAATTCCCCCGAAGAGGGGTTGTTGCGAGCGCGCGCCCCATGTCGCTCTCGCGTTTCCCCCCGGGACGGGGCCGCTCTTTATGCTCGATATAATACCGCTCTCAAAACATACACACTTCGCTCGCTCACTCGCTTTCTCTATGTCTCGTGCACTTTTGCCGTCTGCTCTCTCTCTCTCTCTCTCTCTCTCTCTCTCTCTCTCTCTCGCTCTCTCGCTCTCTGCTTTATGTGCGTGCGCGCACTCGCGTGTGGTGCGCCTGCGCCGGGCTTTTTTTACGGATTTTCTCTGCCTTGGCTTTTGTGCTGATCCTCGACGGCTCGTCGTATTATGCGCGGTGGAAGTGTTCGTAATAGAAAATTCAGGGATGAAATAGTTTTTTTTTTGTTTTAGAGTAATTAGCGTTCGCTGATGGTGTGCACGTGTGTGTGTGGAGACAGAATGTGAAAATGTATAGTATAATAATTATTAGAAATTGTTGTTTTGTAACGGTTGTTGGTTGATGTAGGCTGAACATTTCTTTCTATATAATAATAAAAACACACTGCATATTTTACTATAAAAAATGATATAGAAATCATAACTGTATATTTTTGCAACTAAACCATTATGTCACACAACACCTGGTATAATACATTTTTTCTGTCGTCAAATGTAAGCCTCTCTTTTTTTCATTGAACAAAGGAAAAAAATTAATCTATAGCGGAATCAGTCATATGTTTTAAGTCGATTTAACGTTATTTCAGTAAATGTGTATAAGGTAGCTCAATAGATTTTTGTGGAACACCGCAGTACTCACCGAGTTGCGTGACACTCGCGTAAAAGTCCCATATGTCCCTCGCACTCGTCCTAGTCATGTCGCTAATGAGATATTCCTACGCTCGCGCAGCAGAAAGTTCACGTACATGGTTAATTACACGTATGGCTTTTACGCAGTACGAGCCAAATGTAACATTTGCTACCCACGGCTCTTACGGTAATTATGTAGAGTCCTCAGATTATACGGTTTCTAAATGTGCGTGGCAATTGTCAACTAACTGGTTTTAGTCATTATTATTCCGATCCTTGCTTGCTATTTTTGTGCTTACAAAAAAAATAAATAATCGTATATTCTTTTTTGATAAAAGTAGTACAAACCTTTGTGATCATTGTAAAGATAGAAAAACGAAAAATAATCGATTGAAATTTATGCACGAGTAAGTAAAGGAACATATCGTGGAATTCTAACTCTATATTATTCCTCGAATGTTGATGAACGCAAATTATCGCCATTAATTAATTATGAACATATGGTTACATAAATTCATTCACTGATGTTCTCGACAATTTATGTACTTTTATGAAACCATTGCTTATTAACATTTAAACTCTTAAGCTCAGAAGGATCAATAACCAATTATTATTACTTATATTTATCTCGATAATAATAAGAAAACTGTAACAAAAACAACTCGTAACCCCATCATCGGAAAAACCACCCTATTTTTCTCATCTCATCTCCTCCACACACCATTACTCTCCCATCAACCGACTTATAATCGTTCCCATTCGACATTGATCAATCCATCACGCCTACCTGTTCAAACACCCTCGTTCCAAAGGGTTGCCCTATCGCCCCTTTCACCCCCACCCCTATTCATCCACGCCGTTTTGACACAATCGTATTATTATTTGTCGCTTCATCTCCCATCTTGCTGTCCGCGTGGCTCTCGAGTTTCGAGTGTATACGGCGGCGCGTGCGCAGAGGGATGGCGCGCAAGGACACAGAGCGAATAAGAGACGGTACTTACATTACAATCGAAAGGAGGATTAAATTCACGCCGTGGGAAATTTTAAAACGACACGAGAGGGGCATAATCACGCTGACAAGCGGTGATCGCAGCTCTGGCCGAAGGGAAATCGCTATTTTCGCGAAATTATAATGCACGGCGGTTGCGCCGCCGGATATTGACGTTTTTAAGTAGTGCAATTTGCAAGGAAATCGGAAATGGGGGAGTAATTGCATGTCTCAGCATAATTTATTTTTTAATGTTGTTGTGGATGTAGCAGTAACTATTTGATTTAGGAAGAAATTGTCTTTTTCGTTCTAAAATTGATAGTGTTCGAAACTGCACTTTTGAACTGTATAACAAATTTTTGTTTTTATGAAATATTTATTCTTTCTAACACTCTCAAAAGTTTTATTGTAACAGTATAGTTTAAAAATTTTGAGAATTTAAAAATTATCAATACATGAGCCCATTAACGTCAAAGCACTCTGATTTTCTTAGTCGTACTCGAGTCTCATTTTCATAATTATCAAAGAGAAAAATCATTAAATGAAAATTATTTTCTTGGTATTTTTTCACCTTTTCAGGCGCTAGGCTTACAGCTGAATATTTTTACCATAAAGAAGAAGTATCCATAAGGGTTGTTTTTTTGCCACCTGTAAAAAATGTAACCATTATTTTTCGTTATTAATGGTTTATTCAATAAAGTATATAATCAATTTGAAGACGAATGGGACCCGGTTTGGTGGGTTTGAAGATAAGGATTTTACCAAAACCGTACACTTCTTAAACTTTAGAAGACCGAAAAGTCAGTGTACTGGCTCAACCCCTGATCGACACTTCACAAATGGTCAATCGATGATATAAGACACCTTTTTTATGCATTTTCTTGGAACGATCACGTATCCCACATGCCAGTCCTCTAAAGGTTAATAGTTTTTCATCGCAAAAATTAAAATGAGAACTCTGAAATCAAAAATTTCTGAGTCTCCCATGCTTAAACTAAGTTGGGCCCACACACCAAACCGGGTCCGTTCGACTTCAAATTGATTACTTCATCGATTATAACCTTAATATCGAACAAAAATTGGTCCTTTTGCTTTCTCAAAGAGAAAGCTTGGTAACGGTGAAATTTTTCGACCCCAAGATTTTGATGATTTTCGATATTTCTGAGCTCCCTGAGTCGAAATATGCGTTTTCTAGAAAATGTCTGTGTGTGTATGTGTGTGTGTGTGTGTGTGTGTGTGTGTGTGTGTGTGTGTGTGTGTGTGTGTGTGTGTGTGTGTGTGTGTGTGTAATGAATTTATCCGCGGCATAACTCGAAAATGGACAGAGGTATCAAGTTTATCTTTGGCAGATATCTAAAGTTCATTTTGAAGTTGTGCAAGTTCAATTATATAGTTGATTGGATAATAATAAATATTAAAAAAATAAAAAATAAAAATATTGAAAAATCGAAATTTTTGTTTTTCGTCGCCGGGTTTGAATATCGGTCGGATGTAAGCTCATTTTCTTAAAGGAATTGAAATTACCTATCAATCCATATTTTTGTCGGACCGATCGGGTAATATTAAGTAGGTTAAAAAAATAAAGAAAAATATCGAAAATATTTTTTTACGGCGATCGGTTTAGATATCGGTCACAAGTAATGATATTTTCTTAAAGGTCTTGAAATTACCTATCAATCCATACTTTTTTCGGCCCGATCGGATAATATTAAGTCAGTTAAAAAAAATAAAGAAAAATATGGAAAAATTGAAAATATTTTTTTACGGCGTTGGGTTTAGATATCGGTCACAAGTAATGATATTTTCTTAAAGGTCTTGAAATTATCTATCAATCCATACTTTTTTCGGCCCGATCGCATAATATTAAGTCAGTTAAAAAAAATAAAGAAAAATATGGAAAAATTGAAAATATTTTTTTACGGAGTTGGATTTAGAT
This sequence comes from Torymus aiolomorphi, assembly GCA_036365515.1. Taxonomy (NCBI): domain Eukaryota; kingdom Metazoa; phylum Arthropoda; class Insecta; order Hymenoptera; family Torymidae; genus Torymus; species Torymus aiolomorphi. The sequence goes on from CM070877.1 coordinate 156,998,543, forward strand.
ATCGGTTGGAAATAGTCACATTTTCTTAAAGGTCTTGAAATTTCCTATCAATCCATATTTTTGTCTGCCTAATCGGATAATATTAAATTGATTTAAAAAAATAAAGAAAAATATGAAAAAATCGAAAATATTTTTTTATGGCGTTAGGGGTTAGGGGTTTAGATATTTGATGTAATTTATCAATTCTCTTTGAGAAAGCATTCTGCTAAAGCAGTTAGCAGCGGTTTTTTAGAGATGGCCAAAATGCCCTTATGAATACTCCTCCATAAGTATGACGAATTTCGAATTCAAGAAGTGTGACAAATTTGAAAGTCTTCAGGTTTCATGATTTTCTTTTAATTTATTATGAATGGATATCCGGTTTGAAACGTTTACTACATAAGAGTAAACACATTAGCGAGATAGCGATATACTCAAGCTGTCATTAGCTCAAGTTAATGATTAGTTGGTAAGTATGAAATATAGAATACAACAAGTAATTATAAAGCTCAGTGTTACAAACTCTTTTGGCCTAACCAATCTCGCAGCAAGCTGCCTTTGCAAATGCTCGCCTCCACCGCACGGCGATCCCAGAGTGTCTGCACTGAAAAAACTCTGGCACGAGAAACGTCTTTATTCCTTTACGGAGGTCGTCCCTTTTTCGGGGCGTCTGCTCAACCGCCGTGCGGCGCACTCGTCTCGGCACGTCTCTGACCCCGACAGGGACATGAGAGCTCCCTTAGCAGGAACAACAGACATACGCAATCGTCGGGGCGACTTCTGTTTTGGTTTTGGAACGTCTTGCGTGCGTTTACGTTAGATCCGCGAAGGGCGCCGCTGCGCCTGACCCTTCCGTTCACACATGCGCGTTTATACGCTCGTTCACTAATGAGTTTTGTCACAGAAATAAGAAGGGATCATCGAGATACATCTATAAAAACAGAAGCACCTCGCACGGAGAGAAAAGTTAAGTATCGTTAGCTGGAGACTTAGGCCAAAACAGCCTGAGTGATTCGGGTAGTAGGCATAAAGCTAGCATTACTGGAGTCTCCGGTAGTTTCTGCCTGAGAGTCAACAGTAAACCTTTTTTTCCACGTTCACCAATTCTTAATAGTTGGTTTTGTTAGCTAAATTATAATAGAAAAACGTATTACAATTATAATTAACTTACGTAAATCGTATATAAACTATGTAAAGTTTATTTATTTGCGTGCAAATGATGTTTGCATTTCCTAAGCTCAAAAAAAAAACATGCGACTGTGATGTTTACGTTTACGGAGGACTCAGGCAAAAACGGCCTGAGAGTCCAGCATTGGCGATTGGCTACATGCACTAACCTTGGCGGATGAAAATAAGGTTGTATTTATTCAAGTTTTCTCTCCGTGCGAGAGGAGTTGACTAAAAAAAGAGAGATTGAAGCTACGATACTGTACGAGCAGCAGATCATTATCAGCCACGCCAATCTATCGATCTGATCGATAACTGAACCGTCCACGACTCCAGACGAACCTGATCCTTCGTTTCCACAACGAGTTGCGTATGCACAACCGCGCCACGTGATTTAATTAGAAGCGACTCTATATTATGCCTGTTCGAATACCAGTACGATCAATAATCTTGTTCCTTAATATAAATTGCTCGCTGAATCAATTACTTCATTTGCACCACTCTGGGCTCATAATGTGAAAAGGCTTTGAGAACCAGAACCCCTTCATACGTAAGTAATGAACTTGATGGCAGTGTCTGGTCCCGTTATTGTAGTTGAATAGATTACAGCTATACACTTATACTATACCTTTTCGATCGTCTAAGTGACTTTCAATACTTAACAATGTGCGCATTATATAAAAATTTGCTCTTTGAGCCTACGAAATGTGTCACAAATACTTGAAATATAAGCTTACCACTGAACGATACTCGTCATAGCATAACAACCATTATGGTTTCCCCTGAAACAGAAATCCAGCTGATGGGTCCGTTTGAAGGTCTTATACATCATTTCAGAGAGGTATTGACGTAATATGAGAGTATTATGCCCAATGGTATAGGTCGCCTCGATTGTCCTCAAATAAAAGTTCTTACTACCTAGTGTAAGATATCCTTTGATTGCAATCTTAATATATTTTCATTTTATTGCATCAATACATGTTTAACAATATTACTACTATTATTTATCCTTTGACATAGAGTTTATTTAGAGTTTTCACAAAGTGCGGTCCCAAAATAGCTCAGAGCCAGGAGCTAATACGAAAAGGAATCAAAGAAACTCGATACACTAAGTCGCCCGATAGAGGTCCACTATATAGGTATTCTCTCACGCTTAAAGCAACGGCAAATTTGACAGTAAACGGGCGAGAAAGTTCGCGGCTGAAGTCCATAACGAGTGGCATTTACACGTTCGCCCACAGAAGAAAAAGAAACCTCAGCAGCAGCCGCCACACACACATACAGTCTTTACTCCGGCGAGGCGGTCCTGTCCCACGTCACCTGGACGAGCAGTCGATTGCTTATAAAATTCTGAGCAGCCGCGGCTAGATGGGCAACGCGGCGTTGGCGCAAGTGCCACACACCGCAGCCAGTGTGTGTGTGTGTGTATCGGTCAAAGCCTCGCCCGCGCGACGCTTCTGAAAGATTAACGTGTGCGCGCGCGGAAGAGAGCAAGAGAGAGGACAGCCGAGCTTCTTTTCCAGGCGCTGACGTGTCATTCGAAAACCAACCGAGGGTCGCTTCTTTTTTCGCGCGGCCGCGAAAGCGAGAGGGAGGGACGAGGAGCAAGCCGTTTTCCCGTCTGTGATTTCGCACGGGCGGCGTCGCGATTGCCCGGGACAGCTTTTCCCCCGAGGCGTAAACCTGACTTCTGAAGTTTTCTACCCGGTAAGAGAAAGAGAGCGAGAGAGGTTTGGTCGAACACGCGGGGGCACGGCTGTGTTTGAGAGCTGAAGCCGTCAGAAGGCGGTTCTGACGGTTGGCCAGAGGAAGAGAGGCTCTAGCCGTGATAAGAGTGGATTATAGTTATCATAGTGGACGAGAGGTACGCGCGCGCATGCGTATCTGCCGACGGTCCACAACAAGGGTAAGGGAATAAATTTTTCTTTATTTTATTAACAGTGTTGATAATAATAATTGTTTTGGTTCTTACTTTGTAGTACTGCGTGACATTTGGAAATTTGTTTTTTGAAGATTTTAGGAAATTCCATGCTAGACTTGAATTACAAAACAATCGGATCTGATTCAATAGAACTATAGCAAAACAAAGACTTTGTTGGCTTCTAAGCAACGGCCGCTTTTAAGATTTATTTGATTCGGAGTGACAGTGCTTCGAGTTTTGGATTTTTCGATTCAGTGAATAAGAGCAATTAATTTTTTTAGATTTGGATTGCTAGATATTACGTGAATAAAAACATGTTTAACCATATTAATAAATATGTCTTAGTAAATGGATTAAAATACATCTGCAGTGCATACCTATACCTTATTTCTAAATCCATACTTTTTCAATCAATAATTAATATCGGGAGAAACGCAATTTGAACAAAGAATCAACGAAAACTTTTGTCAGTTATTTGCTTATAGTTTTAGTAGTACAAAAAAATAATGCTATACAATGAATTAGAGCACATTCCAAATGTGTTTTTCTATCGAAATAGGCCAAAAATCCATTTTATTGTCATTTATGGGTAACTAGTGCCTTCGAAACTAGCCATTATAGAACCACTAATATTGCCAATAGTCGACACAAACATACAATCCGCAGAATCCTTGAAAAGTGTACAACTTTTACAGCACAAGAAGTACATCTAGTCCCTCTCATCCTCTCTCTACTTCTGCTTCATTCCTTTACAGTCTATGCCATTACGTCTCTGTCTCTCTCTTTTGCGAACGCGTCCAACGGCTTCTTTGCACTTTTGGGGTTCTTACGGCGAGGACCGCGTGTTTGTGTTTATCTTCCCCTACGCGACGACGACGACGACGACGGCCATTTTCCTCCCTCAGTCCCGCTGCCTCATTATGTTTGAACAAAAACGACAGTACAGACGGACGGCGTCCGTACGTCGCAGCTATATACCCCGTTTTTCACGTTTCGCCGTCTGCACACTGCTCTCGCTGTGCTACTTTTAATTTTCCTCTACTGATGGTCAAAGCGTTTGCTGCAAATGCACTTCTTTATCGAATTCAAAATAAATGATTAAATATAATGATTGTAACTATGATTTCGAAGTATAACAACAAAAGTAATGTTTTTATAAAAATATTATAAAATATAAATTATTGTGTTTGTAATCTTCGTTGAATCATATGACCAGTACGTTGAAATTTTCATCAAAAATACAACGTAACACCATCGCGGGATAAATCCGAAAAAGCCGCGGTGTAAAATGTAAAATCTCAGCTAATACTCTTTCCGCCAATGTATTTGCGATTCCGCAATATTCCTACCGAAACGACCAGTTTTATAGAAAATTCATTAGCCTTCGCAGAATCTCTTTTTTTCTCAAAGACCAATAATAACCTTTTCGAGGAATTAATTTCCGTATATAGTCCGCGCTGTGCTGCGCTACCGAATTTCGGATACACGCGAACACGAGAGAGAGAGAGAGAGAGAGAGAGACGCACGCGAGCGCGTAATCGCCTTAATATCCGCTAATGACCGCGGGCGTCGGCAGCATCAGCAGAGCCATATAGCAGCTGAAGCGCGGTCGGCTTAATCCGAGTGCATTTTCATTTTCGCGCTAATATAATGCGGAAGTGCAGCAGCGGAGTCGCGCGCGCAACTCGAGGGCCGCGCGCGTAGCCGTATACCACCGCGACTGAGAGGAAAGAGAGAGATGGAGAGATAATGCGGACTAAATTCGACGTCATGCTACGGGAAGAGAGAGAGAGAGAGAGAGAGAGAGAGAGTAGAGAAAGGGCGAGCGGAAGGGAAATTGACGTACAAACTGTCACTGCTGCGACTGAAACTATAGTAGAGAGAGAGAGAGAGAGAGAGAGAGAAGGGAGGTTGAATGAGTAAAGATGGTCTAATGGAAAGAGGGGGTGAACACGCAGAGAGGATAATGTGTATTTTTGGAGGAATCCGGCCTTTGTCGGAGATATTACGCGTTTTTTAGTTTGAATAATTAAATGTGTCCTTTGGTTCTGATTAACGAGATTTGTAATGGTGGGTATATAGAAGATTATCGATTGATAATGATAATTACTAAAATTTCTCGATGAGTATAGTACTTTAATTATATATTCTCACACCTTAAGATGGTCCTATGGTTAAAACCGACGTTATGTACAAAAATTTTTTATGATGATTACTTCGTATATTATAACATAAGTAACGGCATAACTTGAATGAACGGCACTTTAAGTAAAGAAAGCAATTTTTTGTGACAAAATTTAACTATTGACAAAGTAGATACTACCAACTAAAAACAATTCAAGAAAACACTGAAATCTTTTTTAATTTCTATCCGATTTTAATTTGGAAAATCTCATTTTGTTCCTTGTTCAATTTCAGGAGGAGATCCCAATATAAAAAAATGGAAAATTATTAAAACCTGCAGTGTTATAAGTCCAATTATTTACAAGAATGTGAGTGTTTGTAACAAATAAAAGGGCGTAATTACTATTATATCTATCCTCCATAATAATTTCAATGATAAGAAACTAATTATAATGTTTGTTGATTTGTATTTATGTATTGATTGTTTTGATTACGGATGAAAATGTGAGAGCGATATATTTATATATACTACTCTGTGAAACGTGAGTTTGTCGGTTGGCGATGTAGCTTTTGTAATAGGACGTAGAGCTTCTGGCTCTTAAAAATACCCACGATGATAATAACTATATTGTCTGTATTTTTTTTACTATTCTCTCTTTGTGATTACAACCACAATAACCATGTTGAAGATTCTATTGTGCTCTGTTTTTATAGTTAAATAAATGATTACCTGATGAGGCTAGAAAACTAACTAGCGAAACGTTGTGGCTTTTTTGAAAATGGAAAGTTAAAGTGTTTTTTTGTGTACCTGGGTTGATCCTCACTATCGTTTCTTATTATTAAAAGGGCGTAATTTTGCAGGTCTTGATATTTTTCCATTTTTCATATTGGCACGTCCCCTTGAAATTGAACAAGGAAAAAATGAGACTACCAAATTAAAATCGGATAGAAATTGGAGAAGATTTCAGTGATTTATTAAATTTTTTATAGGTTGTGGTATCTACTTTGACAACAGTTAAATTTTGTCACAAAAAATTGTTTTCGTTACTTAAAGTGCCGTTCTTTCAAGTTATGCCGTTACTTATGTTATAGTATATGCGAGGTAGTCATTGTAAAAAATATTTTTACCTTATTCGATAAATTGCACAACAACAACGACGTTATGACAAAACAACAGTGCAACGCGAAGATCGCAGCTCAAGGCGACCAAAAAAAGGATAACATCAGCAGCTGAGCTTTGAAAACAAGCATAAGATCGCTTGCACTTTGTCCTCTACCTCCACATATGTATACACGCACTTTATGTACACGCGCTCTCCGATAAAAGTATATATATATATATGTGTGTATATATATAATACGCTCGCGGAAAAGCCATCATACACTACACGTGTGCGGAGAGACGCAAACAATTCGAGCAGCTTCTACCTCTCCTCTCGACAATGGACTTTTGTGAAGGGAACCGAGAGAGAGAGAGAGAGAGAGAGAGAGAGAGAGAGAGAGCGCGCGCTTACCCCCCTCAATTATTAATCCCGTGTATCGGTAGACGCGCCTTTCTCTCTCTCTCTCTCTCCTTCTAGACGCAGTCGCGCTCCCTCGTAAGTTTGTTCTAAGAACGGGGGATTTCTAAAGGAATACATTAAGGATGGAAACCTGCCCCGTAATAACGTTATGTATACCGGCGCACGAGCACATTTCTCCGTCGCGCGCGGAGGCATATATACGTACAAGCGAGCGAGCGATTCGCTTATGGGCTTTACGGTGGAAGAGAGAGACTCGCGAGATGGTGTGTGTATGTGTGTGGTATAAAGTCATTCGCACAGACTGAGCGGAGCTTTTTAACGGCGATTACTGGAGATAGGTATTGCGACGTCGCGAGGGAGAGATGTGTATGTTAGAAAGGTTGAGCTTGAAGAGAATGCCGAGGGTTGCCGGTTTGAAGTATATCCCCTATGTATATTGTACCTTGCGACCGATACGGTTGCCCGTGTAAACTTCGAGGCATGGGGAGAGAACAAACCATGTTAGAAGTTTTTGAAGTTCGAGGAAAAAAAATGACGGATATTCGTTTTCTAACTACTGTCAAACTGGTCCGCAGAACCTTATTTCACGTCACAAAAGTGTCGCTCGGTTCGAGGGAATGAAGTTACAGTCAGAAAAATATGAACTTCGCAAAGTTAAAAACACATATATACATATATATACTTATATTTGCTACATTTTTAATTTAATTTTCGGTTCCTCGTTTACTTACTATAGCGTTCTTCATTTCCATTCACTATCTCATGTTCCTAATTTTCGAGTAATAATAATCAATTCCACTATTTTCGCGGAAACAATATTTTGCCGCCCATGTAACGTAACGTGAATCTTCAGGTCAATGAAATTACACTGTCTCTCAACTGCCGCAGACAAATTGGACGTAACATCGTCAATCAATTAAATAGCAATCGTATTATTATTATCTCTCATGTTCTCCCCACTGCTATAAACGGAACAGCTTGCGGGATATCACCGAAATAAGCAGTCTGGAAAGTTTGCAGACTACCGCTCGTATAAAGACCAACTATATCCGTAAAAGTATGTTCCTCAATTACTGACTTAAATTATGCACCGTCGTAGCTGCTTAAAAGCAACATCCAAATTAGACGACATCGAGATAATAACGAGGTAACCGAATGTAAGTAATGGCTCGGGTTCGGAGCAGCTTATCTTTTTATCAATAATAAGTAAATCGCTCTGATTGGTGTCGCACGATTCCACGACGATTTTATTTCGGTTCCTCGGCTCCGATATGTAACACAAAAGTAACAGCAATCGCTTCGCGGAACTCTATTTGCGTACAACGCGAATTAAAAGATTCAATCCTAACGATTCTCCAAAAATCTAGGCACAGTACGGGTTTAGTCAAGCGCTCAAATATATATACAAAGTGTTTGACTTTAGCACGCAGTGATGATAAAAAGCCGATTAGTCGGCGCGCCTCGTGTATTTATACGTATTGGATATTAACACGCGCCGCCCTTCTGATCGGCTTTTCCCGCTCACCTGTGCCTCTCTCTATCTCTCCGTCTCTTTCTCTCTTTCGAGAACCGAATGTTTTTTTAATGCTAATCTGTCCCAGTCATTCAAATATAATGTATCGTTAACTTTCACGCTCCTCGGGCACAATGCGAGGATTTGAGGGCGCGGGCGCATGCACTCCACGACCTTTATTGCCCATAATCGTATCCGAACCCCCCTCGAACGCGTCGGAGGCAGTCGCACGCGAAAGGTCGCGCGTAAAGTGTCGCCTTATCGCACTGATATTTTATGCGTTACTAAGTAGGTCAATGATGGTTAGTATTTTTCTTATATATATGTCGTATTCTAAATTTAAAATGTATGTTTGTAACTCGATATCAGTAATTTCCATTAACTTATAAAATTATTATTAATATATAACGGACTCCTTGGTAGAAATGTTAATCATAAGTTAGTTACTTTTGAGTTAACTTTATGGCTAAAAACGCACATTGCTTGTTATTTCATAATTATGTACTAATCAGAAATAAGTTATGGTATTTACACTTCATAATATGGATACTTTAAGTATAACAGTAAAACTTTTAGATGAATTATATTACTTTTATGTCATGAGCTTGGCTAAAAATGGGTCCATTTAATTAGCAAGTTAGCTATAAAATATGGTTCATTTTTTACTAGGGCTCTTTTGTAAAGATAACGTATGAATAATTGTTCTTCACTCTAACTTGGAACCGATTTAAAATTCTAATTTGAACACTTGCATTTCTGAAGTCAGGCCTTGTATACAGCTCGTATATTAATCGTTGCATTGTCGACGCCAACATCGTAACTCCGTCATTGACCCATAAATTTTCGGGGTCAACGCAATAGTGCGCGTGTTGACCCTTAAATTTTCAATGTCGAAAGCCCAATTTGAGTGTTGGCCACGTGACTGTTATTGCAAACATTGTAGATCCATTGTTGAATAGTCACATTTTCGGTATCGACATTATTGTACGAAATACTGTTTACTATAGTCGATAGTTACAGCAACGTAAAGTCATTTATGTCTACAATTGATTTCCAAATAAACGGTACTGTGAGTTGACGTCACGCGTTCCAAAGAATTCCAAGTTCACATGTGTCATAATAGACAGCCAATAGAGAATAAATGTATAATATAATTGATCAGTAAGTGAACTGAGTGGTTAAACGATCAATCAACAAACCATCAGAGTTATTTTTGTGACAATAGTCACAAATTGTATTCTGTCCGTCAAGCAAAATGAAAATTCTATCACGTTTGATATTATCAATATTACAATATAATCAATTTTAACCACTTGTTACCATGCATCGCACCAATTCTAACTATTACACTACCACTATTGATCTAAGCGTATATTAAATATTCGCATTTAAATAAATTATAAACTTATAATATATCCGATATTTAAAGACATAGAATCAATAAATTATTTTGTAGTGACAACCAGCGGATATAGAGTAAATTACGCATGGTCGTTAATCCTTAAACTTAGTTTTTATTAATTTCTATGATGACTACCTTATGGTACATGAAAGTCCATCTAATGCGAATATCCAACCCCGATTTGATAAAAATCTCAGAAAACTAATTATCTCGAAAAGAATTGCTTTGTACAACATATTGTAGATAGAGGGCATAATTCATCAGCTCTGTTATCATCCTTCCTAATGTTTTCGTTTTCGAAACCATTTCATTTAATTACGGTATATGAATTCAAATTTTACACTATTACAGTTTTTTTAATTTTCAGTTTGTAATTTAACTAACGTTTGTTGTCGCTTGATAGGGTGCGATATACCTAACTTTTACTGATCGATTAAATTTCACAGTTTCGAAACTACTTGTTAAGATTGCGGGCCCGCTCCCGCTCTTGTCATCTCACCTTTACTCTAGCGCCCCCTTTAGATACCGAGCACGGCTCTGCGCAAAGAGCTAGTCAATGCTCTATGAGAGCTGAAGCGAGTGACACCGCGTCTGAGTCTAATTATATATATATGTGTGTGTGTGTGTGTGTGTGTGTGCGTGTGCGTGTGCGTGTGGGTGTGGGTGTGGGTGTGGGTGTGGGTGTGGGTGTGTGTGGGATATTTTATGGGAAGTGAGCAGCTCAAAATTTTAGAATAGAATAGAAGTAACAAGATTAACGCATTGGTCAATCTGATTGACTACTACTTGTGCGTATATTTTTAACATCCTAATTAATACTAGGTATTCAATTATTTATAAATAATCTTGAATTTTCATGGTTATATTCTCATTTAAATGTATACATTATTTATAAATAATCTTGAATTTTCATGGTTATATTCTCATTTAAATGTATACATTTAAAGATTATTTATAAATATTTGAATACCTAGTATTAATTAGGATGTTAAAAATATACGCACAAGTAGTAGTCAATCAGCCTGACCAATGCGTTAATCTTGTTACTTCTATTACTTAATAAACTTAAAATTTTTATTTTATTTAACTTCAAATTTACTAACTTTACTATAAAAAAATTGTTTCTTTAATTACTTTGCTTTAAGAACTATTTACAGCATATATGGCTATGGAAAAAGCATGAGTATAGATGAGAAAATCTTGTTAGAAGTAATTCAACAATTTAAGGTGAAGTTAGCGAAATCAATGTACATATATTGCCTATATCCTTGCTATTAAATATCTATAATAAATGACTTAACAAGGTAATTTTGCTGTATGGTTTCAGGATACGTCTTAAATTAGATAATTAAATTATGTATTTTAGTAATTTATAAGATTAAATAGATTGATCTTTAATGTGTGAAATTTTATAAAGTATGGCCTTAATAGGAAAATTATGTTATTTAAAACACATTGTGTAATAAGTACTAGTTTCCTTATTCGAATATATGTATAACCAATCTGACTGACCTACTTTGAATTTACATCTTTATTTTATATTTTTACACTCATAATGATAGATTAATTATTGAATTGAATTTTAAGAAGACATGAAATATATAGAGTGTATGTAGCAGTATGTGTTGCTTGCATCCAATATTCAGGAAAATAAATATGAATAAAATGATAAGCTAATTAAATACTGTTGAAAATAGATGTTTCAAGTACTTTTAATATATATTTTGCCAACATTTAGTGACACGATACATAAGATATAGAATTTATGAATAATATTAACTGCTTAAATCCACTAGGCTGTCAAAAATACCAATTTTTGATATTTTTTTGATATTTAAAAGCATGTATAACTTTTTTCAATAAGGTGCAACAGTCTAAGTTGAAGGCGCGTTTTCAAGAGTGTTAAAGAACAAAATAGAAAATCCTTTGTCGAACAAAAAATATTGTACCGCACACTTCTTTTTTCTAATATGAAGGTATATTATTCATTATGAAACAGCCAATCAGAGACTTTCAAAATAGGCAACAACAAAAAATACTGGCACATTCTACAAGTAAAATGCAAACTTTTTCCCAATCAATGTGCTATATACAAAATATTTCAAATTTTTAACCAAAAAAAATCATGAAAATTACCATTTAATGAAAAAAATCAAAATTTCGAAATTTTGAGGTTAGAATAACTTTTGAACATTTGCATATATCGTACTAAAAATTGATTTCTGTGATTTTCTCATTATTTTGAACAAATTTAACAAGGTTTCAGAGGATTTAAAATTTTGAGATGCTCACTTTCCGAGCGATGTGATCGTTATAGTTCCAATAAACTATTTACTTTACTTTAATACTTCGCGTGTGTGTAAACTCATTTATGCCCTGGATTCCTGCTTCCACTTTCCACATATCCTCATCACTACTTACAGAAAAATACAGCAAATTATACAAAACAACTTGATATTTTGACTTTTTAAAGAGTTGTAAAATATTGTAAAACTTAGAGCAGTACACCGTATTTTGTTTAAGGGGGTATCGGAGACGATTACAGATTCCTTCATCGAATTTCACGCTATAAGTACCCTGGTAGAAATTGTCTCTCTCGGAAATGACCAGGAAAATAATAAATAGCTAGTAAAAATAGCTAATTTCTAGCTATTGATGAAACGATTTTTCCAGCCATATTTTCTACTTAATAGAGACAACACAACCTTAAAATGTTTTTACTAAATTTCCTCTGTAATTTGATCATGTATTTAAAAACAAATATTAAAAAAAGATAACGTAAATGTAAATACGAATCATTGGTATTTAATTCGTTTGTAGTACTGTTTCAGGGGATACAAACGAAAACAATGATTTTTCCGTTTGATTCCGTCTCTCTCACACCTTGCCATTGTATCAAGCCTTTTATTAGCCATATTTTCTGACTATAAACACTGGCCAACTTTAATATTTTTTAAATACTCATAAATAAGCTAATATAAATTTGTGGAAAAACGTATTCTATTATTCTGTCTAATAAATGGCGAATATGTCATTTAAACTCGAGCAAGGTCTGGATACTTCTGAATATTTTCTCAATTAAGATCAAGGTCAAATTGAAGGCCACCATTAGATTCCTCGTTGAAAATTACTTGAGAAATGACCTTGACCTCCGTGAAAATTATCTTAACTGAGGAAATATTCAGCCGTCCCACGACTTTTTTGACACCCTGTATACGAGTATAGCTAGTCGGTAAATATAGAATTCTATACAGTTTTTGACGTTTCCTTAAATAAAGAATCTATGAAAATATATTTTAACCTATACAAAGTCCACCCTTGCATTTAAAATACCGACGTCTGGTCCAGCCTGATCAGATCTACATAAGGCTGCCGTCTGCACAGAGAAAAAAAATCTTTACTGTTAACGAATAGACGTTTGGATATGAATAAATGAATGTTTATTTAATAGTTAGACGAATTCATTAACAGTTAAGTCATTAATTGTATGAGTAAACAACTCAAACTTAACTGTTAACGAATTAGTCTAACTATAAATGAACATTCTCTGTGTGGTAATATCCACTAGAGCTTAGTAGAGACCACCCATGTAGCCCTAGATTTATTACCAATACTTCTATCAGGTGACCATCAGGCGCAGTTAGAGCCGTTAAAATCCTTACCAGGAAGCTTATCGGTGCCCTATTATATATAGGCACTCTTGCGGCGAATCCACTGCTTTTTACGTTCAGATAGACCCATCCCTACTGATTTTTCGGTCGGATAACATGCACTGCGATCATTATCCCGGTTCAGAACGCAGATTAATATGTCATATCGACGCCTCAAGCTACGATACCCATCACGGCCAACAAAACGGAGCACAACAGTAGTGCTGCAATAACCTTTTACACATACGCACACAGCAAGGAGCGCCAACCGAGCACACGACGACTAAAACCAAGCCTCTCACCGACAAAGAGCCCAAAAGCGCGAAAAAGCTCGTCTCTGTCACGCACGCGCCCGGAACGAGTAAAACTCTCCGGCTGACGAGAGAGAGAGGGTTGTGTGCGGAGTGTTGATACAGGCAGTAGTGCTAGCGCGGCCTAAAGGACAGAGAGAGAGAGAGCGAGAGAGAGAGAGCAAAGCGAGGCAGCAGCGGCGCCGGGGTACAAAGCGCGCTAATGGATGTCCACTCCCCCGCCAAAGATACACCTCCGCCTATTTTCCATCCCGGCGGCGGCGCGTAATCCAGACGCAGGGAGAGAGAGACATAGAGAGAGAGACAGAGAGAGAGTGTGTGTGTGTGTGTGTGTGTGTGTGTACGCGTATAAGTACCTTTGAGACCGCACATGTGCGAGCTCAAAGGTATATATATATATATATATATATATATATATGTAGCAGGACACACGCAGAGATTGAAACGGGGCTGTAGCGCTAATGCGCGAGGGCGTCGCCGCCGTGGGAGGAAAGAGGCGGAAAAATTATGCGCGAGGTTGGGTTAAGGAGGGCTGTCGGAAGAAGTATATTCGAAGTGATATAGTAGTTTTCTTTCTTTATACTTAGCATGGGATTCTGTGATTAAATTTTGGAAGATTTCAGTGAGTAAGAATCGATGACGATTAATTCCCTCTGTGTCTGTAATATGGGAAAGTTTCAGGTCGAAACTCATTACCTGATATAGCTTAAACCTGACATTTTTCAGAAAAGCAAACATTTTATAAATTATATAAATGGATAACAGCTTTTAGCTTTGCTAACGAATATCAAATAATCGGTTAAAGCTAGAGCGAAATTCTCCTATTTTGTAGTCTTCTTCAATTTTGAAATGCCACTAATTATTTTGATAATCTGCTGGTATTGAAAACTCAGTAAGTAAGCGATGTCTGCGATGAACTCGAAAATTTTTAAAACCAATTTAGATAACGAAAAATACGATCCCTGAAATTATTGCCCTACCTTTTTAAATGTTGAACAAGGAGACGTATTCGAAAAAAATCATTGATAACAGAAACTAATTATTTTTCATCTAGCAAAAATGCCACAAGAGAGTAGTAATTATATTCTTATTAATAAAATGAAAAAGTAGTTTTATTTTATTTTAGATAGCAAAAACAATTATTAATACTATTTAAAAATACGTTAATAATTACCCTGGTAGAAATCGATTCCATTATTTGCCTAATAAATTTAGTTTCACCAATAATCGTCAAAAACTAGACAGTTTTCTTGGCCATTTCTATCCATCGATAAAACGATTTTTCCGATCATATTCGCCATTTATTAGACAGAATAATAGAATACGTTTTTTCACAAATTTACATTAGCTTATTTATGAGTATTTAAAAGATATTAAAGTTGGCCAGTGTTTTTAGTCAGGAAATCGCTAATAAAAGGCTTGCTATAATGGCAAGGAGTGAGAGAGATGAAATCAAACGGAAAAATCATTGTTTTCCTTTGTATCCCCTGAAAAAGTACTATAAACGAATTAAATACCAATAATTCGTGTTTACATTTTGGTTAGCTATCTTTTTTAATATTTGGTTTTAAAAACATTGCCAGATTACAGAGAAAATTAAATTCATTAAATAGAGAATATGACCGGAAAAATCGTTTCATCACTACCCAGAAATTAGCTATTTTTACTAGCTATTTATTAATTTCCTGGCTATTTTAGATAGAGACAATTTCTACCAGGGTACGTTAATATGAAAATATGCTTTATTGTATCTTTAGACTTTAATTTTATTTTAATATTTAAATGTAATAAATTCAGACTTCAATTTATAGTATTACAATTTTCGTTTTATAAACCATTCAGCAACCAAACAATTGATCATTGAGAATAATTGATCAAGTTACTAATTTGAATACTCCAGTCGAACATCAAGTATAATGAATATAACGTTACTTATACTGAAATAAAACAATTGCTTTAGAACGTCGAAACAGAATTCAGATCTTTCAGAAATCTTTTTATTAACATCTTTATCGAAACTCGTCATCACCTAATGAACAATGTAGCTGTCAAGACTTGAAATAATCACTCCTTAATGGAATAGTAGATTGTAATGTCTGAAAAGAAGCGGATGAAATAGTAAATATTCTGGCAATTAAATAAAACAATAATATGGAAGAAAAGGATATCGGTATTACTATGTAAAATTCACCGAGCTCCCATGTGAATAAGTGACTATGCCGACTGTCTGACCCAAATATATAAATGAATGAACATTCTCGTGTCTCGTCACTTCATCGGAAATTTCAAACATTAACATTACCCACATCCGTCCAGTCATTCCGAGTCAGCTTCGCAAGTCTCTGCTGCACGCTTCGTCCTCCGAAAAAAGGCAAATCCTCGCAATAATCGCGTTACAGCTAATGCGGTCCAGCTCTTACATCAGCCCCGACATCATCCGATTTCCTTTCGCGGAAAATCTGACGAAAGCGCGCGCGCGTGTGCGAGGTCACCGTCCGCCGAGACTCTCGTTTCTTTTTTTCTTCTGCTCCCCCGAGCGACATGTATGACAGGAAGTGGATCTCTACCCGAAAGAGACAGCCAGAAAGAGCGAGCGAGAGAGAAAGAGAGAAGAGAGTAGGAGGATTCAAGCCGATCATCTCAAATTACAAAGGGTATCGGAAACGGATTTGTTACGACCGGCGAGCGAGTGAGCGCACTCTCACCCTCTACCCCCCACCTGCTTTTCTGGCGCTAATGCCTCGGGAAATCGCCCTTTTATATCATCCCCGACCGGCGTAAAAGCGCCCGTAACGTAAGCCTGCGCCACAGCTCTGAAATTCGCCGTAGTATATATGTGTGTGTGTGCGTGAGAGAGAGAGAGAGAGAGAGAGAGAGAGAGAGAGAGAGAGAGAGAGAGAGAGAGGTAATGCAGTTATATACTTGCGCAATATGTACCCGCTTGATGCAGCCTCGCGGAATATTACGAGCAGCTAATGATGAGTTTTCGGTGCAGGGTGTAAGTCGATAAAAAACTGGGTTTATGGCTGTAGTTCGTAACGAAGTAAATGCCTGTTTAAGCGAATTTTATAGATTTTCACTTTTCACAGACATTGTGTTAAGCAGAGAATTTTTAAATTATACATGAACGTAGTGCTTCTGTGATCCTGAGAGAAAGGCTGTAATATGTTATTCTTTTTATTATTTAAAATTTCAAAACCATGTTAATGTGGTAATCTGATTAGTAATAATTGATGAATTTCTATATGTGCCTAAAAGCTTGTATACTTTTATTTATAACGAAAAATCAAGATTCAATCGCTGCTCCGAATATATTGAACATTCTCTCAAATTTTGAAAATAGTAGTGGCAAAATATTATATTTAACATATTAACGGAACAAACTGATGTGGTTGGAACTGAAAAATATAATACTAAGAGACTTAACATTTTTTATAGATCAAAAATATTTCAAGAATTTAAGATATAATTAATATAAAAGAAAGAAAAATGATTAAAGAAACTAAATATTATAGAGAAAAATATTAAATTTAAACTCTTTGAAAATATAACTCAAAGAAACCATTAGGATTACAAAAACAAACAGCCATAAAAAATTTTAAGGTAGTTACATCCCAAGATGCAGCTCTTGTAGAAAATAATTTTTATTTCACTTATAAGATCTCATAATGTGAGAAATTATGGATGTTAAAGAAGTAAAGTTAATCAACTGGAAAAAATTTTTAAATCTAAAATTATATAACTGCAAATGCAGATATTGTTCACTGAAGAACTTGTCATACAATGTTCCGAATTTCTTTTAATTTTAATTTTCATATTCAAAAGCTTATTTTGATCCTTGAATAATTATCTAAAGATCCACCATTCACAAATTTGAAAATAATTAATTAACAACCAGTAAAATCTAATTGTTTATAGATTCCAGCCTTTTTTTAAATAACAATAAATTTGTTCTCCTTACAATTGATTATTTCAAAATATGTCAACGGTGGATCTTTAGATAATTATTCAAGAAACAAAATAAGTTTTTGAACCTTAAAATTAAATTAAAATTTAAAAAAATTCGAAACATTGTATGACCATTTCTTTAAATATGTATACATTTGCAATTGTATAATATTGAGTTAAATTTTTTTTCCAAATTATTGACTCTTCTTTTTTAAGATCTATAATCCCTCGCATTATTATCAGATCTTGTATAAGTAAAATAAAAATTATTTTCTACAATGTCTGTATCTTGGAATGTAGCTATCTTAAGTCTCTTCGGTATAGCTTCCTTCAAGCTAGCCTTCAAAGACATCCTATGCTGAAATCATTCAGTCCAACCCCAAAAAACCTAATTCTACCAAGTGACCAAAAGCACTCAATGGACTTTAAAAAAATCTTTATCAAAGAATTTTGTCGCAATAAATTGTTAATAATAATAATAATATGTGCATGCGAACATTTAATTTTTTAGTTATAACCATGGCTTGTACCCTCAAAAGACGAAACGAATCTCTGTCAAATATAAGCCTTTATAAAAGAACTTCTTTAATGATCTTAATTTTGTACCAATATGTATAATCCTTTAAAAATTATTGTTTTGCCAATCATAATTACCGTTTCACATGGATAATAACATCAAAATCTAACGCAAGAACGTAAACAATCTTAGCATTCTTTATTAGATAATTGACAAACTTGCTAAAATCAGAAAACTTTGATCAATTATACCTCGCGAACGACAAATCGTGCGTAAGACTCGCGCCAAATCCCATTAGGCCGGCGAAAAAGAAGAGCACCGTCGAAATTAGCAAGTTCGTGCATTTCTCTCTTCATCCTCTCCCGTCGGTACGGCATCCCTTCGCGGCGGGCGGTGACGCTCGCGCGAAAAGGGATCCTCTTTCTCCACCTCCTCCTCCAGCAGCACATCGAGGGTCCAATTAAGCTTCAACCAGATAAAGACTCCTTCGCGCCGAATCTCTCTCTCTCACTCACTCTCCCTGGCCGAACTTCTTAATGGGCGCTTCTTTTCCTCCCGGCGCTCTACGTAGGCTGGCGCCAAAAACTCGGCGTGACTGCGCGATCGGCTGCATTAATCAGCAGACGTACGACAGGCGAAAGAAGCGAGAGAGTGAGAGAGAAGCGAAAAGCGCGCGCGCGCGCGGGAGGGGGGGGAGAAGATGAGCGGTAACGATATTGCGTGACAGTGCCCCTCTAAATATTCAGCGCTCTCACTAGAGCCGCCGCCGCTGTAGCCGAGCGAGCTGGCGCTCGAAAACTTGGCAGCTTTATCTCGGCATTGCTCGAAAATTTATTCATATATAATGAGCCGCTGAATAATGGACGATCTTAACCCCTTGTTCAGAGAGCGCCAGCGAGCGAGCCTAACCCTCTCTCGCGCGGAGCTGCGGAGTTGCGCGAGGCCGAGGCCTGGAGATTTTCCAGCGTCAATGAGTGCGGAAGAGGGAAAGAGAGAGAGAGGAGGGGAGGACAGCTAGGCGCGGGATGAAAGTTTTTTGGGAAAGAGATGCGCAGCGAAACATTGCCGACTGGTTCGAGTGAATTTGCCGAGTCGCTGTGATGATCGGAATAAGGCTCTCGCGATGTTGAAGATTGTTGGCGCTTTTTCAGGGACCTGGTAAGGTAAAGTACCCAATACCTGGACAGATTTTGAGCACAATCACAAACAAACGACATTTTCAAAACCAATAGGCGGAATTTTTCAAACTTTTAAATCTAGATATTGATTTGTAATCCATTTAATTAATTTATTCACAGAAGAACTCATTTTCATGCTTATTAATATTAAAAAAGTAAGTTTGAAAAAATATGTGTAAGGCTGCTAAACTTGGACACCCTGTGTTGAACTGGGAGCAATACCGGGACAACACTTGAACCCTTAACTTGGACCATACGTACTACAATTGTTGCTTAAATGTTACCGGGTTCCAGATGGATTTAAGTTGATTTCAGCTAAAATAAAGTTAATTCCAGTTGGATTATAGTTAAAATTCCAGTTGAATCTAACTGAATATTTTTTTATAAGGGTATGATTAAATATGCGCAGTTATCGGGTATTGCTAACTGATAAGGATGTTAAGCTCGACAAGAGTACGACTATCCTATATAACCTCGAAATCTTTTATTTCGTTTTCTAATGAATTAGAAACTTAAATTAACACATAATTCATTTGTTATCATAGTTAATATAGCATAAGCTTCGCTGATGAATTTATATTGTTATCATATGTATAAGTAATAGTACTGTTTTACTGCTGTTCAGGTAATGGTCTGAATTTTCAGTCTGTCCAGGTATCGGGTACTTTACCTTATTTCATTTCTTTGTAAATTTTGCTTTGATGATCTTTTTGAAATTACTTTCAAATACTACGAATTCATAAATTAAGTTATCGATATTAAAGTAGCGGAAATGAAATTCAATAATAAACTATTTTCGAAAAAAGCAATGTAAATATTTTTCGAATATATGTAAATAATTTTCGAAAAAAGCAATGTAGGTAAATGTTTTAATAAACAAATGTTTTTATTTTACTGTTATTATCGCTTCTTAATTAATCATTAAAAAATAAACTGTAAATCCAATATATGACCTTATCGAAAAAAGGCATAAAACAGTTTTTTCTTATATTTCATTCTACCTCCGCTATGTAAACTCTCGTATGCATAATGTATCGTCCGTACATTATACATTGCCGCTCTCAAAATAAAAATTGCTACGTGATAAGTGCTTAGCGCTATAAAATGTCAGCTTTATCGAGTAATCCGCTTAGGCTTCAGTGGGTCTTGTTTTATCACATATCCTTCTTTATTTATTGAACTATAAACTCATTGGCTCGTTACAGTTTTTCTCCGCAAGAATCTCTGTTTTTTTATTATAGATATATATAAACTTATACAGCACGTGATTGGTCGTTAATACAGTTTATGCGAAATACGTGGTTTGTCTGATCAGTGTTTGGCTTTACTACTAGTTTACCCTAGTCTATCTCAAATATAACCATTTTGAGACTTTCATCTCACTGATATAACTCATAAAAGTACATCAAAAACATTATTATAAAAAGTTGACGCTTTTAACGCGACCCTACATGTAAATATTAAAAATACGGCACCTGCCAAATAAAAGCAAAAAGACAAAAAACTAGAATACGGATTCTAATTCATTAATAATCAAACCTAGTCCTACTTTAAATAACATTAATAATTACATTCAAAATAGATTTTCATCTAGTTTACCAATCCCTAAAAGTATTCACATAATTTTTTACAGAAACACATAAAAGACATAGCAATTGACCAGACCGTGGCAATAACTGCACAGCCCCAGATATTTCCACGAAATTTATTAATACCTGTTTTATAAAAAATTCAACACGCCTAAAAGTTTTTCGAAAATTTTTCTAAATACTTTAGAACCCCTTCACTCGATCCTCCAACCCACCACGTATGCACATAAATCTCCCGCCTATACTGTAACAAACCTCAAAAAATCAGCCACACATCCCTCACACGTATATGCACGCACACACACACACACACACACACACACACACACACACACACACCACACTCTATACAACCCTCCTCAGCCATCACGCTCATAAATCGCGGGGGATGCGAAACGCGCGCTGCGGAAACCGTTCCGCGGAATCGCGTCGAATTAAGCCGTATTTGATTATTACCCTTTTAATCCGAGGCGCAGGTCGCCCCGCTGCTGCTGCTGGCGCTGCTGCGCGGGCGCGGATGGGCGTGGTTCGGCCACTTTTGCGCCGCGTTACGATTGTATCGCTGCGAGCGGGAGGGACGCGCGCACACACACATACGCAGACAATGCCCGCGGGAGGAGGGTTAGGAGAGAGAGAGAGAGAGAGAGAGAGAGAGAGAAGGGTGGCCTTTATTGCCCGAGTGCGGAGAGGAGATGCGTTATATTGGCGAGCGCGTGATTGCCCGAGGACCGAGAGGGCGCCTGGATCTGGTTTTGTGGATTGTAAGGTGGTGTTTTATTAAATGAAGTGTGTAGGTACCATTTGAGAATGACTCTTTGATGGTAGCGGTCGGTTTTCAGATTAAATGTCTTGTATAAGGTCGGAAGTAATGAGAGGGGTGTTGTAAAAACGCTAATCAAGTCTGTTGATGAATGTCTGTCTTGTAAAATTATTAGCTTGTTAATCTTATGTTGTCGTAAAGTGTAAGAGAAATTTATAATACATACCTAGTAGTATTATATATTTCAATAAAGAAAGTCGCTTGTTATCATACAAAAAAATTAACCTTATCTATAACTTTTTTACACTAGTTAAATCAAATTACTACAAACAAAATTAAAATTAACTTTATTTATATAGTTAGAACGACTTTGTTTTTAAAATTAGAATGCCGATTCCACATTCGGGAAATGGAAGATTCTCCTTTTGTTTTAATGCTAATATTGCCGATATCGTTGTGAATAGAATTAACTCATTATTTCCAAGTTAAATCAACTGTGGAAAAGGTAGAATCAAAAATTAACTTTTTTTTGCGTGAATTATAAGAAGAAATTGATTAAAGAATCGAATGTAACGTTATTGATACATGTCGTACGACTAATAAAATAAAATTTGATTAGTTCGAGAAAAAATGTTTAACTCATATAAACAAAGTAATTCTCTTATTATTTACTTACATAGTTACGTATATTTTTATTTTTACTTTTATCAGCATAAACATTTCTTTGTTTATTAGTTTTATATGGTACACAATTTATATCAAGACATTATGCTTTCAAATCTTGAGATAAGTATTTGTTTCCAATACAATACAATTATATGTCTGAATAAAATATTTACGTCCCCTAAAGCATTATCGATTATTATGACAAATGTACAACAGCGCTGTATCCGCGGTGTGTCGCTTTACCTACATTTTAAATCGAATGCATTATTCAACGGAAATAACTAGGCATTACAAAAGTAAACCATTTATTATATTTCATTTAAAATGTATGAATAATAAATTAAATCACAATCACATTAAACACCAAAGATCAGAGTGTATATATACCGCCAGATTATCGCTTATTGCATTTTACTTATTCGTTAATTAATTGACTGTCTCGACGCGATAATTGTATCAGCCGAAGTCTGCTTGAAAGTGTCGGCATTCCTTGCTACTATTTGCAGATAACTGCAGGCGCTACATTTTCTTATCGTTAATTGAATAATGTCACTATATAGAGTGTATACTAGCGCAGTTATATTTTTATCTTGCGAAACAAGTGAAAATGTTCCAACATACGATTGCAATTTTCGTACACACACACACACACACACACTATTCCAGGGAAAAGTGTGCAACGCGATGAGTCATGTTATACCTGGTAAATTATGCATAATGTCTCAGCTACCAAATTACGCTATCATATCTATTAGACGTCTGGTAAAGTATGGTTAGTATAGTTTTCCAAGCGTGCCCTACAAATCCATTCAAGACATTATTATTCGCAGTAGTGATTATCTCGCCTTTGTGTACTTCTTATTTCACGTAATTCCTTATAATTACATGTTCTACAAAAAAGTAGTTTCTTGGAAATTCATACAATTATATCTAAGCTTTGGATCAATTCTGGGTTACAATTTCTTCTATAAAATTCTCTCAACGCTTAGCTTGTAATTTTTTATTTAAATTTAGTTTTCATCTTTACTTTATCTTTAATAAGACATTATCGGATTACACCGTTAATATTTGTCAACCAACCTTCCACTTATTTTACACGAGTTATTTATTTTTCTATTTATGATTTTTATTATTTTCATCTTAATAAATAAACGATTAATTAATCCAATAAATTGCTAAATTGAGATTGATTAATCTTCAAAACCTACAAAGAAACAGCAAAATATCCTACAATATTTCCCTTCTCTCCGTATAGTCTACTTTCCAAACAAGCAAACAACACCTGGTTACTCGAAATCCACAAACGAAGTAAGCTCACCGTTATTGAACTTCGCCCTAAACCGCTAATCATAAACACAAAATCTTAATATATCGAAATGAACCTCGCTCCGCATTTCCAAAGTACGCATTTCCAAATGCAAATCCGTTTATCGTCAGCTCCACAGTTTGAAATCCCTCTTACGCGCCTCTCTCATACATACACACATACACGTACTCTCTTTGGAAAAGGAAAAACCCAATGACTTGAAAAACGCACTCCGCTCGCGAGAGAGCAAACTTTAGCCGCGTGCGCAGGAGAGAGCTTAAACGCAAGGGCGCGTAGGTTATACCTAGCCCCCCACACACACACACTCTGTTGCCCGCCGATCGTTTATTCACGAGGCATTACAGCCGCGCGCGCACGGGCTAATTATAATTTATATCACGGCCGGCGGGCCGAGCGTCGACGCGATAAGAAGAGAGCTAGAGAGAGAGAGAGAAAGAGCAGCGTGAGGGTGTACCGAGAATCACTTAGGGATTATGAGCGTTAAAAAGGCAGCCGTTTTCTCACCGGCGCTCTCGTTCGTTCGGCACGGTGTAGTATGATGCTAATGCTTATGTGCGCGGCGGTGCTGCTGGACCGGTGAGTCGATTATTTTGCGGCGAAGGGAAGTGAGGTTCTAAGTGTGGGGGCTCTCCGAGAAGTGGCCGAAATAGCCAAGTTTTTTTGTTTGTCATTTCTCGTTCGGTGTTCGAGTTGTCGTTGGTTGACCGTGGCTGACAGTTTGATGTAGGCATTGTTTATTAATCACAATGCATGATGATTGGTAAGTCAATTATGACGTGTAAGCGAACTTTTCTTCTCATTTTATTTTGTATTTGGTGGGTACTCCCTATTCTGGGTTATCGCGTTCACATGAACTTTATGAGAAGCATCACAATGACAATCTTTACTGAGATGGTTCTAAAATCTAAATATCTCTGCGTTTCGGATACCAATTATAATGTTTACCAGCAGAGTGAACTTTAATGTCTGCAGTTATATATACTCTACTGTAGTAGAGTCTAAAGTCAGGCACACCTGCTTTCAACATCTAACGGCGCATATACTATAGTGATGAGAATACCAGTGTATTTGTGAGACTTGGTCGTGAGATCGACGGTTTTAACCCTTTGATCACCACATTTGACTAATTGAAGTAAAATTTTCTTTTTACTTATTACTGTAAAAGTAATATATTAACTAAGAAAAATACTAATTATAAAAGTGTTTCCCTCTGTAGATTGGCTAAATTATAATGTTACATTTTCGTAACATTTTTACGTATAACATGTACATAATAAAGATTAAAACATTCGCAAATAATTTCTGTTCACACTTTTAAAATATAATTTTAATTATTGTTTTTATAATAAAAACAACATATAATTTTTGAGATTTTTAGTTTATAAGTTTTTCTAAGTTATTCTGTGTTTCAAATTTTATAACATTACATAATTATCTTTCAATTGAACCATTTAAAATCAGTAATTTATAGCAATGGTAGTTGCATTTCACTTTCAAGCTAAGCGTGCCTTAAATGTCACACGAATGATGAAAGGGTTAAGATTGTATAATAATTAATTATCAAGCATTATTTATTACTTTTTATGTAATAAGTTTATAAAAATACACTTAATAAATAGTTTCAGTCCTCAAAGCTCAAAATCGGGCGAAAATTTCCCAAGTATTCCGATTTTCAAAGATCATATGTCTTAATAGGTTTTGAATTTCACTCAAAATAGTGCAGTGTTTTCAAATTTTATTCGATTCTTATGTTTTCGGTCTTATATTGTTCGGAGAAGAATTCCTATATGTCTTGACCAATTAATAAACTTAGGTTTCCCAAAAAAGGGCTAACTTTTTAAATTGACTGTACTTTTGAAAATGTTTAATTATTTAAAACAAAAAATATATTTTATATTTCTAAGTTCCGCGATCTGTTAGGAATTCTTCTCTGAACAATATAAGACCAAAAAAATAAGAATGCAATAAAATTTAAAAATGCTGCACTATTTTGAATGAATTTAAAAATATATCAAGAAATATGCTTTTGAAAAGTCGAAATACTGCAAAAATTTTCGTCCGATATTAGTCAACTTGAAAATAAGAGAAAAAGCGTTCATAAAAAATAATTGATATTTTAAGTGATGGACTAACTTTTGACGTGGATTATATAGACAATACAACCTTAAGAGTACTCTCTACCTAAACCCTAACTCCGGAATAGATCGCAGCGTTCCGATAACTTCATCTACGTATTTTCATTAATTTAAGTGTATTTATAAATTTTAAATTAATCATAACTAAGTTTTGGCACGTATAGAAGTTAATAAGGAAATTACTTTTAAACAAGTTTCATGAATAAATGAACTTGTATTTTGTAGAGAAAAATCAAACGCACAGTGAGCGTTACAGTAAGCTGCTCCTCGCGTTTCTCCACAAAATACACATTTATTGATTGACTTTAGTTTATAATAGTATATTACGATACTAGTACCATAAGTGTCCCATTATGGCACGATGTGAAATTAGCGCCGAAGCGCAGCGAGGGTCATAATTCACGTCGTGCAGTGGGCCACTGAAGGCACTAGTGTCGTACGATATTTTATAGCACCTTTACATCAATCCTCTGTCACATCTATTTGTGACATAAGTGCGGATTTATGTCACGCAGTGCTATTAAAACTGTTGTAATGCTTTCTTTAATACCTAATACAAGTGCGAGAACTCGATTTTTATATTATAATTGCCCCATATTATTTTAATTGACAAAAAACACTTTTGACAGGTGGAGACATTCCGATCGGGATAAACAGCACTCTTAAATGGGTTCTAAACATCAGAACTGTGAATAAAGCATGAGAATTCTAGAGGTGTTGGATATCTGGGATTCGAACTTATGTTTTCCAGGTGGAAAATCGAGATCTTACTCTTGAACCACAGCTACTCTAGTAAACAGACTCGGTCGGAAAAGGTAATTTTTTAAGCTGTTTGAAATCGTCATTGCAAGTCTTATGCTTTGCCTCTATACATATTGATGTGCTAATGAGTGCAATGGATTGGCATTGGAAAACTAACGCAGCACTGAGTATCCTCATTTTGAATAAATTCCAAACCCACCTGAAATTTCAATTTTGAAAAACTTTGACCCAGGATTTCTTTGGATAAAGCAACAAAAATAAAAAAAAATTACATATTCTGCATTAACCTGACAGCAATAATGCGATAGTGACGAATAAAAACAAGTTAATGAAGCCTAAGAATAGCAAAGAACCGAATAATCTAAAGTATTAATAAATATTCTTATTGTTAATCTATAAATATGATAGGATCCACTACCCAAGAATAATCAGAACACTTGGTCCGGTCATTTTTCTTTCTTGTCAAAAATTTGAAGCTTATTACCAAAAATCCAAAAAATATGCGTATTTAGTTACTTCAAGAATTAACATTATATTCACTTTGTCAATTAAAATTCAAATGGAATTATGTTTCCGAACTTTATCCAAACAAGGTTTACAAGATGATTTTCAATTCGGTAGAGTTGTAGGAATCGTAAAAAATGCTAAAATTATGGCAATACTAAAGTCAAAGCAACTACTTGAAATATCATTTGCAAAAATAAACGGAACTTTATTCAGAAATAATCAGGCAATACAAATAGGTGTTGATACTGATAATGACCCTACTTTTGCTATTATTTCAAGCGTTATAAAAAACAACGTTGGAAGTATTTTTTTTGTATACAAAAAATGTAGAACTATAGGGTTTAACGATCATTACCAAGCTTATGAAGTTTTTCTCCCTCATAAAGAAGCATGCGACGAGCTTTATAATTTTAATCCAAATTACTATGTAAGACCTATTAAAATTCATAGAATGGCTAATGGTAAACTTGTTGTTTGTCGCAAAGATTTGTATTAAATAAAAAAATGAAAATAATTAATATTGCCTAAATCATTTACTATAGAAAACCTTTTCGTTAGTGAATTATGTATTAAAGATATGTCCTGTGCTTTATAAAACATTCTTATGATTAAAATTAGTTTTTCATTAATGTTTTTTTAATATGTTTCATAATATTATAAAATATTATATTAAAAATAAAGCTGTTTCAACATTCATTGTGTAGTATTTAATTTTTCGATGCTGAAACATGCAAATTCTTAATTATAAATACTATTATCATCGCCAAACGACGGTATACTTGTGAGAACTAGCCTTACCACACCTATAGCGCATATACATATTAAAATATATATCATTGCTCCAAAATCGAATATACTATGTTAATAGTTAACATATATATTTACGGCAAGAATATTTTTCTCTCAGTGATAGTCGCACAAGAATGAAACTGTTCGGGCAAATCAAGCTACAACAACCCTATACCGCCTTTGATCGAACTACCTACCGCAATACCCACTATACTTCCCCGCCTAAGCCGTTACATCACCCTGATACATCCACATATATTAGCCTAAAAAAAAGAACCGCGAATAGGGTAAAGAGTGAGAGACACAAAGCCATGCAACAAGCAAGAAAGAGAAACAGAAAGCGACAAAGTCGCCGGCAGACCAAAGGGGGAAGCTACACACTTATATGTATACACATACACCCACACTATCACGCTCGCGCGAAATAACCGCGTGCAGGAAGGACGGAGAGGGAAGCGGCTTGGCAGCAGCAGCAGCAGCAGCAGCAGACACATCGGCTTCGCGGCGGCGTCGGTGGGCGGCCAATCAGCGGTTTTTCCTCCACTGGCTGTCATTCAGTCAGCCAGCCGGAAGGACAGCACAGAGAGAGAGAACGGCTTGCGGTTCGGCGGCGCATTATTCATTATGCAACTCGCGCGCGCGCGCGCGCAACACGCCGTCACCTGTGCGCGAAGGCAGAGAGAGAGGGATAGCAGCTGCTCGGAAACGAGATGGGTGAGAAGGGGAAAGAGGATATAAAGCACGAAGAGAAAATAATAACGGGAATGCGAGAAGTTAAATGCGGGGGAGGAGACGGGGCGAGTGCTGCTGCTGCTGCGGCTGTCTTCGTTTTTCGCCGAGCTTCAATTGGCGGAATTGTGTGAGTTTCGGCTACTCTTTGGAGAGGGTAAAAGTTTGATGGATGTCGGTGAAGAGTGGAGATTTTAAGATCGGTAGAGATGACTTTTGTCTGGGAATCGTTATAATTGAATCTGTTGCAGTTGATTGCATTTTTGGAGTGCGTTCTTTGATATAAGTAAATATAAAATTATAATACTCATTGAGTTTAAAAATAAACAATATTTTACGACCTAAATAAAATAAAAAACGATTGGTATACATAATTTAAATGAAAAAATCTAGGTCTTGATACAAAAAACTGTAATGAATACAGAGTTTATACATGTTTACATATGTATATATATAAAACTGTAATGAATATATAATGAGTTGACAATACATTCATAATATATCTATTTCTGAATTATTCTATTTTTATTTAAATTTCAAAAATTATCTATTCTTATTATTTAATGTCTTTTTAATCTTCAGAAAAAAATCTAACAATATACTATATAGTAGCATTTTTTTGAACGAATTTTTATCGTGAAAATTATGAAGTGTGTATAAAATCTTAGTAAATTTTGTTACTAGAGGCCGGCCACCCGCAGCGTTATCGAGGCAGTAGACCGTGTATATCTTGCGTGTAGGCCCTGCAAAAGTTTACCTGACTTTTTGCCGAACATTATTTGTAATAATTATCTTCTGACATGAAGTTTCGCCAAAGTGGGGATTAAGTTGCTCCAAACTTATTGTATTAATTATTGACTGATTTGAAGTTTGGCCAAAGTTGGGATTAATTTGCCCCAAATTTATTGGGCACCCCAATACTTTAGAAAAAGTTTCACAGAGCTTTGTATAAAGTTACTATAAACATCCAGATAAGTCATCCTAAACTTACGCTGAACGTAGTACCCAGGAATTTACGCAAAAGATATTCATATAAAGACCTGATAAACTTATTATAAAGTTAAACCGAACATTGAACTACGAAAATTTGAAGTTTGGCAGCGTCCTATTGGCTACAGTTGCTGAGAAGTTATCCAAAACGTCAACTTTATACAAACTTCAGCCAAACGTAATTATTTTTACGCGGACTGATAATGAAAGGTGATAAACAATTTTTAAAGATTATTCATGAAAATGTATAATAATTGCCAAATATGAGGTTCTTTCAATACTATTATCGACCAATTATTACTAACTACTCAACAGTAATAGGAACTATATACGTATATAATTTGAGGATAGGATGTCCAGCTGAAGATAATAGTTTAATACTAATAATTGGACACAAAGACTGTGTAATAATACAATGAATACACTGTACACTACCGTCTGTGTAATGCCAAGCTTAATTGCTTACGATTTAGAAATGTAATTTTCTTGCTACTGAATTGATTTTTGTACATTTAATAAAAAACAATTTATTGATTATTTTTAAATACTATATTGTTTCATTCTTGTAAACAAAGAGGCTTCTTATTTTGGCGTATGATTCAAGTTTTACTCTTTAATTCGCGTGTCATTTATTAATCCAGTATTAATATCAAACTGGAAATGCACATATTTGTATTTATTAACTACTCTATTTATTCATCAGTCATGCAACATACATCATTTTCCTTTTAGCCTCTCAACAAAAATATACCCACTAAACGCTGCATTCTTAAAAAATACAATTGACCAACGCTATCCGAAAAAGTAAATCTGAGACCCTCGATAATAAATTAAGACTGACGTTCTGCTTTCGTTACCAAAAGTATATCCACTTCGAGAATATAAAATATTTACGAAGAAAAATCAGCAATTATGGCGAGTTAACCAAGCAACCACTTTTAACTCTGCATCGCCGTACTGATACAATATTACCAATACTTACCATTCGGCGATCGGAGCGCATAACATATGGCTGAATCTTCGAAGCACTGCCATTTCATCTAACACGAAAATTTAATTTTCTGAAGCTTAAATTGTTCCTATCGACTCAAAGAACAAAAGAATTTAATTAGTTTAACGTTCAAGCCATCCGTACTCATAAAAAAACCGCTGCCAATTCATTGGCCCGTAGCTTCCTCAACCGTAATTTGTTGATTCCTTTAATTAATTTTTAATAACAAAATTTATAATTTTCTAAAAAATTGATTGCATAATTACAATTAAATTCATTTATGAATATTAAAAATTGTTAATTTTTGAATTTATTTATTTATTTATTATTTATTTATATCAAATTTATATAAATTTTGAGCTGATAAATAAAGTTATCATTTGAAATAGAAGGAAAATATCTATATTTTATAATAAAACAAATAGCTATCACGGTTATTTTATTATTAACAAAAACGTGTTTTCTTTTATATTTCATAATTCATATTTTTTAAGAAAAAAAAAAATTTATAGCTATCATTGTTCTCTTGTTATTAACAAATACGTGTTTTTTTAAAAAGTTCATAACTCACAAATAAATTATAATAATGCAGAATATAATGCATTCATAATGCATAATTCATAATTATAATAGATTATAATAGATATAATAGATTATAATAGATATAATTTTTAAACATTTTAATTCCTTTTGTTGGTTGGTTTTTTAAAAATTAAAAAAAAATCATCGAATGCCTACTCAATGACGTTTCCTCATTCCACACCACCTAGCGGTAGATATCACTGCGCGTTTTTTTAAAATAAAATATAAATCTTTTTTAATTTAGAGATTAAATTAATTTTTGTAACACATGAATGATTTTCGGCGTTTTCCTACATAAAAATATGTTCTAATACTATATACTTTTATAATATACTGATGATAACATCATTGGAGTTATGAGTTTAAAAAAAAAAACACGTTTTTGTTTTTGATGATAACTAAAGAACCGTGATAGATAGAAAATTAATTTTTTTAGAAAATATAGGTATTTTAATTCTCTTTCGAATGCCACCCACCCCATTCAGATATATATAGCCGTTCTCGAGAAATTACGATTTTAAAAAAATGTCAAAAAATTTTTAACCTCAAATATCTCTGAAATTTATGGACCAATCATTTTGCCCAAAGAACTCAACCGAGAACTATAAAAAATCTACCTCTAAAAGGAATTTTGAAGCCATTAAGTCAATTTTACTCTTGTAATCGTTGGACATACAAAACTGATTTTTTTCATTTTTCAATTTTTTACTCAAAATCTAGCCTACAGAATGTATTCAAATTTTAACAGATTATAGATATTTATATTCTGTATTATCATGATTTTTCTCAAAAAAATTAACCGTTAAGTTTAGGAGTTATAACCTTCTAAAAAAAAAAAACCCGTTTTTGTTAATAACAAAAGAACCGTGATAGCTAGAAACTTTTTTTTTTAGAAAATATAGCTATTTTAATTCCCTGTCGAATCCTACCCATCAGATTCGAATAATTCGATCTTATCATTAAAAAAAATCAAAAAACAGTTTTGAGAAAATCGAAAATTTGAAAAAAAACAAAAACGCATCGCCCCAATCAAAAAACGGATTTTTGACCCGCCATCACGCAAAAAAAAAACAAAAAAGATGAGAACTGTCCGGTCAAAATCGACCGAGTAGAAGCTGAGATCCAGGCGTACACACACACACACACACACACACACACACACACACACACACACACACACACACACACACGCACACGCACACATATACATCCATACAGACATTTTTCAAAAACCATGTATTTTGATTCCTAACACCTCGGAACACAATTATAATATGTTTTTCCAACAACTCAAAAATTTACTATCACAAAGCTTCCTCTAGGAGGAAGCAATAGAAAAAAGTAACTACTCTGGTAGAAAATTAATCATACTAGCATTTTGAGCAAAAATCATAATACAAAAATATAAAAATAAAAAGTTAACATAAAGTTAACTGAAAAATAGCTAGCTTCTGGTTAACATTTCTACCAGGGTTGCTACATTCTTAAGATAAATTTAAAGAATTAAATATCTTGTAATTGAATATTGAAACATACCACTTCTTCTGGATCGATTAGAATAAAACGATAAAATGACTAAACCGTGACCCAATTTCGGTCTCTTTTCTAGTTTCTATTTCCAAATTCTCTTATTCTTTGAGCTGACACGAAAAATTCAAGCACTGGTAGGCCCATGTATCTCTCCAAGAGCTTGAGTACACTGTCTTTCAGAACCTCAAATTTTGGAGTTACACGAAATAGCATATAAGGTTTGCCCATATTTCTCTTGGTATAACGATTTGCGGTAACGCATGTACAGACGAATGAGAGCCACCACGAGATTTAATTCAATAAAGCGAAGAAAAATAAGAAATAACAGGGAATCAATAAATCCTCGAAAGCACGCGCGTGCGCGCGTGTGCAGCGGGCACACAAGAAAGAAAGAAAGAAAGAACGCGCGAGAGAGTGGCCCTATCAAAGAGAAAGACCGCGCGGCGAGCGAGTGAGCGAGCGAACGAGAGGCGGAGAAAGGCGAAGAGAGGAGAAAGAGAGCAGAAAAGAAATAAAAGAAGAGCGAAAGAGAGACGGAGAAAGACAGAGGGATATATACTCTTTTCCGCAGTTAGCCGTCCCTTATATATCGATTCGCCGTCGCCGCCGCGGCGACCTCGCGCGCGCCGCAGTTATAGACAGCGGCGACGGCCGAGCGTCGACGACGACGGTGCGCGTTTTTCAGCGTCTCGTCTCTCCCTCTCTCTCTCTCTCTCTCTCGTGGCGAACGAACGAACGGACGGGCGGCTTATCCGCAGCGGGAATCGGGAACTACTTTAAAGTAATTAGAGGATTGTCAGGCCAGGCGCGCCCACGCCCGTTCCTATTAGGGAACGTCGTTCTTCCTCCCCCGTCGACCGGATCGAGTGGGATGAGCCCAAATCCCATCTCTCTCTCTCTCTCTCTCTCTCCCATGGTATTGCGTCGGTGTCGCACCCTTTCACTCTGCGACGTTCATGTTGTTGCAGCCTTTTTTTATATACGGGGATGAGAGGATGTGAAAGGGGAGAGAAAGAGATTCTTATGGTAATGGTGCGAGAGTTCTCGATTGAATTTCAAGTGGTTTACTTTGTTGTGTAGCCGTTGAGAATCCGCTGCTGTATCTATATAGGTTTGTCATTAGCGAATGCACATACATTAGACCGGGTTAGGGTATACGTGGTACTTTAGTTGAATTTACGGGCCGAAGAAAGGCGAATGCATGTGACGATATTTTTATAAAATTTCGTCGTAATTATTTCTGTTATAAATAGTTTAGTTGTTTATTCGGCGTACGTTAATTATTTAGATATCATTATCTTTCATGTATACTTTATGGAAGACAACAATTCTTACTTTATTATTAATTTACGTCTACATTAAAACGAAAAAATCGTTATTATAAATACCATATGTACCTTTCATAACTGTAATTATGGCATTCTTATTTGCTGTAGTAGTATTGTAATAGCATTTCTTCTAATCAATTATGATGTACTTTTATATCAATAGCCGAAAACACAACTACGACTGTGTCACTGAAAATGCACTATTCAGATCCACCAGACCTTACCTGATCTTCTTAAACACACAGAAAAAAACTGCATTGCAAATCCCTCCGACACATATTAATTCCACTCATTACCGTCCAATCAGTCTAGATAATACACCCGAGCGCGAGAGAGTTGCGCGATAAGCGTGAAACAAAGAGAGAGCCTTCAAAACCACAGCCGCGCGCAACGAATTTTCGCACAAAAGGAATCAATATTTATTTTTACTGGAGCTAATCAATACTCGCGGTAATTTACCGCGAAAATATCTCCCTCTCTCTTTCTCTTCCTCTGACCCTTCTTCTCGCGCGGCACAGAGAAATGCGTATATCACAGCAACACCTGCACAGGACCTGCACGTCGCCGCGTCTTTGCCGCTTTCTCGCGCTTTTTATTGGCTTAATCAAGCTTGCAAATTCCGCTCACTTGCGCGCGCGCTCGCTTCTTCCATTATTCACGTGCCCTGAAAACTCGTGATTTTCCCGAGGACTTCCTCTCTCTCCCTCTCTCCTGCGTACGTTGTGTTTTTGTGTGCTCTCACGAACGCGTATCGTTTATTGATGGGCGCAATCATTTTGGTCGCGCGATCGCAAAATAAAATATAGCTTTGTATTTTGCTCGGCTGAATATTTTAGTGGCCTCTTCGCGCGTGAAAGCTCTGTGTGTGTGGTCCATAACGATTTTGCGTGAACTTTTTTTGTGCCAGTAGTATACGTACGCGTGCGGGCAGGCCACTTATAAATTGGCCGTGGCTATTGATTGCCATCGTGATTTGGAATTATTCACGTATATATTGGTTTTATGAAAGAGCGGTCGAATGAAAAGGGCGGGCTTTCATTGCATGTTTTCAATAGTGAAATGATTTGTTAAATAACAATGTTGCAAGGTCTTTTTATTAATACTGAACATTTATAAATTTTCGTGGTTACAAGGTCTCTTCATATATCTGTGGTTTCGAGGAATAACGATCTAATGCACTTGTACGTGTTTTCGAGAAATCGACGTTTTAAAATTTCTGTCATGACACTTCATATGTAAGATCGAAATGCGCGAGATGAGTCATAATAATGTAGACATTTACAAAGGTATCGAATATCTTTCGAACCCCACTATCAGCTGCTAGAATACATTTTTATTCTTTGTATAAACAAACAAAACAATGCAATTAAGTCGTTATTCCGGTAACTGTGCAGTTAAGTGGTTTAGGGAATTTGTTCAAATGAGATAAATAACATAGTTATTTCTACACTTAAAACATAGAATACGAATTCTTTTTTAAATATTCATTCCCACACATGTGCCTCCCAACGGAATATGCGTGAAGTCAACTGAATTCGGTAAACCGAATACCGAACGTTACTCGGTTACTGTTTATGCACACTCGCCCCATCGCCCGGCAATCAAAGCTGTTGTGTTACCTTCTATTATCTATAATCTATTACCTTTGATCTTTGTTGCTATAAAAATAGGTATGTTATAATCTGTTTATTGCGTAGTATTAACTTCAAAACGGTGCTTTTAATTAAATATAAATATTCAGTTAAGTGATTTTTCCGGGCACAGGTGCAGTTAAGTGGTTATCACCATGGCGTTTCAGATTTCCGGACCAAGTCTATATGAAAAAGGGTAGTTAGAAGGTATAAATTCCGGTGCTAACTCAATTTTGACCCCCAAGTGGGTTAGGTCGTTATTCCTGGAAGCCACAGATATATATGTATATACAATATAAACTCTCTTGGAAGTTTATTAAAAAAGTTCGATGTGATTTAATAATTTTGCTCCTGAGAATGTATAATATAGACTCCACCTATTTCACAGTCTGTAGTTCATTCACTACTGTACTTTTAGTAACTACAATACAGTGTTATATTTGGAAAATTGAGAGTAAAGTCGGAATAAAATATCCATTAATATTATACGGGTCAAATACTTTTTCACAATCAGGGGTTATTACTAATAGGTCAAATAATATCGGAAGCACACGTATTCAATAAATACGAATCACGCTGACGCTACCCAAACAAATCGAATAAAGCTAGATATTGGATTGGAGCGATAACGCGGAAGCTACAGGATTGTCGCCGGGCAAAGGTAACCATGCGGAGCCGGAAAACTTTTGTACCCCCGACAGTTGCGTTTTAGTTATCGCGCATATATTTACCAACGTACAAGCGAAATGTCTCGGTCAAGTGCAACGCCACATAACTTGAAAATTGTTCTGTAGTAGTAGTATTGTAAAAGTTTTAATTGTAATATTATAACTAAATCGGTGTAATTAAGTATCGGTAAAAAATGAATGATTTGAAAAAATTTGCCGTTAGCCAACGTGAAAAATGTGACAGTCTTCTGAAAAATTGTGAGTAAAATATGCACAGCTTTTCAAAGCGAGAAGAACGTTTTCGATACAAATCTGTTTTGAAAGTGTTTATTTTATATCTTTCAGTGTCCCATTCGCTTATAACATTTGAAATTATATTGGCTCCATTCGCTGCTAATGCAAATTGATATCAGTTTTGTTATATAATTTGCACGCCTATATAATTCACCTGTGCAATTCAGGTCTTTAATTGCCGCAGTATTGTTAATTACATTAGTTTCCAAGAGAATAATGACAACGATTTACTTATAATGAAACTGTATTAACTCGACAATTATTGAATTGAATAGAATAAATGTATACAATGCAACTCAATTAGCATTCCCAAAATGAATTCATTACATGAAAATGAAGCGTATTTTTTATTTCACCTAAGATAGAATCTTTTTTTCTTTTATTATTATAACGATGGTTTCGGGTCTGTTAAATCAACGCGAAATTTGGCTTCTTCTAAATGTCGAAATTCATTTCAGTCAACGAAAGCAATTTGTGCCCTCCGAATTACGACGGGACGTTTTGTTGGCCGGCGACGCCGTGCCGAAGCGCAGTCCGATTGCCGTGTCCCATTTACGAGCAGAAGAACAAATCAATAAGCAGATGGTGCTCGGCAAATATCAGACAGATAACGAATTCCAGCCAGACGATTTTCGAGTGGCAGCCGAGCAACAGCACAGAATGCGCCGCAATCAATAGCAAGGCTGAGGCGAATTTTCTGCAACCCTTCCCCACGCCCATTATAGACGTCATTGACGAGGAGTTATACGTGAGTGTCCAAATGAATAATTTTTTTCTTTTTTCAACTGAGCGCGCGAAACTCGATTTCTCGCTCACAGTTAAAAAAAAATAGCGTTTTATTATGTAAAATTCTCGTGGACTGAAAAAGAAAGGTTTCATTGGATGCTATAGGAAAACATTTATTCTCTTGTTTGAGTAAAAGATGCTTAACATTCTGAGGTAGAGCGATTTTAGACATCTCGTAACTTGCTATCAATATTATACATGTGTTTTCGGGTGCATTGGCTCGGAGGCGTTCCTTCTTTCGACACAAACAAGCGAGCTTTTAGAAAATTTAATAACATGCATTTAAAATATCTCAGTATCTTTTACTCGTTCAATAGGAAACAATAATAACCAATGATAGTATAGTTTTAACAGAACATTATATATTAACTGTTATGCTCCTCTAATTATATACAAATACCATTTGTTAAACTGAAATATTCAGATCCAAAAGTAATTTGATGTTCCCTTGCAGCACTGGCACGTAAAACTTTACATACTCGTGAAAATCGGCTATGTAATATCGATAATTTCTTTATTGACTGCTATCTCAATATTTACACAACTTCGGTAAGTATTTTGAGTACAATATACCAAAGATCGTAACTCCCCTCGCAACTAATTGTCGATGTATTGCAGTGGATTACAGAATACAAGAGTGAGAATACACATAAACTTGTTCGTATCCTTAGCACTAGGAGCGTTTATGTCGTTACTTCAAGGTACACTTTATGGCCATCGAATAATTTTATCTCTTGTAACTGAAGACATATCATCAAATGATAATGCTGTAAATACTTTTTTTTACAAAGGAAAATGCCCACGATCGTTCATTTGAAGTATTAATACAAAACCTATAAAACAAGTGTGTAAACATACAAAATTTACAAAAACTCAATCGCGTAAATAAGAATTTATTTATACAGAAAAAAAATGTTTATAAAATCATTATTTTCAATTTTCACTACTGAATGTCGGCCGTTATCTCAACGTTTACACTTATTTTATAAATTTTCACAATAAATTTTCATAAGGTATTTCTCCGTTTGAATTTTTTTTTATTTCCACCATATTTTAATGGGTTTTAAACAACGATGTAGATTTTGTATGTTTACTTACGTTTTCTGGTCAGAAGGCAACCGTGCAGGGCATACTCCTTGAACCAATGCCAACGCATTTTTGAATTGACGAATATGAGAATTTATGTATCTTATGGGATATTTTTAGTCATTACCTTGTAGAATTTTGATGGTCTTCGGGAGCTACCTTGAACTTACCTGCTTCACTTGGATCTCGATGGAAAGTTGGTATTTTTATTGCTTCATTTGTCGAGCACCATATAAAGGGGACGCAAGGATAAAACCCTTGATGATTGCAGCATGGGGTGAGGATCGATTGTCATCTAATTTACCAATTCACAAAATTATTTGACAAGATACTATTTAATCAACTGTACCGCGTAGGTTTTCCAGTACTAATTATTATTCCGTACATTATTACATACTCGCTCACTTCAGATACGAATTTCTGTTGGGTTGACGTTGACGTGAAAGCAAACATTTTAGCTATTCCAATACTTATAATGGTTTTGGTAAATATGATTCGCCGTCAACTGCATGGAAATTCAAAGCCGTAATGTACTTACTGCATTTGCACTTACAGATAAACTTGGGTCTCTTCATAGTGAGCGTGAGAGTTCTCTTCATCAAATTAAACTGCAGCGTTTTACGCCAAAGGCAAAGACATTTCTGGAAATGGGTTAAGTCGACTTTGATGTTGATGCCGCTTTTCGGCGCACACGATATATTTTTCAGCATAGAACCTTGGATAGAAGATAAATGGATAAAGACTTACTTTTACAATACCGTAAGAATCATCTGTGCTTTTCAGGTAAGCGCGTTAGAAAATCTTTTAATAATAACTAGTACTTTGTGTTACATTTTCTACACTGTTTTCTTATTTCTTCCTGAAGGGATGCATAGTTTCAACGTTGTACTGCTTCATGAATAATGAGGTGAAGAGCGAGATCAAAAGAGCTTGGAATAATTGGAAGTCCAAAAGAGAAATAGAGTGCAATTTCGTGAAGCAACAGTACAATCGGGACTTGCGCAGTGAAGAAAATTCGACTTCCAGTAACAATCCAAATAATAATTACATATCGGAATCCGTTAATTCAAATACGAATAATTATAGCGTTTAAGATTTATAATTATTATTTTAAACATAACTGCTACTCACATTAATTTACAACATTTTGATAAAGATAGGTATACAGAGAATAAAAATAATGACGAAATGATTTAATAACCAAATAAAGTATTGATTTAATTATAAACAGTTGAATTTCATTCACTCAAAAAGTCCTACGTTTCACAGCCATTGCATTTAAATAATTATTGCTATAAAAAATGTCTGATTATTTTTCTCTTTAACTACTTGGACGATTGCCACAAAATTTTTTTTCTTCATAATTACCAATTTAACAATACATTTTCCAACAAATCTTTCACTTCCGCTAATTCACTGTACACCATTTAGATATTTTTATTATGGTAGCTTCCCAACTCGACTTCATAAAACAAGTATACTCACCGGCACAAGTAAATACAACAACTTTTTTCCTTCAAAACACCCAACGATTCCACCGCTCGCACGCATACATCCCGTCACACATCCCCCCTCGCAGATATCAAGCTCGCATCACGCGAGCACGAGCGCGCGCGAAATTCAAATCGTCCTGAATAGTTGATGGTCCGCGCGAGCGAGCGAGCCAGCGAGCGCAAAAGGGCCAAGGAAAGTTGGGCGAGGAAAAGGCCGTTTGCCGGCGCATCGCGCATGTATATGCATGCGCGAGAGGCGTCAACTCGATTACCACGCGACTAAATCCAATTTCGCGCGGAGCGGACCCTCGCACCGATGCGTATAATAAATTGGCCTGCTAGTTTACATTTGAAACGAGCAGTCCGGAGTAAACGTGTGTGTGAGAGGAAGATAACTGTGTGCGCAGGTGAGTGTGCGACGTTGACCGGAAAAGTGTGATGTTGATGCGCTCGAGCGATCCGTGGCTGGATTTGAAAAAAACGTGGTTTGGTGGTATAGGAGGTGAGGGATTGTTATAACTTGAGCAAAATGTGGATACTTCTTATATCTGTAGAAATAAACAACAATTAATATAATCAACTGACACATTTTGAATTTCAATGTACATTTGAAATACATTACCATAAATTCGAATGAATTTTATGGTCATTTTAAGTTATAAGGCAAGCAATAAATCAAAAATGATGTACTTCCCTTTTTATCGCTTCCCTTACGATTTATGGTCAATAAAAGGTATTAGATGCTTCCTCGCTAATAAATTTTGAAGGCAATAACAAATTCGTAATATTTTTATATAAACCTATATATTTTCTATTAAACTATATGAATCTAAATTAATTTTTTTTATTATACCAAAGGTATTAAAAGATAAGTAAAATACTCTACAATTTATAGATAAACTCTTAATATTTGTTCTACAAAATTTAGTAAGTAATTTGTAAAAGGTTCCTGGAAAATCCTTCCGAATGACGTATATATACGAACAATTAATTTTCCCATCAAAAATTAAAAAATGAAAATGGATAAGAAGTGGATATTACATGTTAAAAAAAAAATATTTTCCAAAAAAATCATAATTATTCTAAGCTTTACTATAATATATTACTTGATATATTGTGC
This sequence comes from Torymus aiolomorphi, assembly GCA_036365515.1. Lineage (NCBI taxonomy): Eukaryota > Metazoa > Arthropoda > Insecta > Hymenoptera > Torymidae > Torymus > Torymus aiolomorphi. The sequence continues at coordinate 157,039,539 of CM070877.1, forward strand.
AATACAAATATAGAAAATTACATAACTTACTGAATTTAGAAATAAACAAGCAAGTTAAAATGTACAACACGTGCGTTTATTATTCGTATAATAAAACTTTTAATTTTCAATGTTCTTTTTTCGAATAAACAAATATAAGAGTGTGCAAACGGTAAACAGAGGGAATTTTGTTTCATTAAAAAAATATGTTCTGCACTGATGAAAACGAATTCCGCGAATAGCCTTTCTTTCTGCTAAAATGCGATTGAATGTATTGATAAATATTTATATATTGTAAAACATTTTTCTCAATAACGCAATACTTTCATGTAATATTATTACAGATGATTTTCAGAGATAACTGATAATCGGAGTAGAAACTGAAATAGTTTAGTGGCATAAAAAAAGGCATCACTAATAATGTATTAACACGATCATTTTCTCTTCTTTATCAAAGCTTTATTTACGAAAGTTAGGGCTGAGAAATGGGGCAACTTTCCCTATATCGTACACGGTTAAAAATCATGTGCCTATTTTACACAAAGTTTGTGTAAAATATAAATGTTCCTATTTTACACAAAAATTTGTGTAAATGATGTACACAAACATTGTGTAAAAATTCGACACAAGAATTTGTGTAAAATCGCTGTTTTACACAAAAATTTGTGTAAAATCGCGGCTTTATACAAACTTGTGTAAACTGCTGTTTTACACAAAAATTTATGGGAGAGGACAGGGAGATCGACAGGGTTCGTGACGTGAGCTCTCGATTAATGTACGTGCACACCGATTTTGGTCCCTTTTCTGGCGATACGGGGAGGCGGTGCTAATCGGGCCGTCCGGTATGCTACAGACGCTCATCTTCGATATAAGTCATTAGTGTCATTAATTTTAGATAATTTATTCGCGACGCCGCGTAATCGCGTATTTTTTTTTATATTAGTCAATCCTACACACTTACGGTGATGTGAAATACCGACATAATTTCCAAACATGGATATCTCATGAAAATACCAATAGAATCGTCCAAAAAAAAATCTGAGTATAGTATTAACATATACGGAGCGCTTGACGTTCGTGTTTTTCCAAAAAAATGATGAGAATTTATTTAATTAAATAAAAACCGTACTGTCGGTAAGTAGGAATCTGCAATTAAGCTACTTTTCAAACATGGATATCTCATGAAAATACCAATAGAATCACCCAAAAAAAAATCTGAATATAGTGTTTACGTGTACGGAGCGCTTGACGTTCGTCTTTTTCCAAATAAACGTTTAAATGTTGATTTAAAAAATATTGAAATTCACGGTTTCACATGGCCTTACGCGATGATCATTATTTTACCTGCTTACGTGGTAATTAGAAGAACTCTTGAATATGACAAGCCACACGATTTGTCCATGATTCGAATACCTCTCTCCAAGCTCGAGGTCATTTCAACGAACTTCGCGTTGATTCGCCAAAAAAGTTGTAGGTACACATGCGATTTTGTTTTTTGTACTCTGTATTACGTTTTAAGGCCAATCATTTGTAATGAATACAGCCTGCCTGCGACTCAGTTTTTAAAATAAAAATTCGATCTACTCCCTTGACTTTGGATTTATTTCAAACTTAAGGGGGTTCTATGGACAGATATAGTACTTAAATATAAAATATTCTACAATAAATTGTTCTCATACTGCAAAGTGAGAACGCGTATAGTATCATAGACCGGTACTTTAAGTTACGGAAAAAAAATTTTTTAACGAAATTTCAGTACTAGCAAATTATATATCGTCAATGTAAAAAAATGATATAACAAATCGCTTTAATCTTTTTCAGTTTTGCTTCAATTTCGATTTTTTAAGGCCCATTTTCATCTTTGTTAGATTTCATTACGAGGTATTGTGGATCAAATTAAAAAATTTTTAAAACCTTAAAAGTTAGAGGCAATTGTTTATCAAGTTTTGTACGAATCTGATATGAATTCCAGCCAAACTTGCCATAAACAATTACCTGTAACTTTTAAGGTTTTAACAATTTCATAACTTAAAGTATCGGTCTATGATACTATATGGGTTCTCACTTTGCAGTATGAGAACAATTTATTGTACAATATTTTATATTTAAGTACTATATCTGCTCATAGAACCATCTTAATATACATCAGGGAAAAAATGTACTGTACAATTTAGTCGTATTTAAAAACTTTTATTAAAATTTTCTAAACTTACGCAAATATCACGGTAGCAAGAAATGTTTTGTAACTATATAATCTTTACTTTAATTATAATAATATCGCCTTCTGTGCAAACATTGTACGCTGCAGTTTCTTTTTTAAATTTTAATTCTAGACCATTTTTCAACCACAGCATACACGCAGTCTTGCCATGAAAAAAACCGCTGCTAACTGCTTTAGCAGAATGCTTTCTCAAAGAGAATTAATAAATTATCTCAAATAATTTTTTTAAATGAATATTTTAATATAAAATTTCATTTTTTCTGCATATCTTATTTTCCATAAATACATTATTCAAAATAATTTAGAAAATTATATTAAAAATAGTTATGTAATAATTAAAAATTATTTATAATCCATAAAATTATTTAATTTTTGTAAAAATTTGCTACTTTTTCAAATCCGCATTTTTAAGTCAAAAATAATACATAATTAATGTTAAAACACATAATTTAAAAGGTAATCGAATATAATTTAAGAATATCGGTCTTCATTTAAAATGTAATGTTAAAAAAGTAATTTATAATTCATAAAAGTATTTAAATTTTTTTCTGAAAAATCGCTACTTTTTCAAATCCGCATTTTTAAGTCAGAAAAAACGTGTGAGTAGTTTTAAAATACATAATTTAGAAGAAAATCAAATGTACTTTGAGAATATCAGTCTCCATTTGGCAAATATTCAAAAAAATTAAAAAGAAAATTATTTAAAAAAAAAAATTTTTTGCAAAGTTGCTATTTTTTTTAAAATAAGACCTTTAAGACATCCATTTGACTCCAAAATTTAATCAGTTCTAAGTTTTTAAAGAAACTGTGTTTATATTATATTCATCTTCGAGATGTAATGCCAAAAAAGTAATTGATAATTTATAAAATTAGTTAATTTTTCTAAAAAGTAGCTATTTTTTCAAATCCGCGATTTTAAATCAAAAATAACTCGTGAGTAGTTTTAAAATGCATAATTTAGAAGAAAATAAAATGTACTTTAAGAATATCGGTCTCCATTTTGCATATCTTTCGAACAAATTGAAAAAAAAAATTATTTTTGAACAAAAAATTTTTGCAAAATTGTTATTTTTAAAAAAATAAGACCTTGAAGTCATCCATTTGACTCCAAAATTTAATCAGTTCTAAGTTGAGACATACCCACGGTGCATGCAAAAGATCAGCTGATTCCCTCCATCCGTTCAAAAGTTATGACGGGGCCAAAATTTGGTTTCGTACATACATACATACATACATACATACATACATACATACATACATACATACATACATACATACATACATACATACATACATACATACATACATACATACATACACACACACATTTTCTAAAAATCTATAATTCTGACTCAGGGACCTCAAAAACATCGAAAATCATCAAAATCTTTGATTCGAAAATTTTCACCGTTACAAAGCTTTCTCTTTGAGAAAGCAAAACTCCAATACCTTTCCAAATACTGGTAAATTTTTTTCAAATGTTATTCAAATAAATTTATTTAATTTTAACGAAGCATTGCGGAATAATACATTGTTTCCTACATATATAATTTCATTATTAGACAAATTGAATTACTCTGTAATGACTGCTGAATAAAAATTTTGACTTATGTACATTTCTTTCAAATTCCGCAATTTGAAATTTTACACAAAGTTTGTGTAAATTGAACATATTACACAAAGTTTGTGTAAATTGAATATATTACACAAAATTAGTGTAAATTGAAAATTTTACACACGCTTGTGTACATTTTATACAAATATTGTGTAAAAGTTTACACAAGAAATTTTACACAAAATTTAAATTACACAGGATTCATATTTTACACAAAATTTTTAACCGTGTAATAAGCTGCATTTTATTTACATAAAGAACGAGAGAGCGCTTTAGATTTCCATCAAACCAATATATTTATTACAGATAAAATCATGAAATTCAAAATTTTCTTCGGCAACAGAATCTTTGTTATTTGAAACACAAGACATAACAAGTTTAATTTTTCGGAAACCGTTGATTACGAAATTGATATAATATTATTGAATTCATTAAATACACAATTTAAAAATTCCAGAATACAAATGGCATCATATAAGAATACAGATATATATAGTATAAATGTAGCCAATCATTAAATTAGAAATCCTTTTTTATATAATACTTTTTTTATACTAACACTCTGTCGCTTCTCCAAATTAATTCCTTTATCATATCTATTCATAACATAAAAACCTTTTCCATACGAAACTCTTCCCCATCATCTCCATCTTTATCAAATTTCTACAAAACACACCAAATTATTCTAGCTACCTATTGACAAACATTCCTCCCCGCACAGCCCACCTGCAACCTCGTCCAGCACCATAATAACGCGAATATAACGCTCGAGCGACAGAGGAAGAAACGCTGCACCACGCGTACAGGATATAACCAGAAATTCCGGCGCAGAAAGCCTCTCCTCCCACGCGCACGTATATATATACAGCCAGCTACGCGGTAGGCTCGCTTCGATCGAGGCTGGGCGCTCTGCGCAGTAGGCCGCTCCCCGTCTCTCTCGCTCTGCAATCCTGCAAGCCCCCTTAAACCCTGCGCCGACTGCCGGCTACAGCAGCGTCATGCAGGCGAGACAGAGCGAGAGATAGAGAGGGCGTCCCCAGCTCGCCGGAGCTCATGCGCTATTCATGCTTCATTATCATAGCGAATCATGGGCCATCAGCTTTTGATTGTCCGCCCGCGCGTTGTTAGTCCTAACTAATGCGACTGCGAGCGGTCACCACCAGCGCCGCAGCTGCCCTGCCCTCTCCGCGCTACTGGCGGCTCGATTTTCTCCCTGGATTACGATGCTCCGCGCGCCCAGTCCGAGCGGATATGAGTGCGCGCGTGTGTATATATATGTGTGCGTGCATGGAGCTATCGATTTTGGGAGGCTGATGGCTCGCGCGGCTCTCTCGCTCTGTAATATGCGATTATTACTGTCTTGGAGCGGCAGCCTGATTGAGGGATTCGCGCGCTGGATTTGTTCCCGTGCAGCAGCGGAGGAAAGGGAAAGTGGACGAGGTGGTCCGGTGGCTCGCGGTCGGATGGGCAGGGACGCGAAGTTGCAAAATGGCTTTGGTCGGGTCGGACACGGCGCTTGTATATGGCGAGGATTGCAAATTATCTTTTCGCTTATAGCAGAACAGTTTGTTATGTGAACCGCTTTGAATTTTACGCTATGGTATAAGCAACCTTGCGTTTGTGCGAGATGATTTATATGAAGGACATTTTGCAAGTATTTTGGACATACACGGAGAGAATTTTCCGATAAATATTGCCGTGATTTTCACGTTGTATGAGGAACGACAGACAATTCTGGGATTCGTAAATACCTTGGATATAAATTTTAACTTATATATAGTGTAATAAAATAACGCTGCTAATCAACTGAGTGTGAAGTGTGAAAGAATGAAATTTTAATTTCTGTTACAATACTCTAAAATATTAGAAATCCAATTAAAAATATTGAAGAAAATCTTCGAAAACGTTTTTTTTTCGTACACTGCATTGAATATTACGGAATCCAATATAATTGTTCAATTAATAATAACCAATTTTTTTTTATTTTGCAGCAATTTTAATAATTTAGTATTCTAAGTAACTCTGCAAAAAGAAATTTTCATTTTTATAAAATTTTAATGTTTATTACAATTAAATCTTAAAAAGATTCTACAATACTACAGTATTTTCAACTCGTCAATCTGAATTTTCTGATTTAAAAATTTCATATCAACTTTCAAATAGTTATTACTGTCGTTCGAATCTTTTCACTTATAAAATTACAGACCTGCCTGAAAACGTGCGGTAATTGACAAGCTCCGTATATTTTCTTATTTATCAAAGTACTTGCCCAACTCGCTGAAAAATACATGTCAAGTTGAATAATAAAAAATCAGATCTTCGACGCGCGCGCGATGCAAAAATAACCCGCGGAAATAAGCATTTTTCACGTGGCGCATCGTAAATTCGCGCCGCGACCGCAGAGTTGGTATATTCACCGGTATATAAGAATAAACGCAGAGTTGTCTATAATACAGATGAAAAAAAAAAAAAAAAAAGAAACAAAGGTCCCGTTAATATTTCAAGCGCGCGATGTGAATAAATGAGACGTAAACACGATGATTGCCGCGACGAGACGCGAATAACGAATTCAGCGTTACGCGCGCGTATCATTATACGACTCGCCATGCTGGTGTATATATTGTGTGTACTTAGAAAAAATGGCAGGAGCTGGCAGCTCTACATTTTCTTCGATGCGGGAAAGTGTAAGTAGCTTGGAATACTTGATTTATATCGGCCTTAATTATTTAACCGGTTTTCAAACGGGGAAAAAACATGCTGGTGAAAGATATGATAGATAGAAAAAGTATATAGCTAAAAAAATAATCTCTTTATTCTAATGACGTGATACAATTATTAATGTATTATGAAAATTTGATTAAAGGGATATAAGTTTGTACTCGTTATATTGCTTCCTCCTAGAGGAAGCTTTGTGATAGTAATTTTTTGAGTTATTGTAAAAACATGTTATAATTGTTTTTCGAGGTGTTAGGAATCAAAATACATGATTTTTGATAAATGTCTATGGATGTATGTGTGTACGCGTGGATCTCAGCTTCTACTCGATCGATTATGACCGGACAGGTCTCATTTTTTTGTTCTTTTTGTGTGACGACGGCAAAAAAAATTTGTTTTTTGATTCACCGATGCGTTTTTGTTTTATTTCGAATTTTCGATTTTCTCAAAATTTATTTTTGCTTTTTTTTAATGATAAAATCGAGATATTTAAATTGAATGGATAGTATCCGATAGAGCATTAAAATACCTATATTTTCTAAACAAAAAAAAATTTCTCTAGCTATCACGGTTCTTTTGTTATTAACAAAAACGTGTTTCTTTTTAAAAAGCTTATAACTCCTAAACTAAACGATCAATTTTCTTGAGAAAAATCATGATAATGCAGAATGTAAATAGCTATAATCTGTAAAAATTTGGATTCATTTTGTCGACTAGTTTTTGAGAAAAAAATTGAAATGTGAAAAAAATGAGTTTTGTATGTCCAACGATTACGGGAGTAAAATTGACTTAATCGCTTTGAAATTCTTTGTAAAGGTAGATTTTTGATAGCTCTCGGTCGAGTTCTTTGGGCAAAATGATTAGTCCAGCAATTTCAGAAATATTTGAGGTTAAAATTTTTTTAACCTTTTTTTCAAATCGTAATTTCTCGAGAACGGCTCCATGTATCATCTCCAAATTTATACACAATTTTGTATATGATATAGATAATATGTGTGCGAATTTTCATCAAGATCGTACGATTACTTTTTGAGATACTTGATTTTGAAAATTTTCGTATTTTACAAAGTCATTTTTTTGTCGCATGATAACTAAAGAAAACAAAAATTGGTTTAAATTTTGAAATTTTGTGGAGATGTAGAGTCTATATATATTATCGTATAAGTCTTTTAAGTAAAAGAATTGCCTCATGATTTTTAGAGATATTTAAGGTTAAAATTCTTTTACGGTTTTTTTCAAAATTGTAATTTCTCAATGACGACTTCATGTATCAGCTTGAAATTTATAGACTATTTTGTATGCGATATAGGCAACACCTGTGTTAAATTTTATCCAGATTATATGGTTATTTTTTAAGATGTTTGATATTTAAAATTTTAGTATTTTTGAAAATGACTTTCTTTGTTGTCGCACAATATAACTACATTAAAATTGTTTTAATTTCTTTGGAATTTGGAAGAGATGTAGTGTTTGTATATTATTTATTAGAAGAGTTCTTAGGGTAAAAGAATTCGTTTATGAATTTCAGAGATATTTGAGGTTAAAACTATTTTAGCCCTCTTTTAAAATCATAATTATTCGGGAACGCATTTATGTATACTAGAAAATGGAAATGGCATGCGCTATGCGCTATGCGCCGATGCGCGCGTGTTGTATACCTACTTTTGTTTTGTAATAGCCATTTATTATTTTTAAGGTTAGAACCTTTTTCTTCCATCAGAAATTCCAGAAAGACCATACAAATACGGACAGGCATACTACTAGAGACAAGTCCCTATATGTGTGAAATTTCACAAAGAAAATATAATTTGAAGTAAAGGTTATTCAGGAATTTTAAAAGGTTTTGACGATAATATTACAATCAATTATTTTATTTATTTTTCACACACAATTTAAAAAAAAAAATCATACCTATTATTTTATTCATATTTTATACATAATTTAAAAATTAATACTTTTTAATCTTCATATTTTTTGATATACTCATCATACATATTACCAAACATATTTTATATGAATATATTGTATGAAATAGGTTTAACAGCTGTATACTAAACAGCTGTTAAATAAAATTATGTATTTGCAATTAACTGATATAGTAGCTTATTGAATATGTGTGATATTTATACTTAGTAACAAAAATCAGAAAGTTTGTATAAATCTTTTACTCAATATGGAATATTTTTCGTAGAAAAGTTAAAATACTCCGAAAATAATGTTACAATCTCAACTGTCATCATGAATGAGTGTTTCTGCGTCAACAATACCACTCGATTACTATAATCCCACTGTACTTTGCAAAAGGATATAACTACATCAATTGAATTGATTGATTGCTTCTTTTTCAGTGTATAAATTTTGTACAATATTATCATCTATACGGCAGGGTTGCTACGGAATTTTTAAGATTCGTTTTTGAATTTAATCTTTATTCCCTTTCTCGTGAAAATATATATTCGTTTTCATGTTCTGCAATTAATACAAAAGCTTGAAGCCTTTAATTTTACTAAAAATATTTGCAATATTATGATGAATATTAAAATCATTTATCCCACCTTTATACTCACTCAAAATGAATAAGTGATAAGTCGCTCACTGGTGCGAATAAGTGAAAAAATTATTCACCTGAAGTATTAGTAGCTTTTTTCGCCTATTCGCAACAGTGAGCAACTTTTCACACACACACACACACACACACACACACACACACACACACACACACACACACACACACACACACACACACACGCACACACACACACACACACACACACACACACACACACATATATATATATATATAATCCTCTTAATTACGCACACAACAATTTATAAAAATGAAAACCAGTATTCTTCATTCCAAATCCAACTAAACCTGGTATCACCCCCGTCAACCGCGAACATCCCAGAAACCATTTCAAAACCTTCAAAATCCCTCTCGACCATCTCCGCCCTTGCCAAGCTGTAGCGCAACATATAAATATAACCCGGACGCGCGCCGGGTAATTCGATTTGCTATTCTAGAGTGAGAGAGAGAGAGAGAGAGACGCAGCGAAACGTCGCGACGGTCCTCCCCATCCTCTCCTCCGATCGATCCCCCTGCCGTCTCCTCCACGTATAATTCGCTCTTTCTGCGTGCAGCCTTCAAATATTCACTCGATTCTTCGCGATCTCTCGCATATGAAATCTAATAATACCGGAAAACGGAATCGATAGTCAAAGCGCAATCCTGCCCTGGGGGGCGGCGGAGGGCTTTTTATCGGGCTTGGCGTGAGCGAGCAGATTTTTATTCGGGTCGCACGCGTCGCCCGGACTTCGAGAATTGATCATGAGGCCGCGCTTATTATGCAAGGTAAGAACGTTTACCGAATTCAACACTGGGAATAGAGAATGTGCTTCGGAGAAGGAGAAGAAGCAGGGGATTTTTATTACTGTTTCATTCGAACGACCGACGGGGATGTGTGTATATAAAGGACCCGTCGCGGGATATATGTGCGGTTGCAGGTGTGCTTCTGCAGGTTTCTTCTCTTGAGAGGATCACAGTGAATTCTCGGTTACGGTTTGTGCGAATGGAAAGATGCGGGAGAATTGCATTTCTTAATAATCATAAGATCATTGTTTTGAGCCGTATATTATAGCCGTTATATAAATTTTATTTTTTTACATTTTTGGTGGTGCAACTATCACCGCATAAAACGTAATGAAATTCTTTTAGAAAATTCGTTCCTCCTTATGAAAAGGAAGAAAAAACGCGGTGAACTGGGGCAACGCTTTCGAATGTATCCAACTTATTGTGTAAACGACTTTACAAAGCTTTGTAAAACGTTAAAAACAAAAAGAGAGAATATAGAACGGATTTTACAGTGTACAATACTTTATTGTGAAAAAAATCTTTTCGAATAAAGTAACTCCGGGTAATTCAGCGACCCTAAGCAACATTGGACACAAAAGTATAATTGAAAAATGTAAAAAGTCAAGACTTATTATATCTATATCAAAATTTTCCGAATCATTGTCAGTTGTTTACAAGAGTACTAGCTACACAGGCTCAGCGTATGCAGTTCATTCGTTTTCTCATGTAACCCTTAGCGAGGCTAATTTTAAAAGACTTTTTTGGATTAAATTGGCGGAATAACGACACATGACGAAGCATATAGTCAAAACACTCTTTTTACATGCTGGTTTCGTGTGGAATCAAAATTACTTCTAGAGCATATTTTAATGTCTGTTTACTATTTTTTCCAAACATACTGACAGAAAATAAAAACAAAAATTCCGCTTCAAAGGGCCGAATCATCCAGAGTTGCACCTTACATCAATTTTAATAAAAGTATAATTTTACTGACTAGTATACCTTCTTTCCCTATATACCTTTACAATCTAATCTTTAATTATGATAAGTAATATTCTCGATTGTAACTTCCGATAATAAATAATTGACGGATAAAAGGGTAAAACTGATACTTTTTATAAATGCTGACGACAGAAGTAGGCATTATGTCATACATCAAGCTCTCTCCTCATGGTAACCGCAAAGCACACACAGACCCGCACATTATTTTTACCTCTCGCCTCATCAATGCATTCATGCCTGCGCTCTCCTCTCCTCTCCTTCGTCCGAAAGACTCGCACGACGACGACTACGTCGACGACGTACAACACGTGTGGATCATTCATGAGGGGGGGCGGCGCTCCCAAGTAAAACCCTTTCCGCGCGTTTTTGCGCCGCGAGTACAGTGTACGCGCACGTTATACGATGATTCTTTCAGGAGAACGGGCATTATAGCCGCCGGAGTATTACCAACGTTTCCTTTGACGTGCACGCATATATACATATATACGTGTGTATATATATATATATATAGATATATATATAGGTTCCCGGAAGATGGGCGCAGTTTTATCGAGGGAGGGAGCTTTGAATTCTGTAATTCGATTTGCAGTGCCCCGGCAAGATTGCGCACACAGAGACGCGGGTATGTATATGCGAGGTTGGGTAAGACGGGAGAGGAGCATTTGCGTGGGCGAAAGGGGCTGCGAGATAATACAAGGGTTTGGCGTTGCGTGTTTAATAAATGCCTGTTTTCGAAGAATCTATATATTTGTAATAAGTATTATTTTTATTTTTATAGGGATGCTATCGAGTTATAATACGCTAATGAATGTGTTATTTTGCCGTTGAGGCATTAATTAATCAAATATCAGCTAGAAGGAAATTATATAATGTTACGAAAGAATCAATATTTTCCGATGAATAAAAAAACACAACAAATATAATCATTATGAAATATAACTCTTTTTACATATTTAATTTTCGTTTAATTTTTAATGGCTATATATAGTAAATGTCTATCATGCATATAATATCTAATTGTGTTTATTTCAAAGATTTTAATGAGGAAACAAAAGATTAACTAAAATGAGGTGTCGAGGAGACGTAATATTTATATTTAAGTATAATTGCAGGTTGACTTTCCTAAAAATGGAAAAAAATTTTAGGAAGTATGTTCCAAATGAATAATAGAGCTTGACAGGGTCTAAATACACATATCCGAATTATTCACATCTACGACAATTTGGCATCAAGTATAAATTAAAATAGGAAGGAAGACATTAGCAGTATTTAGTCCCGTAAAAATAGTCACTTTTATCCCGATATTTCGGTTGTCTTCTTTTTAAAGATCGCATTGCACTTCATTACGTCGATTACGTTATAATAGATGCATACCACGCGTAATCAGATTTCCACTCTGTATTCTTTAATTCTTTCGATAAATTTTTAACTTTCTGCTATTCAAAATGTAAGAATTAACCGCATTGCACAGAAAATTCATAGCCAGCATCGTTAAAGATCACGCAGACATATCTTTCTGAATTTATAGATGACTGATCACATACGACCGGCGGCCAATCCAGCACCAACAGCACCACCTCAGCTGACACATCTCGCAACAGCCTCGACCGCAACACGCCTTCAGATTTCCCCGATCACGTTGGCTTAGCAAACCGCATGATGCACAACCTAGCAATCATATAATGTATAATACGAGCGCGCGCGCGCGCGTTCACGCTGGTAGGTAATTACCATCACGCGCGGAAGAAAAGAACGACCCCGTGGTTCTTTAATAACCGATAAATAACTAAAATCCCTGCGCGCGCGTGCGCTAATGATCGATATATCGACTGGGCGAGAGGCGGAGCGGCGTTCTCGTTATACACACGCGGCAAAATATTTAATGATCGGGAGGAGGGCCGCGCTGAAAAGAGCAATGCGAAAGAGCCTGCGTGCCTAATTGAGGGTTGCGATTTTTTTCGCGCTGCTGCCGCTTCCCTTTGCGGCCGCTGCTAATCTCGCTATATATACGGGTTGGCTGTTGTGTTGTTCGCGCGTGGTATAGAGGGAGCGGTATTTTAAAATATATCGTATGTAGGTACATATACGGGCGATAATGCCATATGTGTGGTTCATAAAATTTAAAAAGCAAAATGGGAAGATCTGTGTTTTTGTTATTACTATATGCTTTCGAAAGATTTTCAAGTAAATTGTGACGCAGTGATGATGAGGCAGACATTAATATTTTGATTGTCTTTAAATAAAATTTATGGATCCTTACGTAAGCGGTAAGGAGTGTCTCAATAATTAATAGAGGCGCTGTGTTACATCAAATAGGTTTGTAGTTGTAAAATATCATATCCTTAATAATGTGTATTTTCAGTTTTCAGTCATATCACCTATTTAGTAAATTATATTAATGTAATGAATAATTATTATGTAGTATATACTCATACATATAACAACATCAAATTGTTCTTTAATTAATTCCAAATTAATAAATCATTCAATTTATAAGATATATGTATTTATTACACTCATATTATCCCACTTAAGGGAAGATGTAGTTTAAGCAATATACAAAATCTATATATTGTCAGTACACACTGTTTCTGATTAAATGGACCAAGATTTAACCTGTAGACCAATTTTACTCAAAGATATAGCATTTTCAATTTTTTAACTGGTACGTAGTTTTTTGAGATAATTTCGTCAGCTGAGAGGAAGGACGTTTCAACTCAGCTCGGCGCGTAAGAAAAAGTGCCAACTCGGCCGAGAACGTAAGAAGATGCCAACTCGCTGCTTGTCCTTTAAAAATTTTGGAGTTGACTGTACTAATATTATTTAAGAGATGATTTTTGTAGGAATAAGCCTCTAGCGCAAATCTGAGGATACCCACGGGGTTTTTTTTTTGATCCGCTAAACTTGATTATGAGGTCTATTTTATTGTATGACTGTTGTGTTTACGTGTAATGCACAACACACTCTTGCCACTACGCCACGCCGCACTCTATTAATTAAAAGCTGATGGATCCGTGAGCTCGGGTTCGATTCCCGGTCTCCACGTTTTTTTCCAAATAAAAAATTATTTCTAATGTCAGTGTCATAATGCAACTTAGGTGTATAAGCATGACTAAGAAAATAAATGTGTCAATGATGTAAGTTGTGACAAAAATATTTTTCATCGTGAATTTCTTTTTACTATCCAGTAAAGTAAAAATTGGTGAACGTATACTAAAATGAAGTAGAATGCAAATTATATTCTCTCGATTGAACAACAGTAATAGTAATTTTCCATGAAAAATATCTGAATGTCTATATAAAAATTTTTTGCCGTCTGTAGATCCCATAGAATCTAAAATAAACATTATTCCATGCTAATTGTGATGTACACGTAAACACAATACGCACAATCATACAATAAAATAGACCTCAAAATCGAGTTCAGCGGATCAAAAAAACCCCTGGGTACCATCAGATTTGCGCTAGAAGCTGATTTCTCCAAAAATCGTCTACTAAATAATATTATTACAGTCAACTCCAACATTTTTAAAGGACAAGCGGCGAGTTGGCATCTTCTTACGTTCTCGGCCGAGTTGGCACTTTCTTACGCGCCGAGCTGAGTTGGAACGTTTTTACTCTCAGCCGACGATTTGTAAATGCTAAAACCACAAAAAAAAACATAAAAATTCATAAAATTCATAAATTATAAGTAGTTTTTTTTCCATAGAAAAATAGTTGCTCAAGGAAATATTTTATTTTTAACTCTTCGTGCCATAACTACATAAATTTTAAGTAATTTAGGTCCCGTCCCTAGAAAATCCATTGAATATTCTTCTCAAAAAAGTACGCACCAGTCAAACAATTGAAAATGCTATATCTCTCAGTAAAATTGGTCTACAGATTAAGTCTTGAGCAGTTTTATCAGAAATAGTGTATACTCACAATATGTAGATTGTACATTGCTTAAACTACATTTTTTTTATTTGTTTTAGCTGATTTTGGCCTCAGAGGCCACTGGATGTGAGGCCGCCGTAAATAAATCTCACTGGCGCTAAAGCCAACATTTCAAAGCTTCTTCCATATACCAGGACGAAAAGAAGTATAATGCACAATCTACACTATCTTATTCATGAAAAGCAACGCACTCGATTTCCACACTCATAATTATTCTGGCGACCCTTTCCGCAAATACTCACACCATATCATTTTGCTCTACTCTACGTCTCTCTCTCTCTCTCTCCTTCCAAAAAGAAATGAAAAGAGAAACATGTAGCGCCCCGCTGCCCGCGCGTAAAGAGCACACGCGAGGGTTAGAAGGATAAGAAAAGTTTGCTCTCGCGGGGTGTGCGTACAGCGGTAGTTATAGTAGAGAGGGAGAGAGAAAACGTCTGAAGCGATTTTACGGGCCGCCGCGGCGCGCCGTAGTAAAAGCGGCGCGTTAAGAGTGTAATAAGAAATTAATTATGAAAGGCCTGGGAGAATGAGATGATTACGAGAGCATGAGAGAGGAGAAAACGCGGACGCAGGAGAGAGAGAGGGAGGGATAGTCTACCCGATAAAATTAGGCGCGAGGGCCGCCGGTTATTTCTTTACGATGCTAATGATTGTTATATCGTGGTGAGGTTAACACGGGAGCGCACACGCACGTATAATAAGTGTGTTGTTACGGGATGTTTGGCTGGTATATAATAAAGTATTGATGGCGATTTACGGGGGATTCAACTGCCCGTTCGTTACGATGTATACATATATACATCCGGATCGTAATTTTTTTTTCTTACGGCGTGCGTGCGGCCCGTGGATATATAAGAGGCTCGGGAGTTATGGAAGCTGTGAGAGTAGAGGAGTTATGTGATTTCCCGATGATGAAGAGAGAGATATGAATGTTTGAGTGTTATTGCGGGGAATGGTAATTGATGAAGTGCGCCGAGAATAATGCTGGAAGGATGATGGTTATATGAAATGGTTAATTTATGAGGTTGATCGATGCCTTTGCGGCGGTTGTAAGTATAGGTACGTTAATGTGACGTGTTCTTGTTTATGCACATACTGATTGTGCACATATTAATTGTGCACACTTTAACATTGGCATATATCTATATATATAGATCTGTACCAATGCTATCTGTGCACAATAAATATGTGCACAATCCTTATGTGCACAAACAAGAACATGCCGTTAATGTGTGGGAGCTATACGAGATGTGAGTGGACCAGAAGGACAGTTACAGTAGATTTGGTTTAGGTTACGTTATAATTATTATGGTCGCGTTGTTCTATTTGTAGTTTTTCGGCGTCTCAGGTAAAAGTTTTATAAAGTTTAAAGAGGCAAAGGTACATAATGTAACTGCTAATATATTTTTGTTTGGAAAGACGAATTTCACATGCTGTAATGAGTAATATAATCATTTTATAAAAAGAATGTAAATAGTTACATTCGGTCCTGGTATAAGCAATGTTAACTAGTAGAAGCTAGCTCTATTTTTCAGTTAACTTTATGGCTAAAACGAACATTGCTTGTATTTCATATAATTATGTACCAATTAATCTGAAATAAATTATTTACACTTCATAAAATATGTATATTACTTAATAGTAGAACTTTTAGATGAATTATATTATTTCTGCATTATCATTTTTTCTAAAAATGCTTCCATTTAATTAACACGTTAGCTATAAAATATGGTTAATTTTCGACCAGGGATATAATATAAAATATAAATATATATAAAATTCTAACTTATTATATAAAAGATATTTATTTTTTACAATTGTAGTTCAGTTAACTGATCATCATTTCGTCGATTTTGAAGTACTACAGACGCAGTTGTAAAAAAAATATTAAACTTTTCACAAAAACTGGAGGCCAAATTCTATAATCGAGGCATTAATTATGTATACGTATTTCATACATTTTAATGACTCCAAGAAAAGTAGAAGAAGCAAATCACATGTATAACAAAAATGTAAGAATAGAAAACTGCAAGTTGTTCTACAATTTCAATACATTTAATAATCATGATTTATACAAAGTCAACTACTTATATTTTCGTAATATTATTGTCAATTGACTTCGCAATATGAAGATGCCAAGTAGTTTAAATCCCAACTACGTAAGTCAAAAAGTCAACGTTCGACATTTGACCAACGTGGTATACATGTGTAACAACGTTTTTTATCTAAATAAATGTTAATGCATATGTTTCTTCTTATTAAGTAGAAGTAGTAACTATAATAGGTATAGTTACAACAATCGGATCTATTTGTTTGAAAATAAAATTACATTCATTTCAAAATTTCGGCTAACTTCAAACTTTGAATGATCATAACTTTTGAACTAAATAATAAATCTTTTTCAATTTGAAATATCTGATTTTTCAATATTTGAACTAGTTTTGCTCCAAGTTTTAACGTTTTTTCGAATCTAATTAATTTACAGCGATGGATTGTATGTCATATTAGCCATGTTTTTTTGTCAACGCCATTAACCACAATGATAATTATGCAAACAAGGCCGAAGTTTTATATTTATCAACGAGTATATCTCAAAATATAAATTTAAATTCTAACACATGTCCAACCTAACGAAAAAACTACCACTACACACACTATACATATATCTACTAAAAAAGAGCCCGCGCGCTTAATTCAATCATCTTTCCGCACAATATGACTCGACCGCGCGCGCCCCGCCGTATCCGCTTGTTTTCCTAAACCCAAAGTGGCATTCCAAGTCGAAATTAAAAGCACCAAAGGAGCCTATCATCCAATAAGCTTTTATATATCTCGCGCACGCGCGCGCGTGCGAGAGGCTCGACGACGGCGACGGCGGCGGCGAATGATTCGCTCCAAACTAAACCACTTCAGGCCGTTATAAATCATGCACGAGTGTAATATGGGAGTTGTGCCGCGGCGTCCGTCGCCGCTATATATATGTATGTAGCAGTGCGCGCGCGCTTTGAGAGCCCGAAATTGTCTCGAGTTCGGAAATAATGATCTTCGGGTTAATGTCGGTGGAGTATTGACGATTGGCAGTTGATTATTATTAACGAAAAAGTTCGTTCTTAGATGATAAAAGTAACAATGAAAAATGTGTATTGTTTTGTCATTATTATATTGTTCAAGATATTATGCACATATATGTTCTTGATGTGTTGTGCGAATATCAATTATTAACTTTTTTTTAATAATCTATTTTATGAATTTTTCTTCGTAATGAGATAAATATTTTTATTATTAATCATTTGAAAATTAATTATATCATAAAAGTAATTCAATTTGATGTTGCCGTTATTCATTGATAACACAGCTTCAACATTATTTTATAATATTATCACGAACTAAAATTATTCTTGATTAAGAATTTATTATTTTCCAAAATTATTTTTATCCTCTACAATGCTTTATTCCCATAATCATTTGGTTATACCCGATGTTCGTTTAATTTCAGATGAACAGTTTTTAATTGGCAAATTGCATTATAATCAATTATTCTAAATTAAATCCTTAATCTTCTTTATTATTTACGCAAAGCAGTACCAAAACTGAATGCTTTCATATAATATATTACGTCGTAAAATGAAAATCTTATACAGCTCTCAATAAAACGCTTATCTAAAATTATGCTCCCAACAACAAATAATTATAGTTTACCTTTGAAAAAAATAACTCACTCTGAAGTAAAGTACCAAATAGAGATTTAGCTTGAACCCTTATTATTCCAAAAAACACCGTAGCGAAACAATTCATAAATTTACAAACGTTAGACCATTTTAGCTCTCCCAAAAACTCTCTCCCGGGTAAAAAAAAAAAGAAAAACCCGCAGCCAAAAGCTCTCTCTCTCTCTCTCTCTCTCTCTCTTCCTCTATCTATCTGCCGAAACAACGCCGCTCCCATACCCGCTCACGCAGGATACCAACCTTATACACATAGCTGGCGCGCGCGCGCGCAGTATAGCGTGGGTGTGGAGCGCTCGCGAGGATGCAGCTCTTCGGCGGGCGGCCTGAATGAGCGAGCGAGCGAGCGAGCGAGAGAGAGAGAGAGCGGGGGTGGCGCGTGGCCCGCATTGGCTGCTGAATTATAAATGAAGCGGAGCTTAAGGGCCGTTGCCTGGCAACCGCTCGCGCTCTCTCCCGCTCTGCGTTAAGACAAAATGGAGGAGAGGTAGTGGTGCTGGTGGTGGTGGAGAGAGAGAGTGAGAGAGAAGAGTAGTACAGCGACGAGCGTGGGCGAAAGGGACAAAGAGAGGGAGTGGGAAGCTGCGCGCGTGCGGAACGCTCCATGTCTCTCTCTCTCTCTCGCTTGCCCTCTCGCTGATGTGAATTCGTATAGGTATATATACATACGCGTGAGTGTGAGCCGCATGGTGCGCGTTTAAGGGCACTTATGCGTACGCATGAGCGCAAACAAGCAGAACTTATATAATTTTTCCTCCGTTGTGTTTTGGAATTAACAAAAATATATGTGATGATATAATATAATGAAAATTATTGCGCGCGATCGTTATGACGATGATTGTGATGTAGTTTTGCGCACACTGAGAGAAGAATATGTTTATATTTAACATGGTATTTTAAGTATTAACATATATATATATTTTAATAGTTACAATGCCATGTTAAATATAAACGTTTTGAGAAAACATTTCTCTCAGTGCAGATGTAATTGTTCTTAAAAAGTGGAAGTATACATATATGAAAACGATACACCGCAAGTGCGCGCACGCCGACATATCTACAAACACTTGCTAACTCTTTGTATGTGCGCTTCCGACCATTTCTGCCTAAAACGCACGCCGCAAAGCGATTTACACGCGTATAATATATAGTATAAAAAGACGCGCTCCTTACATACATTCCCGCCCTCCGCAACTTCAATTCCCGCCGACTATATACACAACTATACAGCTCGTTATAGCTCTCCCCCTCTCCCTCTCTATATATACGTATCCTTTCATACCTTTCCCTCAGCAGCTACTTCATCCTTCCGCCATATAGTGTCCTCTCTCTCTCTCTCTCTCTCTCTCTCTCTCTCTCTCTCTCTCTCTCTCTCTCTCTCTCTTTCTCTCGCTCTTTCCTCGTGTATACACATACGCGTGCGTGTAAGTATATCCTCGAGACTCGCCGCCGCCGCCGCCGATGTGTACACACGCAGGGGGTCTACTCCTTTCACCGGGGGAAATCGCTTTTTCTGTCTTCGCGCAAAGGGTAGAGAAGAGAGAGAGAGAGAAAGAGAGAGAGAGAGATCAGCATCTGATTGCTGTACTCCCAGCGAGGCGCGCAGGCGCGAACGATCGGGGCTGCAGTGGGAGATTTCTTTTCTTTTTTTTGTGAAGGGATGAAGTTTTTGTTGTTTTGAGAGGAGAGTGGGTGAAGGTTTAGGAAGTTTTTGGAGGGTAGACTGTAGTGAAGGTTGTTAAAAATTAACCGTGGTGTTTTACTCGACTCTTGAGAAGTGTGTGCGTGCGTGCGTGTGTGTATGTGTGTGTGTGTGTGTGTGTGTGTGTGTGTGTGTGTGTGTGTGTGTGTGTGTGTGTGTGTTTTACGTATATATTTTTATAAGAATCAGATTGTATAAAGGATTAAAATGGAATAATACCATTTATTTTTATTTTATAATACCATTATAAAATAAAAATAACAGCTAATATTGTTATGGCTACTCAATATCAATAAATTCACTATAATTGTGTCATTATAATATACAAGACTAGTATAGAATTCGTCGTTGAATCAACTATAATTTTCGACTTTACGAACGACATGTTAACCTTATACCTGTCTCCTCTGTATAATATGAGAGGATAATAAAAAGAAAGAAAATGAGCGTTCACCGCATTGCGCCCACGGGGTTGGGGGGAACGGGACCTGCGATGCACTCGACAAATCGGTCAAGTGGGTAATTCGATCCCGGCCGGCTGACTCGAGCGGGACACAGATTCCGAGCGATCCTTATCTCGTTAGATCGTCGTCGTCGTCCTAGCCGCCGCCACAGACGTGTACACAGACGTCGTTGGCTTGTCAGAGAAAAGAAAAAGATTCGCGTGTGTGCAGGTTTATAGGTTTGCGCATAGTGCGTGTTCGATTTACGGTGTCTAATTAATACTTAACAATGTTTTATTGGATGAAGGAAGTTATGGAGTAAGCAATTTCGTTGAGCTCTTTGCTGATTTAGGTGCAAGTAAAGTGTTGAATAATTATCTTAACGAAATGTGATATAAATATATCTAAAATACATTTACAGTCTGTATATCGAGACAAAAATATCTCTGTCTAAACCTTTACTCGGATATATCAGAGAGGTTTCCTTTCGAGTTTCATACAGCATTTAAGAAAATTATGGGTTTTAAAAGCAAGTATGATGGGTAATGGTATACACTTGCTGGGCCAACAAGTGCAGGGGTATAAACCAAAAGTACACGTGCATACGGAAGACAGTCAATTTTTTTTTTAATTTACATTTTATATACTAGTATAGTTTAAAAGTTTTAAAAGTATTTTACAAAAATGCCTATCAGTAAAATAGCATCATTTTCTAAGAATCATGGTAATTTTTATTATAAAACTTGGAGTACGCCCCCAGTTACACCGAATCATTGTAACTTTCATCGGGCAATTTTTCTCCAATATATACTAATAAGTTTCTTTTAATACTTTAATGGCCGAAAACCATCAATTTTGAACTTTCTCGAAACGACCCCTTAACAATACTTCTTTGAAATTTTTAAACCTTCGCGGCAACTTTCATTTTGAAAGTTTCATTCGGAAATTCCTCTTTTTTCTCTCCTTCGGCTGGGAAATTATGAAAATCGTACCGCGATCGCATAACAGGAAGTTTTGCCGATACTTTGGAAGGGCTTAGAGGGAGGATTATGTGCGCATAGCAGCGGCGAGCCAATGCGATTTGTCCGGGCCGGTCACGCGTTTTTATCGTTGAATAATCGAAAATCTCGACCACCGTGAGCGCGCATTTAATATTTTGATCTTCTTAGCGAGCGAAATTTTCTTCTTTGTCGAAGTTTATACCGGCGATGCACGGAGATAGGTATGGTGGCCGCAAGTCTGCGATAAGGATCGTAATAAGCTGCGGTAGTCACGGCGCGACTCGATCGAAAATTTCTGCGGGGATGTAAAAATGTTTGTCAGGTAGTTTTTTACTTTCGCAGAACGCAGTGTCTAAAGGAAGTGGAGTTGAATATAGGATCTGTTTTTAGCTCGAAGTTTGTGGTAAAATACATTGTAAAGTGTAAGGGAGAGTAAGGTGGGGAAAATGTATAGTAAGTATATGAGGAAATTCAGAAAAAAATTTCAACTTTAGACGTTCTCGAAACTGGTCAAAATTTTTTTTGAAGGCATACCTTCCGGGTGCGTTTTTTCTTCTTTCTTATGTTACAAAGTATACAGGAAAAATCGTGTACAATTAAAAAAGTCTTTGTCTCACTTTTTTTTTTCAAGGTTGAAATTAATGAAAAGTGGCAAGAAAGCCCTTTTCTTTAAACCTCAGCCATTTAGCCCAGAAACATTCTATTTAAAGTTTCAAAAAAGAAATTGAAACTAGAAAGAAGGAGCTTTCATTTCCTTTTTTGAAAATTAAAAAATATTGATTCCTTCAAATCTTGAAGTTGAACGTCGCAAAGGCATAAAAATGCTCTCAAAGTCGGTGCTGCGATTTGTGCATTTTTATGCCTTTTTGACGCTCAACCATAAACTCTTATAAATTTTGAAGTAATCAACATTTTTTAATTTTCAAAAAAGGAAATGAAAACTCTTTCTTTCTAGTTTCAATTTCTTTTTTGAAACTTTGAGTAGAACGTTTCTGGGCTAAATGGCTATAGTTTGAATAAAAGGGCTTTTTACTATTTTCTTCATTATAATTTCAACCTTTAAAAAAATGTGAGACAAAGACGTTTTAAAAAATTACACGATTTTTCCCGTATGCTTTGTGACATATCCGTTTTGTGGACCCTAAAGTTAAAATTTTTCTGAATTTCCTCATATACATAGTAATTCATTGACGTTAGTATTTATTTTACTGGATTAAATTTAGAAACAAAAAATTGTGTAACTTTCCCATTTGTGTTTCATTGGCCAATTTATCAACAAAATCATAGAACATTTCCCGATTCGAAAGACATTTTTTAACTAGAAATCTCTATTTGAAGAATTCAAATCTCAGATTATTAAGTTTAAAACTTTACTATTCATAATCTGATATGGTTGCACTCACATGGAGAGGGTCTAACCTGCGGGAAATGGGTTTTAGCAGGCATTGGAAAGTCGATTTCTGGTACCTAAAAGTGAAACCCAGTGCTGACAATTTCATCCAATGGGCCCTTTTTTTTATATATGAGCAATTTAATCTCAAGAAAAAGGGTCCATTGGATGAAATTGTCAGCACTGAACTTTATTTTTAGGTACCAGAAATCGACTCTCCAATACTCGCTAAAATCCATTTTCCGCAGGTTAGACCCTCTCCTTGTCAGTCCTAACTGGTTCACAAACCATCACCACTTCCTTGAATTTCTAACAAAATATATTTTACTTTATACTCATGATCAATCTTCCCTTTATAATTAGTAAAATAACAAAATTCCTTCAACAATCACACTAAATCACCCCGCCAATTTCTCCAACAATACGAAAAATCATTGAACCCACTCATTCCAACCCGCCTACCACCCGATACCCATCTCCCACTTACCCCTATACTCACTATACTACTACAGAAAAAAACACCATCGACCTAGTCCACCCGAAAAGAAGAATATCTCTCGCAACAAAAGGATCCGAACAGCATCGCGCCCGAGAGCAAAACACCGTGCTAGGGGTTGTGCTCTCCTAAGCTACACATACACAATACATATATACACACGCATACAAGCGCGCCAAAAATCTCAAAGTCCCAAAGTGATGCGCGCGGCAATATGTTTACATTAGCCGGGTATAATGAATTCCCCCGTGCCTGCGCCCCCCTGCCAAACAGGTTGACAGCCGGTGCGCCGTTCGATATATCCGCAGATGCTCTTTCGCCGGCAGCAGATGAGCGCGCCGTGCGATGCGTTACGCGTGCCCGGCTCCGTATATATGTATATATAGGGGAAACAGAGAGAGAGAGAGAGATGGGTAGGGGGATATGTACGTGTTGTGCAACGTAGCGGGGCGTTTTGTTGATGCGCTAATGTCTTTTTGAAAGTGGGGCACGTACGTATACATATAGGTCCTAAATCTCCGTCGAGTGAAAATGATCTGTGATGTGGGGTGAGATGGGTCGGCTGCGTCGATGCGAGCTCGATTGCCCTCTCTGCCAAGAATGGGATTTTTGACCTATGTACTTATTGTACAGGAAAATCAGTGGAATGCGATTGTTTTCGCCTGTGTGAAGTTTCATTGTTTTTATCGTTTAGATGGATAAGTGTCACGAAACTGCACACATACATTAAAAACTTATGTCAGTGTTGTTACATAACGACATTTTTATAAGAAAGCAAAATTTTCTTTACGATTTTATATTTGCAGGGTGAAAAACAATAACATAAAAATAAAGAAAGCGAAAAAAATGTTCAATAAATTCTAAAATCATTCCATATCTTTCATTCCACTTTTACAACATTTAACGCGCCTCAATAATTCGCCACCTCTATTACCATAAACGCGGCGAATTCAAGCGCGCGTATTCTTAAAAGCACCATCATCTCCGATCTCACTCGGCATTCGTTTCAATCGCTAAACTCGAACTTCCCCCGTCAAAAGCACGCCTCTCGCGACAAACTTTTCCCATCAGAGAGAGAAAGAACATCAAGCGCCGGTAAAACTAGGTAAAGCCCGCGGTCGTCACCCTCCGCAAAAGCACGCTCGAAGAAAGAAACGAAAGAGAGAAAGAAACATCAGCGATGACAATGCTCGAGAGCGGGGGAATCCCGGCTCACTCAAACGCTCGTTGGCGCCTTGTTTGCCCGGGATTACGATCATTCGTAGTCATATATGTATACGCGTTATACGCGCATCTCTCTCTTTCCCCTATATATATACCCGAACGAGCGAGCGAAAGCTAATGAGTCGGACTCCCCGCAACGGCTGCTGCTGCTGCTGCCTGCCCCCCGTGCAGCCCGCATGCATGCGCAGCGCTCTATGAATTTTCGATTAGCCGCGGGACTTTAGCACTTGCCATTTATTGTCTCGCTCTCGTGTAACGTGTAACCTATCCTCCCTCCTTCTCTCTGCCTGCCTACCCCCTACTGCGCATACATGTACACCTATATGTGTGCATATATATACATACGTGCGCTCTGATTTTCTTCGCGGAAATTCGCGCGGATGGGAAATTATGGCCGCGGGCCGCTGCCTCGTGGCTTTAATAGAGTGGAAATTTCAATTTTTAAGCGGCCCTGGGAGTTGTTGTGTTGTACCCGAGCGCTGCGTTGCGGGCGTCTCGCGCGTGTGCCGGTTCTGCTTTGCTTTCGATTTTTAATCGTATTAGAGCGCGTACGCGTTGAGTAGCGAATTATCGGTTTTGGAGTTTTCAAAGTGCAGATGACTACTTACTCTGCATGCGCGCTCGGTCTAAATGAGAAAATGGAATTGGATGTGTGCCAATGATTTGTACATTACTGACGTTTTGTAGTGGAGCTTTTTTTCGTAATATCTACATGGAGGAAAATTTGTTGTTAAACTTTACTTTTTTTATAAGAACATTTACTATTTTCACAGTAGTGCTGGGATACACTCATCATTTTTTAAATAATAATTTTTATTCCCATCTCTACTATAATGGCCATTTATAGCCTGAAAAGCGGGGCAAAAGTGACGTCTGATTCCCCCTTTTACTTTATTGCTGCTTAATGCGGGAATAAAGTAAATTAGCGGGAATAAAGTAAATCAACGGAAATAAAGTAAATTAGTGGGAATAAAGTAACATAATCTAATTGTTTACGTTTATGGTGAATTGGGTTAAAACTAACAAAATTATAACACATAAATGCAAAATAACTTTTCAAGTCTATGAAGTGGCCACAGTGGCGATGGGAATAATGTACTATTATAATTTTTCGTGGCAAATTTTACGTTTTGAAATAATAATTTTTATTATTTTGGTAGCAAATCGACTGATTCTGTGATATTTCGTTTCAGCAGTCATAAAAATTACTATTTCAAAAAGTAAAATTTGCTATAAAAATTATAAAAATTATTATTTAAAAAGTAAAGTTTGCTACGGAAATCTTAAAAATTATCACTTAAAAAGTAAAAATTCCAGATGTCGAGTGTATCCCAGTGCTATTATGAAAATAATAAATTTTCTTATAAAAAACAATAAAGTTTACAAATAAAATTTTCCCCGTGTACAATTGGTAAACGGATCTAGGGTTTTGAGGTTTTAAGAGGATGAACGTTTTTATTTGTTTTGTGTTTTAAATATAAGTTTCGGTGGTTAATGGAAAACAGCGGTCGTAATAAAATACGCGTGCGAATTTAGATATTGAACAAAATTTACTTGAATCCTAATAAATATTTATTACGTTAAAAACAATTTATGGTATTAGTGAGTTTGGTTGGTGTCTATAAACAAAACTGAATTTTTATTTTAGGTTTTATTTTAAGGATAATATTAAGAATAAAAGTAAATAGTCTGTTACGGAGAAGATTGATGAGAATTTGATTCAATCATTAAAAATCATATAGAATATGCATCATTTGTGCTTATTCTTAAGGTAGAGCTCGAGTTTTGTAATATTTTCAAGAAGACAATTTAATTACATTTCAGTAAAAGTCTTTTATCGAGACAGCTAGAGAAATATGATAAAGTTCGCCGAAACGTAAATGAATTATGATATAAAAGAGTCTTATAAGAGGATTAAAATTTATATATTAATGCAATAAGGATCCGCTGAACATTATTAATTACTAAAACGGAATTATTTGTTTTATAAATTATCGTCAAACCGCGGGAATCAGATCTTAAAATAAAGCAGAAAACGGTGTCACTTCATCCTAATGAAAATTTTAGAAGAGACGGCTGTTCGACGCAGCGACTCCCGATTCTTCCGGCCTGAATAATTTTTCCGCTTTAACTTTTTCATGGATGTAGAATATATTCACAGTCGCTGTAGCGTATAGATATTTTTGAATTTGTTTGTAATTTACGAGCAAATGGTTACAGTTTAATGAGAAATCAAAATAAGGTAATAAGTTAATTGAAATATTCATATATTAACTTTTCTTTTCAAGCACTTATAATTTCATTTTACAAAAGCAAAGTGTAAAAGATAAGAATTCAAAAACTTCTATTCTCGTATAAGTAAATAATAGTATTTTTTACGACGAAAAACAGAAAAGGCACAAACCACCGTCTCCGTCGGTGTTCATATTATATCGATCAGATCGAACTCTTCGCCTACGAAAACTTAGCCGCGCGACAGGACCCGCACATATGCACGCAAAAACAACTTCTGCAAGTATATACGAAAACCGTGAAACTATGTCACGTTTGCACGTGTATTTACTCGGAATCGGACTATCCGTTCCACGTGCTATAAGCAGCGGCGAATCGAACGAAATCAGATTCAATGTGTGTATATCCGGACGAGCTGAAGGAAAAGGGGGAAAAGAAAGTTTCGTTGTTGAAACGGGGCTTCCCGGTAAATCGTTTCTCGGATGTCGTAATGACAATCTTCGCGACGACGACGGCCGTGCGGGCAGTTTGGAAAGAAGTAACGTCGCACCGAACGTAGTAAATAAGAGTAATAATTGATGAGGAAATAACCGGCTGTGGTCTATCAAAAAAAGGAACCATTACTTGAATTTATTCTCAAAAAATTATAGGCAAATAATTGTGTTATAAGAAGAAGGTGTTATTTAATTATCTTTTCAGAAAATGCGTGTAGAAAAATTCAGTTGAGTGGTTTGTTTTTTCTTTTTTTTTCTTTTTTAATCAAAGAATTGGTTAGTATTATAAACGCTTGACAATCATAACGAATATTTATGTATAGAAAATTATAATCATGTATATTATACAACTAAACAATTTCGAAAAGGCTCTACATATAAGTTCATGTGAATCTAGCAACTTTCCCCTAAAAAGTTGTCAAACGTTTCCGGCAACTGCTGCGGGAGAATTCTTTTACTCGCGAGCCCGATTGCATACACGAAGAATAAATTTCCCTTGTGGAAAAAGTAATACCAGCGTGAAATTAGAAGTAGCATATAAAAATTAGTAAACAATACTGCTTAATTATGGTCCGCTTTAATTAAAAGTTCAACGTCGTATATCCAACTTTTTGTTTTTTACGACTAAAATTCTCATAAATTTCGGTGTAATTACAAGTTGAAATAACCAACAGTAAATAGTGTAGTTAAAACGACCATAAAAATATTATCAAAAAAAGGAAAAGTATTCCACGTTCACCGTTAAATTACGATCAAATGCTTTTCAAGACTCGTGCGAAATAATGAAAACTTTTTCGACTGTAACTAAGAAATTTTGCCTAAAACTAATGATAAATATAATAATATACTCGTAAATTTGATAATGATTAATTTATACCAAATTAAACATCGGCTGCCATATCATTGGCACGTTGCTTCCTCAAGTTTATTTAATTTATTATTACATTAAATAAATTATTGATCCAAAAAATCAAATATTTACTAAATTTTGATCTAAAACTTTAACGAAGTTATAGAATGATGCAAAATGTATGAGATTGTACTCTTAATTTCTTATGGTTTGATGTATTCCTTTTTAAAATAATAATTTAAACTAAAAAAAGTAAATTTTTTATGATTTATTACTATTCATGTGTGGCTGCGTAATGGACAATTTGATATAAAGAATATGCGTTTTTCATAATAAACAATTAAAAATGGATGAAATAATTTATCTATAGCTTGTATCATGTATCTTATAAATTTTCATTTAATAGTAAAGCCAATGTTAAAAATTGTTTTTTATAATAACTCACCTAAAAAATTGATATTACTTTAACCTTCAAAAATGATTCTTTCAACAGTAAATTTGCATCTATTGCCATAAAGATTAGGCAACTTTTCAATCCTTCATAACATAAATTATCATTCCAAATACTTATCCAAAACATTAAAACGATCCGTTATCCTCTCCTCCACACATGTGTACACATAATTATAAAAAGCCAAGGCACAGCGCGCGCAAATAGATCAAACGAAAGCGAGGCACGAGAGCGAAAAAGAGGAACACCATCAAGAGCTAGCAAGAGAGAGCGAGAGAAGAGAAAAAGTGCGTTCTCCGGATAAAAGTCGAGGGCGGAAAGCGGGGGAGGGGTTATATAGCGCGTAGGTTCCAACTCTGCTGGGCGCATCGGCTTCTCCGCTGGGATGGCGAAATCCCAGGCGGTTATATCGACCCTCATAATATTTACGGCCCGCGGGGCGCGAGCGAGCTATAGGAGGGGCGGAACAGCGCGCGCGCTCGTCCTTTTTTTTCTCTCCGGCCGTAAAGGACGCACAAAACGCGTATAAAATCACACTTGAAAACGAAATATTAGAATTTATATATACGACGACGAAGCGCGCGTATCGTATATGCGAACCGCGCATATATACATATACGACGCGGTCGCGGTATGGTCGCGCGGCCTCCCCCTCCTATGCGCTATACATATATATACTTGCAGTGTGCAGGCAGGGTAGGTAAGTGTCGATCCGTTACTCGCTGCTTGGAAATTTAGAGGGATTTTCGCGGATGTGTCAGTGGGCCCGGGTTGGTATAGTTTTGTACGGCATGATGATGATCGGGAATTGTGATAGAGTTTTTGAAGATTTGCCCTGGTGGAAATTAAGTCCATTATTTAATTTAATAAATAGCTTGTTTCCCCAATAATCGTCAAAAAATAGATACTTTTCTAGGCCATCATTTTCGCCATTTAATAAAAAGAATAATAGATTCAGTTTTTTCATTTATGAGTATTTGAAATAGTTCTATATAAACGAATTAAATATCAATAATTCGTATTTACACTTTGGTTAGCTATCTTTTTTTAATGTTGGTTTTTAAATACATGGTCAAATTACAGAGAAAATTTAGTAAAAACAGTTGAAGGTTGTGTTATTTTCATTAAATAGAAAATATGGCTGGAAAAATCATTTCATCACTATCCAGAAGTTAGCTATTTCTACTAACTATTTATTATTTTCCTGGCCATTTCCGACAGAGACAATTTTTACCAAGGTAGTGGCAGGAAAAGGTTTGGAAAAAATCCTACGGATTTTTGTTAATAATTAGTTGCCTGTACCTCTTTCTCTTACCTAAAAGTTCCAGGAAATATTAGAAATTGTTTATTGATAATTGAATCTATTGTAAAAATTTTCAAAAATTCTCGAAGAATCAAAAGTAACTTGCTTTTCAGAAATTACAGGTAACACCTGTTTTTAAAATAATTATCGAAACTTGAATCGTTTATCATTAACTTAACAAATAACCAAGTTAAATTATTTATAAGATTTTTTTCTAATATTTTTTAACCAATAGGCAAAATAAAGCTACGATTTTTAAAAATTTTAAACAAAAACAACGTCATGAACCCGTAAAATATCGATACCTGCAGCCCTACCCCCAAAACCCCTAAAAACTCTCCACCTCCGCACGTAAATGGAACTACTGGTAAAACGCCTGAACACGTAAAACTGCCGCACCCCATAACACCTCGGAAAAGCATCACATTCGACCTTCGGATCTACACGAGCGATTCGCGCCGGCGACGCGAGCTGCTCCCGAGATAATCCGCGCGTGTGATTATCGAGTTTCACGCTCGTTACGATAGGTATATACCTATACTGCTACGCACGACGCTCGACTTCACGCTTAAAGTACCGAATGTCGGGGCGAGTGTAACTACATACGTGAAACGCTGGCTTTAGAGTTATAGGGTATCGCTGACGCGCGTTAAATTGAAATCGTTAATGTTTTCTCGATGGGAATTTGATGGATCGTGCGAGTTGAGTTATGGCCGGCTGCTGTCGTCGAATTGGTATTGGAGTATATAGTTGCGAATATAAAAAGTCAATGTGAAAATTCTTAAATATGTTGGTTCTAGATTCTTATAACTTTTATTAAATTTTAATTTGATCCATATTATTTGAGATCAAGAAAAACAAGAATCAAAAACCTTTGTAGATACTGTCATTAATTGCTATACGATTATATCTGTATAATGAAACAATTAAATATAGTCTATACCAATTTACTCGAACCAATTTATTGAACTCACGCAAATAATTGTATAATAGGTGTACAATCTAAAATTCATTAACAAACTTGAATATTACTACAATCACATATATATACAACACTGGAATAGAAATGCCATAAACGAACGTTCATTTCTTCACGGTCGCAAACAAATATTTCATAAATGGCGCGTATAAAATCGTCGAAATAATAGAGTGGGCAGAAAGAACGAGCGAAGTGCGCTGGTGGGCCATATATATACATACCCTATGTACCTATAGCCCCCGACAAAAGCATCGGGACACATCCCATAGTGTCAGAAATCAACGGGGCGTAAAGCCCACTTCACTTGCCACCTTTTTTTCTGTCTCTCTTTTTAACTATATATATATATATATATATCCGCCGTCTGTTTCGCACCGTCACAAATAAAAAGCGTCATTCGAAAAACTACTTCTATTCTGCAGTTATACATATATACAGGCCGCATGCCTTTTGCAAAAGCTTTATGATGGGGTGCCAGTTTTCTTTTTTTTTTATTGTATAGAAAATATTGTTGAGAATTGGGTATTTAAAAGAAATTGAATTGTTGATTTTACGTAGAATTAAAAATAGGTGTGTACATGTATCTATTTATAAGGAGTCATTACAGATTCCTACATAGAATTTTTCATTATCTAATTTATGCTTTAATTTTTATGTTTGCAGTATCTTTCCTGTACGTATAGTGAGTTCCAGAACAACAAATACCAGGAGGATTGTTAAAAGGGAATAACAATTAAAAAGGAATAACGTAAAATTCTAAAATTTCGGCTGTACGTGACTTAGTATAAGATAAATAAATGATTCTACTTTTTTGTATTTCTATAGAGTTAATAAATCTTCTCGAGTTTAACTCTCCTACTAATAGAATGAGACAATTGTTTATAACCCACTTCCGAGCAATATCCGCAACGTCAACTCTGTTGATGTTTTCAAATGCAGACTAAGAGCTTTTATTTTTACTTTTAATTAAACTTATGTAAAATTTGTTTTATTTTAGTTTAAGATTGTATTGGTTAGGCGTCACTTCTGTTTATTTTTATCCTCAAAACTTTAACCGCTGTACAAGGTCCTTTTGCCCGTCTACTATTAAATAAATAAATAACTATAAATAAAATTCCTATCAAAAGATCAACAACTAGCAATCCAATAACCATATAATTTCAAACATCACTCATCATCAACCCCTAGGCCCTAAAAACCTTCCATTACCAACACTCAAGAGCCCTCGATTACCCTCCACATCTTAAAATCCATAACTCCGAGCTCCTTCCACAGCCGCGCACACACAGAGACACTCCAGCACGTTGATCCGTCATGTAGAAACCGCGTCAACCCCGTTTCGTCCGCACATCGGCGAGTCTTACTCTCGTATTATACGATCCTGGAGGCTGCTGCACCTTAAAAGCGTGCCGCGCAAATCGGGCCGGATTACGCGGCCCCCCAGGGGAACAGAGCCGGGTAGGAACCGACGCGTTATGTGCTTATATACTTTGTACTCTTTTTGTGCGCTTGTTGCGCACACGGGACCGGAGGAGAGCATATGCGGCGAGTTTCGCTAAAGATCGCCGATAATAGACGCGTCTAAGTGCGCCATGAGAGTACATGCGAGTGCGGTAATTGAATTCTCGCCGATGCGTCGCGGAAAATAGCTATGTGCATGACGTTTCGTCGATCAAGGAAGATCGGGAATGTGCATATCAAATGATTGATTGGTAAGAACGGGGGTATAAGGTTCGGTATAGAATTATAAGGTTTTGCTTACTTGTCATTGAGTTGAAATAAATCGCTTCTGCGATCAATATAAGTTTCACGCTGCTCATTAACTTCAAGACGTATTACATATACCCTTGTAATATGCGTTCCCGGTAAATAATTGACGGTTCGGCGTAAAACTGCCAATAAATGTCGGTAAAACGTCGGCTCATTAATATCGTAATGTACGCCTCTGGCGTATAGTCGTAGATTCCTACGAATACGCATATATAGGGAGAAAGAGCGAGAGGGAAACTATTCCAAAACAACGCAGCCAATGAATTTGTAATGTCTATAGGCCAAGGGAGGGTGGATCTTGGTGATCGGCGCGCAAATCATCGGGATCGTAGTTTGTCTTCGCAGACAAGCGCGAAAAATACGAGTGTGTGTGTGTGTATATAGCTTCACCGTGACGTAGGATGCACTCATACAGTAAATGATTTACGAAGTATATAAGAGTAAGTAACGGAGAGTCTGACCGGATCAGTGCGTCTTACTCTCAGTTTTTCGAACGCAGCTTCGTCACATGCAACTCCAGCTAAAATCAAATGGAGGTGTCCGTTTTGCCACTAAACCGACGTATTATAGCCTTCTTTGATAAGTGCAGACATATATAAATTTGTTGTTGTGTTGACATACTTTCTCGAAGACGTTTTTTCGCGAACATTGTGTTGCATGAAGAGCAGTAACTTAAAAATCAAATGACAGTCATAAAATACACCAAAATGAATTGAAGTTAAAAGGAGTAGTATAGTAACCTCGATAAAGAAAATACAATAAAAAACAAGTCGATAAATAAAGTATTTTTTGAGAAATTAATTTATGAAATATAAAAAAGTTTTCCTTAATAACAAATGACAGAGTGAAGATATTTTAAATTTTAAAAAAGGAAAATATAGGTAATTTAAATACCTTTCAAGAAAAGTTTATTATATTATGTAATAATGGCTATAAGATATGAAAAAATCAAAAAAACTAAAAATTCAAAATTCGTTTTTGGAAAATAATTTTTTTCAAAAAAACAAATGAAGATAATCTCTTGAAATTTTAACCACATATAGTCTTCAATTAGTGTAATAACTGGTTATTTATTTCAAGTCGATAAATAAAGTATTTTTTGAGAAATTAATTTATGAAATATAAAAAAGTTTTCCTTAATAACAAATGACAGAGTGAAGATATTTTAAATTTTAAAAAAGGAAAATATAGGTAATTTAAATACCTTTCAAGAGAAGTTTATTATATTATGTAATAATGACTGTAAGATATGAAAAAATCAAAAAAACTAAAAATTCAGAATCGTTTTTTGGTTATAAAACAAAAGAAAATCAATAAAAACTCAAATCCACCAAGGTACCTTTCTTTTCCCGCGAGACGAAGAGAATAAGCTTTACCCGACGAAAATCGGTCGATTCGTTTCGGAGATATGAAGAGTTCAAATACACACACACACACACACACACACACACACACACACACACACACACACACACACACACACACATACACCCACGAAAACAAATATGATCAAAATCAACTAATATACACATATATCGCCTTAAAACATCTTTTTGAACATTTTTTTTTTCGAAAAATTTTTTCACCGTTACAAAGCTTTCTCTATGAGGAAGCAAAAAGTTCTTACGGACTACTGAATAACTCATCGACAGGTACTTTAAATAAATATCACGGACTTCAAACGGAAAAGAAGAAAGTACCAGAAAAAACTGACACATTAACTATAGGGAGAATTCGCCCCCCCCCCCCCTCCCTCTCCGCTCCCCAGCTGTCTATGTAAAATCCTCGTTTTTATACATATGAAGCACGGCCGCTACTGCTCAGGAGAACTTTATATCTTCGCAGTTGCAAAAACTGTTACATCTCAAATATTAATATATTATTTTATAATAATGTGTTTTCAAAAAAAAGGAAATCTATTTTAAGTACCTTTCACTACGTCCGTATTTTTAAAACCATAAACATATGTATAGATGCATACAATCTAAAAAAATTATTCATTTCTTTAGTACAACAAAAGATTATGCATTTTCAATAGAATTGCAACTTTTCTTTTCTGTAAAATCAATCCTTTATAGATGAGGTGGAAAAAGCGTATATTGTTTTATATAACAAAAAATTTGTTTTAAAAAGATATATAATTTTAATTTTTAAAAGGCGAACGTTCACTTCGTATTTTCAACAAAATATAGAATTTTGAGACTCCGAATTACTCTATTGATGCACGTACTTAGAGTGTTCGGATTGTCGACTGGTCATGAAGAATAAAAAAATATGATCTATATAGTTGCATTTGAATAATTACTGTTCGAAACATGAAATTTGTTTTTAACCATAAAGTAAAAAGTTCACAAGTGCAAAAAACAGTAAGTATTTAAACTATAACTAAAGTTTTTCGTCCTTATGAACCATCTACTTTAGAGTCAGAAAAAATGT
Organism: Torymus aiolomorphi; assembly: GCA_036365515.1. Taxonomy (NCBI): domain Eukaryota; kingdom Metazoa; phylum Arthropoda; class Insecta; order Hymenoptera; family Torymidae; genus Torymus; species Torymus aiolomorphi. The sequence continues at coordinate 157,074,852 of CM070877.1, forward strand.
TCCTGTTTGAGACAATAGCGACTCGAATGTAACTATTTCGATCACATTTCATTTATTCTTCATTGCTATTCGACGATTCGTACATTCTAATTAAATTCACGCATTAAAAATCTCATTAGAAAATAGCATAATTCGGAGTAATAAAATTCGATATTTTGCAGCAAATACGAAGTGAACGTTCGCCTTTTCGATACTCATCCTTTATTATAATATGAACTTTATTACTCAATATCCTATTTAATTTGAATCAAAAGAAGTTTGATTCGCGAAGATGAAAAATCTAAACTTCATAATAATATATTTTAATATCATAAACAGCTGCTGCTAAGTAGTAGAAATTCATCTATGTGAAATGGCCAAGAAGTTAGAAAATAGTTAGTAAAACTGGCTAATTAATTGCTATGATAAAACGATTTTTCGACCATTATTTGCCTATTTCTTAGATTGATGTAACAACAAAATATTCGTATTTTACTTACTAATTAATTTTATCGTAGATGAAAGAGCACTATAAAGTGCATTGGGTGACTACCAAAATATAAATAAATAACATCAACTAATAAATCATTTATTATACTCATTCTATGAATAATTCAGCAAAACTTTTATTTCTCCATCTGATTCTGTCTCTCTAACTCCTTGTCATAACAACAAGCCTTCTATTAGCCATTTCCAAACTAAAGAAACTGATTAATTTTAATACCTTTAAAATACTCAAGAATAAGCTTGTGCTTGTCTTCGAAAACCTCATTCTATTTTTCAATCTATTAAATGGCCACATAATAGAAGAAAAAGCGTTTCATCGGGAGCTAGAAACTGGACAAAAGAAATTCCCATTTTATAGTAAGTTTCTAATATAAATGGTCAGTTATTAGTTATAAAATGTTTTGAATTTCCACCAGGGTTATGTCGACTACAAACTTCATAAAATAGTAATTTATAAAATATTAACGGTCATTCAATAAAATTATCAATTTTTCCTTAAAACGCAATTGACTTCGCTTTAAAGATACAATACGCCCAACTATATTATAAAAAATACAGGAAACAATTACACAGGCAAATATCAATAATTAAAATTAATATTTTTCCATGAACTGACACACTGACACACACGCGCACGCACACACACAACCCCAAAGGCCCCCGAGTGATTTCCCCATAAAGTCAATGATTTTATTTACATGTGCCACCCGCTCCCGATCAATTCTCCTCGGCCCTCGCGATGGCTGCGCACGCTCGCACGCTGCTCATTAACGGCGAAACGTTTTCCTACACACATCATATACGCACTCGTGCGATGAATAATTGACGATACCGCGCGTAAAACTGCAAAGTCGCGTCGCGATCTTCGACGCACGCGCGCACTGCCCGCCGGCCCATTAATATACCGCAATATCCGCCTCTCGCCTAATCGATTTCCGACTAATATAGGGAGAAAAGAGCGGGATTATAGAGAAACTATCCCAAAATAACGCGGCGAATGAATTTGTAATGTCTACATAGGCAGGAAACCGCGGCGATCGGCGCGCAAATCATCGGGATCGCGCCGTTTGTCTTCGCATATAAGTACACGCGCGCGCAAAAACCACGATCAGATCCGCGTGTATAGTTCCCCTGTGGGGTGTAAGATGCGCGCACATACATATAGTAAACAATTCACGCGAGTAATGAAAGAATCAGACAGGCGTGTCGGAGATCTCTCTTCGTCGCATCTTACTCCGCGCAGCGGTTTTTCGTGTGCAGCGCACGGCTAGCTTCGTCGTCGCGTGCGTAATGTACTTATATTACATACGCTCGAATCGATGCGCGCACGGGGTAGTAATTATACAGCCGTGCGTTTTCGTATCGTTGCCGTATAACATATAGGTATAAGGAGGCGTACGAGCGTTGAACCGAGGACAACTGCTGCGCGTTGTTGTTGTCGCGTGTGGGAGGTGGACTTCCGCGTTGAGTGTGCGCGCGGCTGTTGCGGGACAGCAGGAGGAGGATAATACATAATTGCTGACGTAGAGGTGTGTATAGCCGGTTAAGAAAACTCGAGCGGAGTTTCCGTTGACAAGCCCTCTCTTTCTTTATTTCCCTCTCTGGCGTCTACGGCGCTGCCGGCAGCTCGAAAACCTTCAAGGGTGCCATTAAATATTTTTTAGATGGGCTTTTCTTCGAGGGAGTGTTTTCTGCTTCAACGTAATTGTGAGAAGTAAAACGTGTATTTCCTTGTGAAAATTCGCGTTTAGCTGAAATAATTCATTAACTTCGTCATCCATTTTTAATAATTGCATTTGTGTGTGCCTATAAGTTTTTACCGTTTACTTTGATATAATCAAATTTGTTAAGGTGGCACATTAATAATCAAACACATTTAGATCTTAACTATAAATTTTTTGCTTTATAAAAAGGTAAATACACACACACACACAGACACACACACACACACACATATATTTACATTGAAGATATCAGATTTTATCATCTATACCCTGGTAGACATTTGTCTATTATGAAATGGTCAGAAAGTCAGTAAGTAGCTGGAATAAGTAGCTAGTTAATGACCATATTGAAACGCTTTTTCCCCTATTATTCGCCCATTTAATAGATTGGAAATAGAATGGCATAACCGCAAAATATTCAATTTAAATTTACTCATAGATTTGATGTTACATTTAAGCGCATCCAATTGTAATAGATAGCTTACAAAAATGTAAACAATAAACACAGACTCAAAAAACATTTACAGCACTCCTTTCTTAGATATTAACTGAAACCGATATTTTTCTATTAGATTCTGTCTCATCGTCTCCTCGTCATAAGAACAAACCTTCTACTAGCCATTTCCTAACTAAAAAACTGACCAACAGTTTCTTTTTGTCTCCAATTATAACAACTTTAAAATAGTTAAAAACAAGCTTGTGTAAATCTTTTAAAAAAGCCTTTCTACTTTCAATCTATTAAATGATCGAATAATGTTGGAAAAATCGTTTCATCGCTCAGTAAAACTAGCTATTTCTGAGTAAAATATCGACGGCTGAGCGGAGAAAGAACGTATCTCCGCGTCGTTCTTCATCCTCGCGCCGAGATACCGTCTTCTTCGTCCTCACGCCGAGATACGTCGTTCTTTATCTTCGCACCGAGATACGTTCTTCTTGCGCTCACCCGTCGATATAGAGTCGATTTCTACCAGGGTATTTACAGTCATGATAATACTTTTCTCCTATTTCTGATAGCGTATAAATCTTCTCTTTTCTACAATATATAAAAGCAAAACTAAATACATCAAAACTATAAATCGAATAAGAAATTCAACAAAAGTATCAAAATGTAATTACGTAAATGATTCACGTAGAAAGAATTTATTAATATTGTAAATGAAAACTGCAATTTCTTCTTGCAACTCCCCATAAAAATATCAAAGCACTATCAAGCACTTTATATCAATAAAAAAAATGTGCAAATTACGCTACACTGTAATTCATCATCAAGAATTCCCCTTATACATACACCACAGAGACAGATACATTGTACAATGTCCTACACGAAAAAGCTCGAAGATTCAGTTCTCCATGAATCATTGACGCGTTGAGAATCACTTAATGACGTGTACTATATCACTCGCAAGAGAGCTAGACCACATTTTGCATAATACATCAACTCTGCCATCGATCCTCTGGCTCCGTCAATCCTTTTTCCTCGCTCCCCGCGGCCGCCGCGGTATATTGCAATTACAAGCTGCGACTCTTACGCGATGACTTTTTTTCGTCCCACCTCTATCTATCTCCCTTGTAATAAACGTCTCCTCCGCCGCCTCATTTTTTTCGCTTCGCACGCGTTATATGTGTAGCATTTATTTTTTTTCTGCCTCCCTCCGCCCTATAGCTTTTTTTCACGGACGTAATTGCAATATGTATAGGGAAACAATATATTATACGCGCGGCAACCAAAGGGTAAATAAACCGTGCGTGCGTATGTGTGTATATCCCGCTCCCTGAATTATGATTGTCGCGCCCCCGCGTGCGGAGATGGAGTAGGAGAAAAAATCTCTATCGCGCGCGCGTACGCGGGGTTATGAATGTTTAAGTGAAGCGAGCGGCTGAGAATTTGTAGAAAAAAAGAGGAGCGAGAAATGGGGAGAGGGAAGGGGAAAATAATAATTCGTCTCGAAGTGGCGACGAGTTTTGCATAATTGTAACATTCATTAGCCTCCAGTAATGACAATAAAAACAGTGTAACTCATGCAATAGTTTTGCGATTTTTCTAATTGCAGTATAGTTTCTTAGAGTATGGTAGTTATAGACATTATTCAATTTCGACCATCGTAGTCTAGGAGCCGGGTACCGTCCCGTATGCAATAATATGTCCCCGGATAAAAACAGTTGTTTCTTATAGATTTTAACCCGTAGAATCCGAATATCGAGGTCAAAATTCGAAAAAAGTGGTAGAAATTGTTTAAAATCCGATTGTTTAAACAAATAATAATAAATATTTTTTTTGCCCGGGAGTATTTTTTTCCTGAAAATTTAGCTCACGTCTATTTGCAAAATTTCTATAAACTCAAAATTTGAAAAGTTGTGAATTTTTGAAATTTGATTTTTACGTTTTTTTTTGCAACTTTGATTAACAATAACTTTGAAAAAATGAACTTTTTTTTAAAATAATGAAAGTTTCCTCTTATTCTTTGAGATGAAAACTACCATATTCATTTGCATTATTTTAAGTTTTCCGTTGTTAACTATTTATTTCGTTATTTAATAAATGCTACTTTTTCGATATTTCCTAGCGTTATTTCAGTATACGGTTGGAATAGTGCACGCATCCAGGACTTTTCAAAATCATTATATTTGAAAGTTAAACTAATACTTGACAATTGGTGCGATGGTAAATCAATTCTATCGTATATGAAAAAGCATTAAAGTGCATTGGATGGCTTACCAAAATGTAAATAAATAACATTAACTAAAAAATCATTTGTTGTACTCCTTCTATGAATAATTCAGCAAAATTTTTATTTCTCCATCTGATTCTGTCTCTCTCACTCCTTGTCATAACAGCAAGCCTTCTACTAGCCATTTCCAGACTAAAGAAACTGATCAGTTTTCATACCTTTAAAATGCTCAAGAACAAGCTTGTGCTTGTCTTCAAAAAACTCATTCTATTTATCAATCTATTAAATGGCCATATAATAGGAGAAAAAGCGTTTCACCGGGAGCTAAAAGCTGGACAAGAGAAATTCCCATTTTATAGCAAGTTTCTAAAATAAATAGTCAATTATTAGTTATAAAATGTTTTGGATTTCCACCAAGGAAGGGAAAACGCTATTACTCTATTTTTCAACATGTTCCCAGAATAACCACGTATCTCCATTTTTGTAGAATAAGCCCTCGGAAAAACCACATAACTCCACTTTTCCAATAAGAGACAGACGTTCCTTATTCTTATAAGTGTACCCATAGCAAGGTAGGTGCCCGCATAAAAAAAAATTTGTGGGCAATGTATGGGCCATATGTGGCTCCGGCGCCTCAGCCGAATATGGGCCATAGTTTTTCGACATAATACTTATATGTATCCCACACTTGAAGAAAAAAAAATATGGGACTAATGTGGACATGATATGGGAAACAGTATGGCTAATATTCGGCTTAGGCGCCGGATCCACATATTGCCCATATACTGCACTAATGTGGGTAGTGTGGCCCATATATTGCCAATATATTACCCATACTGTTGCAAATATGTGGGCCACGAAATCGTTTTTGGGCGGGTGTATTAGAAAAAGTACACACATTTGTCCCTACACACGAAAACGACAGCTTCTACAAGCTCCCGTCTGCGATAGTTCATATTTATCATGTATAGTTATCGGAAAAACAATACAATTGCCATTGAGACCGGAAAATCCACGTACCTCCACTAAAATTTAGTTTTATTCCCGGAATAACCACGTAAGTGAAAATCGTTTTCTAAGACATGAACGCTATTTGGTCTAGTTACTATGGTAATAAATATGTTATTTAAATTAGTATTCATAGATGCAGGGGTGCATTTAATCTCATTTGTCTTGATTTTAAACATCGATGCGAAACTAAAAACTCGATTTACTCGAAATCATAAAAACTGGAGATAAGTGGTTATTCCTGCAAGCCACAGAATTTCATAGGCCCTCTTTATGATTTATTTTGTTCAAAACTTTTGTCTGGTCTATTGTCTGCCACCTTAAAAGTAATTTTACGCGAAAATGCTAAGATTTAAGCTTTGTTTCGTTTAAACATATACCAATTCCCCAGGAAGTTATATGTAATCAATTGTAGCGTAAGAAGCCGTTAAACAATTATTTTTTTACCGATTTCACTGGTGGCATTTTCAACCATATTCTTACGTTATCATTGATTGTCTACGATCTTCTGAATAATTAATATTGTTTGAAGAAACTGAGCTTAAATTTTAGCTTTTCCTTTCTACTTTTAGGTATAATCTTTTTTCACATTTTCGTAACACAAATATTTGGAAAGTGACAGGTAATACATGAGACATTTGAAATAAGATAGGGCAGATGGGGAGGGGGTCCAAAGTTTAGACGATCCACTTTAGAATTGAAGTCAACTCTAAACGTTCTCCATTCCGACATAAGCTACTGCAGATTGTGCAAAATTTCGAAATTCTAAATTATGAAAATCATATTTTCGAATGTGACAATTCACCTATTGTCCAAAAGGTACAATAAAGATATTACGAAATAAATCATTAGAAACAAGTTATATTCGTTTTAAAATAGTATTGATGAAATTCGATGTTTTGGACAGTAGGTGAATTGTTACATTCGAAAATATGGTTTTCGTAAATTAGAATTTCGAAATTTTGCACAATCTGCAGTAGCTTATGTCGGAATGGAGAACGTCTAGAGTTGACTTCAATTCTAAAGTGGATCGTCTAAACTTTGGACCACCCTCCGGGTAGACCTTGATAAAAAGGACATATGAGGTGGAATTACGAATACCGGGCTTCATTTTCAGATACCAGAAATTGACTTTCAAAATCTGATTAAAACCCGTTTCCCAGAAGATGTGTGTTCACCTGTAAGTACGTCACAAGTTAGGAGAGGCCATGTTAGTTTGGTACTACAGTGTTTAAGATAATTCTATACGTACTAATAATGACGAGTAGTATAAGTTGAAATACGTAGCTTTCATACTCAAAACATAAAAGATCTTCCTGTTTAACGAAACATAAAAATAAAATTTTACCATGCGGTAACTATTTCCACTCTTCCCTACTTTGAATGACATTTGGAAAATTTTACGCGGATTTAAAATTAAATTGTGATAGCTACAATAGCATCTAAGATAACTTTTTAGACGCTTTTTTTAGCTTAATTGATGTTTTCTATTATCTACTATTGCCAAATGTAATATAAGAAAATGTAATGTAACGTATAATATATCCACTAAAATAGAGTTGAATGACTATTTTTGAAAGCTATAAAACATTACTTTAATGTCCGTCTGTAGAAACCTAAAGTGCAAAAATTAAATAAATTTTAAAATTTTGATTTTCTTGCTAATACCATTCATGTGTGCTCTGGGATAATATCCTGTTAAAGAATGTTAATTTTGGTCATCGATTGTAAAAAAGATGCGCAGTGAATTTAATTCTTATGGACTAAATTTCAAATCTGAACACGCGTTGTCAAAAAAAGATATCGACAAATACGCTTTCACGAACCGAAGATAAACCTAACAAAATAAGAGGTAATAATAACAGTACATAAATAAAAGTAGGAAAAAGATCATGTATATAAGTGCGTTAACTATTAAATTTTTAATAGATACTTTCGCCTCAATAGTTAATGGCAAAAATATTGCGCAAAACTTCAGCATACTTACTAATCATTTTGCTTGTCATATTATATAAAAATAATCATTTCAATTCTAAAGGAACTTCGAGGTTGGCTGAACAACTTACAAGTTGTATTGTCAAAAACATCAACTGATTATTATATCCCAGCAATGTGAGTAATTTTCTAAATTATAAGTAATATTAATTTCTTAAAAATGTGAAAATATACTCAATATATCTGAATTCTTATTGCTCAATGCATCACCGTCAGACTAAAGATAAACTTTTCTAATTGTTGCGATTGCGATTATGTTGATGCCTGTGATGATGAGGCGTATTGAATATATTTTCATACATTTTTTTTGAGCACCCATTATACTTAAATTCTGCCGATCGCTTAAATCCAGTGTTTCAAGGAACTAAGTTACACAGAATTATACCATTTAAGGTACCAACTAATTTACCGCTATTATTCCTAAATGATAAAATTTGTTACTTTTTTCATACCTTATATCATTATTTACAGCTAACAATAAATTCTACAATTCTTCATTTAAGTTTTTTTTTTTATTATACAATATACGAGAAGGCAATTGTAAACTATATATTCAACGTTCCGCTTTACTATGTTTAATTTATTTTATTAATTTTTCGATTGCATTTCTTTATAACCTGGTTATAGTTAAAAATAATACAATATTCCATTAAATCAAAGCACGAATAATTAAACTATCCCGATTCGGAAAGTATTTCCATTAAATCTACTTCCAAAATCTTCTGATCGCTACTACGATACGAAATGACCCATTTCACCTTCCCGACGAAAAAATAAAATACAAATGCAGCCCAAACTTCGACGCTATGAAAAATTTTTATAAAAAAAAACGGAAATCAACACTCAACGCTCTACCCCTCTCTCTCTCTCTCTCTCTCTCTCTCTCTCTCTCTCTCTCTCTCTCTCTCTCTCTCTTCCTCTCTCTTCCTCTCCATGGAAATAAACGAGAACGGGCAAAATTTGAAAGGCCGTTTGTAAAAAATTCAGAAACTGCGCGCACTGCGCGTACTCGTGCGAGAGAGAAAGGCAAAAACGACGAGAGAGATAGAGAGAGAAAGAAGAGAAAAAAAGCAACTCAATCCCCTTATACATTCGTGGCGCATAAGCGAAAACCCAGCGCGCACGCTGCACACACACACACACATACACTCACACACACACACATATGTAGAGTCGCGTATTTTCCGGACTCGCGTCTTTCTTGATTTGAAAGTGGCGAGGCAAGTGACCCACGGGGAAATCAGTCCGACAGGAGTGTACGTATATATACGAGGCACAAGCGCCGCCGGCTCATTTGTCGGCGTCGCCCAATCGCTTTACATAGAGCGCAATGCCCGAAAAAAAAAGAAAAGAAGAGTCCACTTTTCCGGAGTGCGATATGCGCGCGCGTTTTTGTGCGTCCCGGGGCTCGCGTGACTTCGCTAAATTACACGCCGCGCGCTATGCGCAAAAGTCCGAGCGAGTGAGGTGGGATACGCGTAAACGTATAGTATATATGATGCATGTGTATCATTTGTATATGGAAGTGAATTGGATATGTGTGTATAAAACTCGTACGGTATATAAGAGAATAAGAGAGTTATCAGGAAATTATGTCGAGTGATTTGACGTAATTTTCCCTATTTCTTATAGAAGTGTTGGAAGTGAATCGCAATAATAGAAGACTGGAAGAGCCACTTTTACTAAAGCGAACTATTTGCATAAACGTATAAAATTCAATGAGACAAACTTTTACAAAAGTTGTCAACTTCTGCGAGATACCCATCACTGTTTATTTTGCTTTCTCAAAGAGAAAACTTGGTAACGGTGAAATTTTTCGACCGCGAGATTTCGATGATTTCCGATATTTCTGAGCTCCCTGAGTCGAGATATGCATTTTCTAGAAAATGTGTGTGTGTGTGTGTGTGTGTGTGTGTGTATGTGTGTGTGTGTGTGTGTGTGTGTCTGTGTGTGTTTGTGTGTGTTATAAATTTGTCCGCAGCATAACTCGAAACTGGCCAGAGATATCAAGTTTATCTTTGACAGGTATTTAAAGCTTATTGTGAAGTTGTGCAAATTCAATTATATAGTTGATCGGATAATATTAAATCGGTTAAAAAAAATAAAGCAAAATATCGAAAAATCGAAATTTTTTTTTTCGTCGCCGAATTTGGATATTAGTGGGAGTAGGCCCATTTTCTAAAAGATCTCGAAATTACCTATCTACCCATATTTTTTTCGGTCCGATCGGATATTTATTAAGTCAATTAAAAAAAATAAAGAAAAATATGGAAAAATCAAAAATAATTTTTTTTTTACTTTCGGTTTGGGTATCGGTTGGAAGTAGGCCCATTTTCTGAAATGTCTTGAAATTTCCTATCTACCCATATTTTTTTCGGCCCGATCGGATATTACGGTTGAAAGTAGGCCCATTTTCTGAAAGGTCTTAAAATTTCCTATCTATCCATATTTTTTTTGGCCCGATCGTATATTATTAAGTCGGTTAAAAAAAATAAAGAAAAATATGGAAAAATCGAAAATAATTTTTTTCGTCGCTGGGTTTGGATATCGGTCGTAAGTAGGCCCATTTTCAGAAAGGCCTTAAAATCCCCTATCGATCCATATTTTTGTCGGCCCAATCGGGTAATATTAAGTCGGTTAAAAAAATAAAGAAAAATATGGAAAAATCGAAAATAATTTTTTTCCTCTGGGGTTTGGATATCAGTCGGAAGTAGTCACATTTTCTTAAAAGTCTTGAAATTGCCTATCAATCCATATTTTTGCCCGTCGAAATGGATAATATTAAGTCGGTAAAAAAAAAATAAAGAAAAATATGGATATAAAAATAATTACGTGTGGCTGAAGTTTATATAAAGTTGACGGTTTGGATAACTTCTCAGCAACTGTAGCCAATGGGACGCTGCCAAACTTCAAATTTTCGTAGTTCAATGTTCGGCGTAACTTTATAATAACTTTATCAGGACTTTACACGAATATCTTTTGCGTAAATTTCTGGGTACTACGTTCAGCGTAAGTTTAGGATGACTTATCTGGATGTTAATAGTAACTTTATACAAAGCGCTGTGAAACTTTTTCTAAAGTATTGGCGTGCCTAATAAGTTTGGGGCAACTTAATCCCAACTTTGGCGAAACTTTATGTCAGAAGATAATTATTACAAATAATGTTCGGCAAAAGATCAGGTAAACTTTTACAGGGCCTACACGTAAGATATAAACGGTCTACTGCCTCGATAACGCTGCCGGTGGCCAGCAGTTCCATGATCCGCAGAAAGGAAAAGGCACCATTTTCAGATAAGTCTTTCTTCCTATCCCTGGTGGAAGTTGAAATCATTTTTTGAGCAGTAAATGGCTAGTTTGATCCAAAATGGCGAAAAATGGACTCCAGTTTTCTTCCATAAGTGTAACGATTTTTTTAACATATTTTTCACATTTATTGGCCGCAAAGATGATCACAATTTTGTACTATCTATTAATTTGGCATTTTAATGCTAGTTAAAATAGCTAGTTGATGAAGCCATTATAAATCTATTATAAGCGATTTTTTTATGGCAATGAGTAAGAGAGATATAGTCACGTGTCAAAATAACGATTTTGGTTTATATATTATAGAATGAAGCTGTAAATAGTACAAAGACTGCTAAATTTTGTTTATATCCCGGTAAACTATCTCTTAAGAGTATAAGTTTTAAAATATATGATTGAATTGTTATGAAATTTTAATGTAAAGATTTTTAGGTTAGGGCCATTCTATAAAATGGGAGAAGTTGATAAAAAAAAGCGTTACATGTCTGTCAAATAACTAGCCATTTCTAATGGCCAGTTTCTGTTTTCCTTCCCATTTTTAATGGACTAATTTCTACCAGGGATAATACTGTATAAATACTGTATTCTAGACTAACTTTCCAACCTTAATATTTGTATCCATACCTACATTGCAATCATAAAATTTACAATCAAATTCTAGCAAAATGTCAGAGCAAATGCTTTGTGAATTGTTATTTTTATACGTGCATGAATTCGGCGTTATTGCAGAACTTACAATTCATGAATGCTAGAAGTTTAAAGTTTTTGCACGAAGATTATTTTGAAGTATTCCTGCTAGTATCTCTCCCTGCCTGCTTCGTTTACGGTACTTACGTGTCATGAAATGGTATTAGTAGACAATATGTACATAATATATCTATTTCTGAATTATTCTATTTTTATTTGAATTTCAAAAGTTATCTATTCTTATTATTTAATGTCTTTTTAATCTTCAGAAAAAATCTAGCAATATACTATATAGTAGCATTTTTGTTTAACGAATTTTTATCGTGAAAATTATGAAGTGTGTATAAAATCTTTGTAAATTTTGTTTCTAGAGGCCGGCCACCGGTAAGACCACCCTGCAAAAGTTTACCTGATCTTTTACCGAACATTATTTATAATAATTATCTTCTGACATGAAGTTTCGCCAAAGTGGAGGTTAAGTTTCGCCAAACTTATTGTATTAATTATTCACTGATTTCAAGTTTGGCTAAAGTTAGGATTAAGTTTCCCCAAACTTATTGGGCACCCCAATACTTTAGAAAAAGTTTCATAGAGCTTTGTATAAAGTTACTATAAACATCCAGATAAGTCAGTACCCAGAAATGAACGTAGTACCCAGAAATTTACGCAAAAGATATTTGTGTAAAGTCCTGATAAAGTTATTATAAAGTTACTCCGAACATTGAAATACGAAAATTTGAAGTTTGGCAGCGTCCCATTGGCTACAGTTGCTGAGAAGTTATCCAAAACGTCAACTTTATACAAACTTCAGCCAAACGTAATTATTTTTACGCGGGTAAATCGTAAATAATTTTTTTCATCGGTTATACAGAAATTATTCTTTAACATCCTAGAGCTACCACTACAAAATTAAAGAAAGAAAAAAACGCCTAAGTTAGAGGATATTTGAAACCTTCGCCGAGTTATATGGTTTTTGAAATCACTCTATGAGTTGATGGATTTTCGAAGTCTTCGCTGAGTTGGTGGAATTTTAAAGCAAACACCGAGTTAGTAGGTTTTCGAAGAAAACGCCGAAGAGATTTCGAAGAAATGCAATTAATTTATAAATTCAATAAATAGCATGTGATAATACCTTAAACTTTAATTTACAATTTAATAATTACTACATAACTATTTTAAATATAATTTTTTTGACCATTTTGAATAATTGTATTTATGGAAAATCATATATGCAGAAAGAATGAAATTTTATATTAAAATGTACATTTAAAAATATTATTTGATGTAATTTATCAATTCTCTTTGAGAAAGCATTCTGCTAAAGTAGTTAGCAGCGGTTTTTTATATGCTAGTGTTGACCGCAACTCATTACTATATTATTGTCTTCCTCGTCATTTTTTTAAAAGGAGACATAGACGTAGTACCTATCATCTTTGCACTTTTCGTTGCTGTATGATATAAAATACAAATACATGACCGTAATTAACCAATGAAATCGTCGAGAAGAAGACTTTTTCCGCCGAAAATGTCACCCTTCGATTAATCATATTTTTAAGAAAGAAAATCTGCTTTGACCGTGATAAGTAGAACGTAAAGTAAATACGAAATACCAGTATTTGTTCTTTACAAGTGTTATGATTAGAAAAAAATCATTAACTTTCATTGATTCAAACTAATAATTAATCGATTAATTTATAGTATATCATATTAGATCGTGTACACCCAGTGGACAGTGATTCGCGTGGAACGTGCCTCATCAGTTTTAAAATGCTAGAATCCCATTGGACAATTCCAACGTAACGTTAATGGTTACACCCAAATTGGCTAATGGGATTGTAGGATTTTGAAACTGAGGGGGCACGTTCCACGCGAATCAATGTCCATCAGATGTACATGTAATAATCTTTATTAAAAAGTTCAATTACTACGGCAACGTCATTTAGTTCTATAGCTTGAGAATAATTGAATACAATTATGGTTTTACAATGATACACTGCAGCATAAAAACATTTATTTTACTGAACAATGCCATTTTAAAATTCTTATCCGACTTAATGTATGTTTTATAATTGGCTTATACATAGAGGTATATCTTGAAACTTCATTTTTCTCATTTTCTCGATTCCCTAAATAATCCTAAATAAAAATCATAAATAGATAATTTGATTAAAAGTTCCCGTCTTAGTTTTAATTTCATAACAACCCTAAATTCATATACACACGTATTTAGTCCAAAAGAAATGATTCTTTCATACGTATTAAAATTAAATTTATAAATTATCTACTATATAGATGACGTTTATAAAACAATGTTGAATTTATGAACTCAAAGTATTTAACTTCAAATTTTTACTCCATGTAATAGGGGTTCCAACAAATTAGTTGGACACTATAACTACTATTCGAAAAACCAACTTAATCATCACAGAGCCACTATAGGTATTAGATTTGGCCAGAATTTTAATCGTTACATCAAACGCTTTATCCGCCAGGTGTATACACAATACCTTTTTAGTGACGTAATATGATAAAAGGTAAATAAAATGATGTTGAAATTTTTCGTCTTTTAATATTTATTAATTTTTCCAGTCAAGCATTTAAATTCAAATATTATGCGCGCATTAAGAAAATGAAGAAAAAATGTTCAACAGTATAGTTCGTTCTCTCCGAAACATTTATTTACCCGCCTCCAACCGAACAACAAAATAGGTCAGCTGACCTCTCCATTTACATACGGAATCACCCATCAACGCAGGAGCGCGCGTCAGCCTCTTCTATTTCTCCGCACCGAAGGAAACTAATCTTCTCCCCGCGCCCTCCGCGCGCGCGCGTAAGGCCGGGGCCACAAATTTTCAATTTCGATCCGGCCGTCTTACCCCAATTTCCCGAAATTTCCCGTGTGCAATTCCCCGCGGAGCCCGGAAAAGCCCCGCGCCCTCTCCCTTTTTTCCTCTCCTATACACACGTCCAAGGGTTAAAGCAATCGTGAGGAAAGAGATAGAGAGAGCGATGCCATAGAAGTCTGCTGCAGCGTGAATTTTTCACGGCGATGAATTGAATTTATGGCGTTGCGTGACGCGCGCGGGAGGGGAGAGAAAAAAACGGAGAGGACGAGGACGCTGGCTAGACGCGTGGAAAAGATACGAAGTGGAGCCGACGCGGCGGAACGCGGTAGCGAGTCCTTGAGGGAGCGAGCAGCGTGATTTATGCGCTGCGACATGTGCGCGCACGCGTGTGTTTCGTTATGGCTTTTCCGTCGATTGTCTGGCTGTAATGAAATTACGAGGTGCAATGCGTGTGGAGGGGGATAGCTTCCGATCCAGGGTTTCCTTATTGGATTCGTATTATTTGGAGGGGCTTCTACAGTGGGTTACGTACCTACAGCGTATAATATAAATCGTGAAAATAAGCTTTTTTTTAACATTCTTCACTTAATTTTATGAAAGGTTTGTATAAGGAGCAATGACTGATGTTATTGTTTCCTTCAGAAAGCTTTGCAATAGTATGCAGATTTAAATTTTGTGGAAAACAATATTTAGTAGTACGCGTTTGAGAGAGTCATTTGGAGTCGAGATAAATTTTTTTAAAATATGTGTATGGATGTATATGCGTGTGTATATTATACCGATGAGGACGGGACTCAAACTGTCCCACCCGTAACAATCAATACATTATACATCCCTTTTTTTATTTGTATTTTATATATACAGTTTTATTCGGACTGATGTATATTGACAAATTTTTGTGTATTAATTATTGGGATTAAACATTAACACAACCCTGGTAGAAATGTTAATGAGAAGCTAGCTATTTTTCAATTAACTTTGTGGCTAAAACCGAACATTGATTGTATTTCATAATTATCTACCAATCTGAAATAAATTATGGCATTTACACTTCATAAAATATGTATTTTAAGTAATAGTAGAACTTTTAGATGAATTATATTATTTTTGCATTATCATTTTTGCTAAAAACGCTTCCATTTAATTAACACCTTAGCTATAAAAATGCTTAATTTTCTACCAGGGAAGGAATCGCCAGTTTGTACGAAAATAGCGAT
The DNA here is from genome assembly GCA_036365515.1 of Torymus aiolomorphi. NCBI lineage: Eukaryota > Metazoa > Arthropoda > Insecta > Hymenoptera > Torymidae > Torymus > Torymus aiolomorphi. Next base: position 157,090,787 of record CM070877.1, read on the forward strand.
TTCACCGAATTCAAACGAAATTATGTTCTCCTTTTAATATAAACATTATTTAATACTAGTATCTAGGTTTTTGGTTTAGCTCAACGGGGAAACATGGGAAACAGCTTCGTGAAGAGAAGCAATGGAACAGGTGGGAGAAGGAGAAATTTGGAAGATTTTAAACGAAGATAGAGGCAAAAAGAACTAGAGAAGAAACCTGAGGAAGGAGCGAAGAGAAAAGCAGAACAGGAAATCCAACTAGACTGGAATAGAGTAGCGAACTCCAATTATTGGAAATATTACGGAAGGTGGAAGAAGGATATCGGAGCAGAAAAATACTGGAACGAAAAGGGGATACCAACGGAATGCAAAGAAGGCAGAAAGGGCTATAAGGATTGGAATTGCAGTCTATGTAGGAGAAAAGAAGAAAAATTGGAGCATATTTGGGTATGCAACGAGGCAAGAAAGAAAATCAGGAAAGAATGGATAGTAGAGGTGGACAAATGGAGGGGAGAAAGCAAGGGACTTTAACTGATAGAGAAGCTGGTAGAACTATTGGGGGGGGGGGGGGGGGGTAAATCTAGGAACATGCAAGTATGCAAGGGCTTTTGAATGGTGGGCAAAGAAGGCAGAAGAAAATAGAGTTAGGAAAACAGAAGAGAAAGAGATGGTCGCTAGAAGCGAAGGAAGTGATGAAGAAAGAAGTACAGAAGAATTAGAATAAAAATGGGTAACAATGAAGCAAATAACTAAGTCATTTCAAGTAATAAATAATTTAATCTCTTAGATAATTTTTTAATTTTTTAATTTTTTATACAATGCAAATTTAGGTTATCTTTTTGATATATAATATTACATGTTATTTAGATCTTAATTTTTGTAAAATACAGGTAGCTAATAGAAGCCATGTGATGTGATATTACTTATTAGCGATAGTATTATACAAGTTACTAGTTAATGCAACATAAGAAGATCAACCTCGAATACTTTATATTTTTTGTATGGTTTATATTTTTGTAAGGGGATGTATTATATGAGTGGGGGTTGGTAAAAAGCAACTACGACTGTACCTGATAATAAATAAATAAATTATGTAAACAGTATTTTCAGTTAGAAATATACAGTTACAAATTGAAGAAATGCTACGAACAAATGAATCTAATAAAAAAATCTATAACTATAATAATAAAATATGCATATCGTCAAAGATAGTAAAACCCGTACTTTATAATTTCATCGCACCCTTTAGTTATCATGAACGGCAGCAAGCTTCCTGAAATAAAGCCAACCGCAAACATTAAAAAAAAAAAACATTCCGCATCAAATCAGCGCGCGGCGGATAAAAGTCATTCCGAATCAAATATCCATGATCCGTGCAACGCGAAAGTTTAACACCCCGCCTGCAGTCATCGGGGCGATCGGAAGTCTGTGTCATCGCACCGCACGGCGGCGCGCGGGACTTTGAATAAAGCGACCGGCGTATTAAAGTTTCAGCGCGCGTCGTAAAGATCCAACGACATAATATACTTACCGGGGAGCGCATATCACACGTGTGCGTAATGCCCGCGTAACGCCCCCCTCCCCCCCTTGCGCGTGAATGACAATGACTGCGCGCGAGAGCGAGTGCATATTAAGTGTCCGTGGGTGTGGTGGGTGTACGCATGCGGTCTCCGATTGACGAGGGAATGATTTACGAGAACTCGTGAGGAAACCATGTGGGGCTGATGTTGCTTTGGTTGCGGAATGGAATTTACAGGTGAGGAGGTGAATTTTAGGTTTTTAATGCTTTGGGAATGGTTATTTATTCTCGAAATCTGGAATAGCGAGAGTTCACTGTTTTAGTTTGGAAAATTGAAGTATTTAGTGATCTTAGTGGTGCTGCTATTTTATTCAGTTATCGAGTAATACAATTTTTAACAAAACAACATTTATTCTGTAACTGATAAATAAATAAAGTATTAAGAAACAGTCATAATTTCAATAATAAATTTTAAATGAAAAGCTATAGGTATCTTAAAAATGTACTAGACTACTCAATTTCAAATTATCTGCCGTGTATTAATGTGTACTACATACTACATATAATGTGAACTTAGAACAACATTTCCAAAATCATTCCTACGAAAGCAAATTCTATTCGACCGCCACAATCCACCCCATCACAAATAAAAAGAAACCCGAGCGACCATCGCAACAAACCCCGTCGTTTCTCTCCGCGGCCACGTAAATCATGTACAGCCCCAGGCGCGTACTCGTTTCTGCATGGGTATAATTAATACGTTTATCCGTCGTTGTCGAGCGAGCCGAGCGCGATCTGGCCGCACCGTCCTCCCCGTTTATTATCCGCCCGCGCTCGCCTTTTTCCGCGCGCGCCGTTAGCAATTATATTACTTATTTCAGCCGTGGCGATTGTCTCGAGATGAAATTGTGTGCTAGTATATAGTAAATAAGTATAAAGTACGTCGCTCGCACGGTTCTTCTAGTCTTCGCCACGTCGCGACCTGAACATGTTTTCCTCACACCTGGGTGACCCGGGGTTTTTCTCTCTCGTTGCAGACTTGTGTGTGTGTGTGTGTGTGGTGTGTGTGTGTGTGCGTGTGCGTGTGCGTGTGTGTGTGTGTGTGTGTGTATAATATTCATGCACGCCTTTCCTAGTTTATATTTTTTCATTTATAATTATAGAATACTAATATAATAATATATAACAACAAATACTTTCCACTTCATGATTGAATTTTTCTTTAATCAACTTTCCAACTCAAAAACTATATACGTTTAAGGTTAGAAAATACATTATCTAATACGAACTTTGAATTAATATTAATTCAATAACTTAATAATTATAAAGAATATATATTAAAATATATTAAATATATATTAAAATATATATTTTATCAATTTATTCAAACGCACATAAAAAAATGTTCTGGATTCAAATCGAAATATTCATTTTATATCAGATAACATTTAAAATGTTGGCGCCATTCAAACCGGATATTTACTCATTAGCCAATCACATCACTTCTTTAAATGCTTTAAAACATCCTGCCCTCGCTTTTTAAAGAGAGGATCAAACGCACATAAAAAAATTTGTGGATTCAAATCGAAATATTCATTTTATATCAGAGAAAATTTAAAATTTTGGCGCCATTCAAACCCGATATTTACTCAAACCGGATATTGACTCAATAGCCAATCACATCACTTCTTTAAATGCTTCACAAAATCCTGCCATCGTTATTTTAAGAGAGAAAAAGCTAGAGGTTCGTGGAGAAGAAAGAAAAATTTGTCATGACTAATTTTTATTTTACTTTCATAATTATATACAATCATTGATAATTTCGTTTTAGAAATAATTAAACTGTCTTGGTTGCACGGGGCTCTTACACTAAAATTATCAAGTTTATAAATAGAAAAAATAGGAAGTATTTTATCAGAATGGTAAAATGTTAGATGGATATTTTCTCAGAAAATATACTACCGTTTAAAATATTTTCCGAATCCGATACTGTAAATTCCGAACAGGAGCTATTCAGAACAGAAAAGGAATATTTACCCTTCTATCATAAGATATTCTAATTTGTTCTTTTCCTTTTCTAAGAAATACTCATCTATAAAATACCTCCCCCAATATATATATACATACAATATATATACAATATATAATTACAGCAGTCAATGAAAGAAGTAAAAACAAAGTTAGGCTTCGCCCAAATCTCTGAGACTACACTTCCTTATACCAAGGACTAATATAATTGTTCTTGCAACATTGATAAACTTGTTCATTTTATCCAAATAAATTTTCATGGTTAAAATGGGATATGCACAAATGAAGGAGTATGGAAACAAATTTAATAATACTTTAAACATCATTCAAAATAATCCTCTGGGAGCAGTAAATCGCAGTTTATTATTAAAACGAATCAGCGTCACGCGTATTACTAATTATACAAAAACAAATAATGCTCGTAATCCTATAAGTATCCACTTACGCTTTCCCTATTCATTTCCCGAATCACCGACGGTCCGCTGGCAGAGATATGTAATAACACAGCCGCGCAACCGCACTAAGACGGGCAAAAATCATTTGGCCGTGCGCGGCAACAACCCTTTTCCGCCGCGTCATCAAATCGAAAATTCATACCCCCAAATTTCCCCAGAGACATAAACGCGCGCTCGCCCGACAGTCGTATTTATATACATATACACACCGCCAATTATCGCATTTCCTTTGTGTTTTCCTTTTCCTTAAACGATCGCGTGGGAGGCTGCGGCTCTCGCATATATAATACGCACTGTACGCTCGATCGTCACTCGAGCGCTTGCGATGCTATTCCCGCGGGCGCGTCCTACTTACTCCTTAACCCTTTGCGGGTCACGCGTTACTACGCACTGCGAGTTGCAGGCTTAAAAATTCATAGACCGCCGAAAACTTAAATGATCAGTCTGCGCTTTGCGCGCGGCGAGCTCGAGAAAACACGCGGCGAATTATAAAGATGGGCTGGGAGCAGAGGATAATAGTAATTAAGTTGCGGATGGGGTTTAATAATTCACGTTGCCAGAGGTATTTCGTTATTGCTCTTTTACTGTGCTGGGGAGACCAGTTGCGGTTATTGTGTCGCGGTTGATTTGCGAGAAGTTCGGGGATTGTCTTGGAGTGAAGAAATTATCCAGTTTTATTAAACTTTGTGAAAAATATGTTCAACAAACACGTATATATTATATGAACAATGAGAGAATTTATACTTCAATGTGCATACAATAAACTAGGCGATCTACACTCAGAAAAACGATCCTCTGGTACCAAAATAAAATTCCTCCCGAAAAAATCTTCCTGTAATAAGAAGGACTTCCTCCTACGCGGTAAAATCGTAATTCGATCACAGGAACCGTGGTCTCCTGTTATAGGAGGCCAGTCCTCCTGCAGGAGGAGAATTTTACGTTTTATTACAAGAATATTATGTGTCAGTAATAGAGGAATGATATTTTGGGTCTTAAGTCATCAAAATTCTATTTTATAAATATCATTAAATTGCAGTGTAAGACAAGTTTTATAGATAACAGATGACACTAGGACTACTATATAAATATTTAAAATAACTAAAGTCTTTTTATTTATACATTCCTGTATAACAATTTTATTTTTACATTAATTATTTATTTATTTGTTAATAATTATTATATATACGGGAGGAATTTTTTTTATTGCGATGCGACATTGTACCAAGCGGATATTCCTCCTTCCATAGGAAGATATTCTCTTGGCCCTATTTTTAGCGGAAATCCTCTTCCGACAGGCAGATTCTCGTTGATACAGGAAGATCGTTTTCTGAGGGTATTCTTTAAAATGAGCAATATAATCAAGCACGCATTTGAGAGATTTATTTTATAGAAGACGCTTATGTAGCAGCTGGCTCCATCAATCGGGTCCCGAAGTCCACTCAGTAAACTCTTAATTGTTGAATTGTCGGTAAGCGACTTGCTTTTTTTTAGATAATAAAAACCCTTAAATCTGGGCTATTTTTATGGAACATCGATCTACTAAAGCTTCAATTAAAGCTTTTAATAAAGAAAAATCAGTCGAAATTTGGCAATCATATAGTAAATGACCTTTTTTTCTAGATCGAAAAACACATAAATCACCAAAAATGACCAATTTTTCGCTCTTTTTGTAATTTTTCGGAAAAAAAGTCTTCTACGATTATTCAGACTTCTTTATTATTCCTCTATTGCAAAATGAACATTTTGAATTTTGGTTCAATTATGTACTTTGTTAAGACTTGAGATTTGCTTTTTGCCTTTTGAATCTGAAATATTGCAGTTTTCAAAAAGTTAAAAGCTTCTGCGAGATTTGCTTTTTTATATATATATATTTGTGTGTGTGTGTGTGTGTGTGTGTGTAGAGAGAGAGAGAGAGAGAGAGAGAGAGAGAGAGAGAGAGAGAGAGAGAGAGAGAGAGAGAGAGAGAGAGAGAGAGAGAGAGAGAGAGAGAGAGAGAGAGAGAGAGAGAGAGAGAGAGTCCAACAAGGCATGTGAACTCAACAACGGACCCGAGCGAAAACGGGACGGAGCCTCGCGTTCACCGAACATCTACTCTCGGTATACGCTAATAAATTGCGCTCATGCGTTGCGTTTCCAAGAAGTCGCCCACTTAAAAGGGCGCGATGTTCAAATTATTCGTCACAACTTTCACTGTGTAAGAGGAGCCTTTTTCATACAACGATAAAATGTTACTTAATATTTGTGAATTTATTTGCTTTTGATAATTTATTCCATGATATTTGAAAGATATCAATACTATAATAAACCATTCATAATAGCTCACATGTTTGTTTTACGTAAGAAGTATAGTATTAATTACATTCAGTATTCACTACTCCATGTGCAATATTTAAAAGTAAATATGTAATGAAAACTCATAAAATTACCAATGAGTATTGTTTATATAACAACATGAAATACTACAAATAGTATAATACATCGAATGCGAAATTACTTTTGGAATATAAACGTCTTCGTGATACAAAATTTAGACAATTTATTAAAATATCGCTATCTAAAAGAGAAAGTTTCGAAATGTATGTCAAACTAATTTTCAGACTAATGAAAAGGTAATTTTTAATAATCAAAATCAATAAGAGCAATCTTTTAAATATAATTTTAATCAAGCGAAGAATATAGCGCAAACTTTAATACTTCAAAGTATGAATTAAACATAGCAAAACCGTCGTCAAAACCGATTTTTCGCCAATTTGAAGTGCCTCTAATATGTTTGCTCTGGAATAGCTCGCCCAGACTGAAGTCAGTTATTTATGCATCATATAAAAAATTAAAAGTATAAATTCTACACCGTTTATCAAATCATGTTTGAATTTGCAGACAAAAATGAAATCAATGAACTTAAAATTGATAGAATGACTGTAACTCGCGACTTATCCTGGTTTTGTCTCCTTTATTTAATATTTTACACCTACCAGTAGAGCTAAAACTTTGTTTGGTATCTAATTGTATTTTAATAAAACGAAAGCAGCTATCTTGCAAAAAAAAACAATGTTTCTATGCAATATTTATTTTCATATAGAAGGTAGTGCACTATGCATATAGGATTTCTGCAGGTAGACTAGTTCAAGTTTATGACTGATACACGGAAAAACTTTTGAACTAAAAATTATTTTTTTTATGGCCTCATTGCTAAGTGTATGGAGACATCCATGAATATGACAAGCTGATAATTAATCATCGATGCCATCACAATATCTGTGCCACAAAGACTCTCTGATGTCCTCGTGAAAGGCAGACCGTATCCCTAAGTAAGGACGAGCATATTTTTATATGTATTTCATCCTGATTACAATCTTATTTTACTAACAAGGAGAGCTTCTCACTTCCGGATCACGGATTTGCCCAAAACTTCGGGATGTTATTTTTTGAGCTAAAAAAAATTAACTCCTGTTTTAGGATTTTGTTCATTGGGCTCTACGGACAAAGATAGTGCAGTTTTTCGAAATATCTGGGAAAAATAGATGTCCACGGAGATCTGAATAAGTTGATAGCTAAAAGTGTCAGAATAATCGTACAAAAATAAACACAACATAGACATCAAAAGCTTCAAGCTTTGATTAGTTTAAAAATATTGATTCTTCAGAAAGTTATAAGCAATCAAAGACAGCATATGAAAATGGTTAAAAATTTCCCAGTTTTTTTTTTATTGCTAATAACTTTCTATAGAATTAATATTTTCAAGGAAATCAAAGCTTAAATTAAAGCTTTTTCTGATGTTTATTTTCTGCTTATTTTTGTATTTTTATTCTGATATTAGACCTCCGTTCATACCTCCTAGATATTTCGAACCACTACTCTATCTTTGTCCCTAGAGCCCAATGGAGAAAATCCTAAAATAGTAGTTTATTTTTTTAGTTTAAAAACTGACGCCCTGAAGTTTTAGCCAAATCCATGATCAGGAGTTGACAAGTGTAAGTAAATACCTAATATGTAAATAAAATTGATTTTGTTTATTGGGCAACACCTACATATGTTATTTACAAAAAATCTCCTTAATGATATTATTACAATATCACAAACTCATGTATTTCAATGAAAAAACTAATTCATTTTATAATAATTAGCATTACTTTGTACGTTTTTCAAAAACCTCAAATTATCAAAATTCTCCTGAAACAATTCAAAACAAGGAAAGCAAGTCTTAATTCCCTTAATTTACCTCTCCCCCAACTCTCAGTCATCATCATCATTCACGCGCGCGACAACACCATGCGTAATATATATATAATATGAAGCTCGGATCGATGCATCGCGAAGCACATATGACTTAACGCGCACTTATTTCGATATACCTATATATATATACCACATAACGCGTTTATTGCTTGCACCTCGGCGCGCACAATCATTAGAATCGCGCGCTTACCTGCACGGTTGAGACAATAAGGGAAAGAGCAATACACCCGCGCGCGAGAGCGCGGAACGGGCAATCAATCGTCCCGTAAGTAACGCGCGCGCACACTTTTTTCTTTCTCCCCGACGGGGGCAGGTGGGGGGCGTGTTTTCATTCGAGAATGGATAGGTGGTCGCATGGAAAATTCATGGGGCCGAGAAAGAGAGAAAGAGACGCCACACGCGCCGAGCGCGATTTTATCGCCTCCGTGATGTGAAATTGTGAAAATTAGAGGAGATCGAAAAAATTTGTCCCTTCTACCTGATATTTAAGATTAATTGGTCGATGGTATTATAGATGATTGGATGAAATTAAATCAAATTTAATAAATGAAAAACGTTGGATTATTAATATTATTATGGAGAGCATGCTCAGTACACTATACCAATAGTATACTGATAAAAACTTTTCTTGATTTAATAAAATCATTTGCTCAAAATACAATTTTATACTTGATTAAATTTTAATGAAACTTAACTGATTTATTTCAAATGAATGCTTATAAAATTCGTAACATATTTCATTATATAACTTTTTATTATAAAACTTTATATCGTTGAATTTAGTAAACGCATTTTACACCATATAGCTAAACTAGTAGGAAAATTGATACAATTATCTTATTGACGCATTTACCAACGAAAACCTTTCAGTGCTGTATGACTCATATAATCTACAATACTTTTAGTTATTGTAGAACAGTTTTCTCAATTTAATTTATTGCTGCTATTTTCTTGTCATGCAAATTATATGAACTTGACTGAGTTCAAGATCTTCAATGGACACTGAAAAAACGAACCCTGTAATTGGTATGTGCAACGTAGGGCACAACGCGGGAATACGGAAGAATGCATAAGTGTACCTAAAAATGTTTCATGTGCAAAATGGTACATTCTTAGGTATTCTTATGCCGCGTTGCATCGTACATCACACATTTATACCAATTAGAGGGTTCGTTTTCTACTTATAATTGAAGATCTTTAAGTGAGTCTAGTTCATGTGCTTCGGACGGCAAGCAAATAGCATCAACAAATCACTTTTAAAAAATCGTTCCTCAATAGTTAAAAGTATTGATTGCTCATATTTGCCATCAATTTTTGTAAATCTTAACGTTAATGTAGCGCTAGAAATTATTGAAATCGATCTGTTGCTAAAAATGCTTGCTTTCGTAAACAACAGAACATTTCAATGATAAAAATACAATATCAAAAACTAGGGTTTCACAAATGCTATTGAAGTAACGAATTTAGATCTTTTTAAAAATTATACTATTTTTGGCCTCAGCACTCAATTACTTATTTAACATTATTGATATTGGTACATTAATTTACTCAATTAAATGAAACACAACAAGATAAGATTTTTTCCTAATTCAGATTCATTTTGTTATTGTATGTTTTGGTAGTTCCATATTTACTTACGATCATTATAAAATTTAATGAACGTATGAAGTATAATAGTATATATATACATAATTGAGTGAAATTTCAGAACATTCTGGCGATTCAAAATTTTAATGTAAAATTTTAAAATTGCAGTTTTTAACGTTCCTCAGGGGGAAATGCCCTACCGGCCCAATGTTGGCACATTACTGTTTGCCATATTGACGGTACTGGCAAAAAGTACTGCGCCATTATTGTTGCAACACAGAAATGATAAGAACAAATCTAGATTTGAAATCAGTACTGATCCATTACAGAAATTAGTACGGCAGCCGACACTTCACTTTTTATTTACACAATATGATACAATATGTAGACTTATCGGTGAATTTGTGAATTATTATTTAAATACTTATTTAGGTATTCTGCTAATATAATTCTGTTTAAATGTACGGCATTTACGTGCGATTAGCCAAACTATTAAGAAAATAATTTTTCTCAAAAATAAGAGGCCAAATAAAAGGTTATGGTGACTAGTCGTTTGTTTTATACTGACATAACACCGGCAGTCTGCATTGTGCCAGTATATATCTTGACTAAATCATGGCTAATGTATCGAGCCAGTACTGGTTTGCTATACCGGCCGATTCTTAACAATTCAGTAATGAGACAAGACTGGACCAGCATTGGCTTAAAATTGTATGTCTTCCAGTACAGAATCAGTAACGGCCCGTTCTGCGGTCAATGCCTATATATAAGTGCTACATGATACTTACAAGGAGAGCACCAGGAATGCGGGTCCTGGATTCGGCTGAAACTGTAGGAGGCACTTCTTTATGATAAATAATGAGACACGTGTCTCAGGGTTGTTGTAAATGGGCTTTTTGTTCCGAGATTCAAGCTATTTTATGTCTAAAATGAACTACACTGAAAAAAAAATTTTATATGTTCAAGGAAATCGGACTCGTTTCAAGTAAAATTTACTTAAAACAAGTAATATTTACAGGCGCGATTTCTTTCAAAATATCACATTTTTTCAGTGTATTTTTGATAAAAATTGTATCTTTCTGTGGTTATAGCTTTTTGAATATTTCGGTATTGGAAATGGATTAGAAAGTTTATAAAAGAAGGAAAAAAAGCTTTAATTTAAGCTGTGTTTCATTCAAAAATGTCGATTTTTTCAAATGTTATAGGCTATCAAAAATACAGTAAGAAAATCACTAAAAATTTCTCATTTTTTTCAAGCATTTAACGGGTGGTATTTTAAGCTATCTTCTAACTTTATCTTTAATAGTCTATAACTTTTTAAAAAATCGACATATTTTAATGAAACACAGCTTAAATTAAAGCTTTTTTCTCCTTCTTTTATAAACTTTTTAGTCCCTTTGTATAGCCGAAATATTCAAAAAGCTATAATTAAAGAAAGAGATCCCATTTTTATCGAAAATTGTTCATTTTAGACATAAAATAACTTGGGTCTCAGGAAAAAAGGCCCATTCACAAAAACTCCGAGATACGTGTCTCATTATTTGTCATAACGAAGTACCACCTACAGTTTTAGCCAAATCCAGGACCCGCATTCCTGGTGCTCCCCTTGTTAGTAAAAAATAGACTTTATAATTAATTACGAAAGACAGTTCTTACGATATTAACAGAAAACGGATATATACTAATTGGCATTATTATAAACATAATTAAACGGTTTAACGATCTATTCTCAAGTTATTGAACCATATGAAGTTTGGAAATATGTATAATATGTATATCTCATGCGTGTATGTTATAAAAAAATATTTTTATACTCATGGTTTGACTTATTTTTTCTATTTATGTGAATATAGTCGTTACATATGATATACAAATATAAACAAGGCAGTGGAGGTCAGTTATTATTAATAATCTTCCAAGCCCTGTACCCTGTAGTATCAAATAAATCGGTTGAGATGAACCCGCCCTGGTAGAAATTTTAACCAACGGTTGGCGAACTATCTGTCAATTTTTAAATTAAAAACGTCCCACCATGATTATGTGGCTATGGTTGACTAATAATAACTATTTATATGTGTAAATATATAATATTATATATGCTTTAAAATATAATCATAGTTTAAAATAGTTTTAATTAAATTTCGATGTTAAACTTAAGTAGAAATACCTCCATTTGATTAACATGTTAACCAACAGAGTTGGTTTATTTTCTACCAGGACAAGAATGAACCACTGAAAGTTATGATCTTATAAAGTTGATTTTGATATCTCTTATCCTCCGCGCATATCAGATAAATCAAGGTAGCCACCTCTACAGATGTTTGACATTCATATAGGTATACGTATTTGACATCACACATCTATACTATAGTCAAAGTGCGGATTCAATAAAAATTTTGTCGGGTGATAATTGCATAATATGACGCTACTATATTGAATTAATTAAAAAAAAAAATAATTAAAATAATTGCGCCAAATATGATGTTTATAAACTACAGTTTATGGCCCGTAAACTGTTTGTAACTCTGACACATAGACGAAGTCGCACGTTTTAAAATTTCTGTCATGACACTTCATATGTAAGATCGAAATGCGCGAGACGAGTCATAACAATTTAGACATTTACAAAGGTATCGAATATCTTTCGAACCCCTTTATCAGCTGCTAGAATACATTTTTGTTCTTTGTATAAACAAACAAAACAATGCAGTTAAGTCGTTATTTCGGTAACTGTGCAGTTAAGCGGTTTAGGGAAATTGTTCAAATAAGTTAAAAAACATAGTTATTTTTTTTATATATTTTTTAAATATTCATTCCCACGCATGCGCCTCCCAACGGAATATGCGTCAAGTCAACGGAATTCGGTAAATCGAGTACCAAACGTTACTCGGTTAGGGCGTTCGCACGCTAAAAGAATAGCAATATGGAAATAAGAAACAGCATTGAAAATATATCTATATACATGACGAATAAGCGGAATAAGTTTCTTATTCCTCATATATGTAGATATATTTTCAATGCTATTTCTTATTTCCATATCGCTATTCTTTTAGCGTACGAAGGCCCTTACTGTTCATGTACACTCACCCCATCGCCCAAAATAGGTATGTCATAATCTGTTTATTGTATAGTATTAACTTCAAAATGGTGCTTTTAATTAAATATAAATATTCAGTTAAGTGGGTTATTACGGGCACAGGTGCAGTTAGGTGATTATGCACTTAGTTGATATTTGCTCTTTGAACGCGTTTTAGATTTCCGGACCAAATCTACATGAAAAAGCGTAGTTAGAAGGTATAAATTCCGGTGCTAACTCAATTTTGACCCTCAAGTGGGTTAAGTCGTTATTCCTATTGGGACCTTGAATAAGTTCTCGCTGTTTTTTTGTGAAAATTGATGCTTTATTTAAAGTATGTAATAAAAAGCATGTCACTCAAAATATTGCTTATCACTAGTTACTACTTTCTCCCATCTTTCTGGCAATTTACGGATTCCATCTGGGAAGAACTGCTTGTCTTTTGAAGCTATCTAAGAATCGATCCATTTTTTGGCATCTTCATAAGAATGGAAGTGCTGCTCAGCCAAGCCATGAGCCATCGACCGGAACAAGTGATAGTCGGAAGGAGCAATGTCTGGGCTATACGGCGGGTGAGGTAGGACACCCCATTGAAACGCCTCCAAAGTTTCTTTGACGACTTTTGCAACATGTGGCCGACCATTGTCATGTAACAAAATCACCTTGTCGTGTCTCTGCTCGTACAGCGGCCGTTTTTCCTTTAGGGCTCGGCTCAAACACATCAATTGTAGTCGATAGCGATCTCCCGTGATAGTTGCGTTTGGTTTCAGCAGTTCATAATAAATTACACCCTGCTGATCCCACCAAATGCAGAGGAGAAGCTTCGAACCATAGATATTTGGCTTTGCGCATGATGTTGATGCATCGTCGGGCTTAACCCATGATTTTTTACGCTTAGGAATATCGTACTGTATCGACTTTTCATGGCCAGTCACGATACGATGCAAAAAACCTTTCCTTTTCTGCCGTTGAAGCAGCACTTCACACGTGAGAAAACGCCGTTCGACGTCTCTCGGCTTTAACTCATACGGCACCCAATGTCCTTGCTTCTGGATCATTCCTAACGTTTTCAAACGTTTCAAAACTGTTGTCTCATCTACTCGTAATGATTTTGCAAGTTCAGCTAGCGTCTGATATGAGTCTTCATTTAGTAATTCCTCCAATTCTTCGTCTTCAAACTTTTTTGGTGCACCAGCACGTTCTTTATCTCCAAGATCAAAATCGTTATTTTTGAAGCGTCGAAACCAGTCTCTGCATGTCGTTTCCGACAGAGCATGGTCACCGTAAGTTTCAACAAGAATCCTGTGCGCTTCAGCTGCAGATTTTTTTTTTAATAAAATAGTGCAATAAAATTCCCCGCAAATACTCTTTACTTGGCAAAAACTTGACATTTTTAGTAGTAAGAACAAAAAATGCTGTTTACACTATGACGAACTAACATATTACACTTAAGTTCAAGCTTACCAACAGTACTTCCTTATAGATGCGTTAGCATCTGAAATTACGTACACTTAGTCCTGGTAACGCCATCTGTTTGGAAAGAGAGAGAACTTATTCAAGGGCCCAATAGAAGCCACAGATTTGTTTAAACTGTCGGTTCACGAGTTTTTTAAAATTCTCAGTAAAGAATATATTGCAATATTGATATTTTGAAAATGCTTTGCTGTAAATAACGTACTACAAAATGTTCAAAGTAAATTTTTTTGAATGGACAATAAGGACGAAAATTCGTCTCCCGAGTACCTCTTCTTTAGGCTCTGTGTCGCCTCACGAAAAAAAAATTGACTCTATTATGACCTCATTGCTGAATCAAACGTCGTGTACACTACATTATTTTACAACAAAACTGCTGATCATCCACTTACTGAAGTAAAACCTAAATAAAACTTTCTACGAAAGTATAAAATAAGGCAAGTATCTAAGTTTTTTCTGTGTAAATCTATAAAACAATAATATTTATGACTTTTTAAAAGAAATCAAATAAATGCTAGTGAAATAGTTTTTACTTCTTTGAGTCAATATATGCTCAACAAATTATATGTAAATACATTCACATTGTTCACTGCAAATCAAACAAACGAAAGTTGTGAAATCAATTTTTAATAGTAAAGTAATGTAAACAACTCTCCAAAACCATCACTGTATGACTGTTCTCAGAAATTTATTCAAATTTGTTCATCCTTCTATACAAATTAAACACAAGAAAGTACTGAAATCAATTTATTGTAGTCAGGTATCGACATAAAACTTTTTGTACCTCGGATGTAAAATTACATTCTGCGGCCTCGTTGTAATTTGAAAATTATTCAGCCAGTGGGCATAAAGCCCTACTTAAAGCCCACGAGTCGCAATAGCTCACAGTACTTCTACAAAACTCTATAGAACCTACGCACTTTACATACGCGTTGGCGAAAATTATTTTATTTATATAACTATACGTATAACGCCTCCTTTTTATTTTTAAAATTCATAAGAATTTTTTCAAATATTTACAAAAAGTCAAAGACTATATAAAAAAATTACATAGTTACCATCACATCTATTTGAAAAAAATTCTATAACATTACGCATCTTGGGAGGACAAGAGAAGTTTAGAGATGCTCTAGCAAGGGGTGGTTCTGTGATCTCCTATACATGCTTGGCGGGCCGGACGCGGAGACCCTGCGCGGAAACGCATCTCTGTATGCGCAACAAGCGTGCGCGCCAACGGCGCTTCCGCTCTCTCCCCTCGCCATGCATGCGACTCACGCGCGCGTGAAATCTAACCTGAGATTCCACACTTTCAATTAACGTATCTCACGAACAAGGCCGCTGGGCTTTCTCAGATTTGAATGTCTTGTTCTAATAGATATCATTAATAACATGTCGGTTTTTAGAAAAATTGGTAAGAAAACTCTTCGAGTTACAAACGAAAACGTTCATTTCGCGCGTCTCTTCCCATAAGGCGCTGTGTTGAAATGCGCGACTTTGATATTTAATATCTCTAGAACTAAACCGCTGGGAGTTTTTGTATAGTAATATCTTATAGACAATACT
Organism: Torymus aiolomorphi; assembly: GCA_036365515.1. Lineage (NCBI taxonomy): Eukaryota > Metazoa > Arthropoda > Insecta > Hymenoptera > Torymidae > Torymus > Torymus aiolomorphi. Next base: position 157,106,703 of record CM070877.1, read on the forward strand.
ATTATAAACACCTAGTAAAAATTGAGAGAAATTTCTAAGAAAAGGCATTTTGGATGAAACTCCCTTAATGAATTTAGAGCCACAGGCGGTCAACTCACCAGTTAGTTCCTGAATCGGCTATTTAAACTGCGTAAATAAGAGCCAACTTGGAATATGACCTATCGGTTTATTGCTGTGAGCACTTCATTTAAGGCTTCTAGGGATTGGCATCAACTTTTCTATACTAAGCCGGGGAAACCCTCGGAATTTTGACCTCCAATTAAGTATATTATTATTACTCGGGCTTTTGAAAAGTTCGAAGAAAGAGAGAGAGAGAGTTAGCTAATTAGCAATAGAACACGTCTACACACTTAACCATATTTTATATGTTACAAACATTTTACAACACACATACATTTGTATATAGCGTTGAAATAGGGATACATGTAATTTTAAGATTAGTATAAATTAGTTCGACTAAATGCGTTGTATAGCTTACTTCAATAAATATATATGTAAACCACTCTACAATTCCACTATTTAGCAAAATAAAGAAGAACAACGTTTTATGCTGCCAATCAAGGGGGCAAGTCTGGGTTAAAACTCAAAATAATCCATTTATTTTAGTTTCAAAGTTAGAAAAAAAAATAAAAAATGATAAAAATTAATTTTTTAATAAATTATAACCTTTTTGATATGTAAAACGAATCTAAATACTTTTGATATTTTTTAAGAGATAATTTTTATTTTAGTTTTATAGTATAAAATACACAGTATAATATACAAAATACAATTTTTAAATGATTTCTTCAAGAAAATCTATTTTATTTTCAATTAAAAAGTACATTTTGCTTCCTCCTGGAGGAAGCTTTGTAATAGTGAAATTTTAAGTTTCGATAAATCGCGATAGAAACACAAGTAGAGGTGATAGAAGTTCGAATCATATGATTTTAGAAAATATCTGTATGGATGTGTGTGTGTGTGTGTCGGTGTATGTGTGTGTGTGTGTAAGTATACCGTCTTATCGCAGGATCTATTCGATCGATTTTAATCGGACAGGTCTCATTTTCTTTGTTTTCGTTTTTGTGTGAATGGGGGAAGGAAATCCTCATTTTGATTCGCCGATACGTTTTTGTTTTATTTCGAATTTTCGATTTTCGCAAAATTTATTTTTGCGCTTTTTCAATGATAATATTGAGATATTTAAATCGGACAGATAGCATTCGAAAGAGCATAAAAAACCTACATTAAAAAAAAAAAATACATTAGCTATTGCGGTTCTTTTGTTATTAACAAAAACGTGTTTTTTTAATGCTTATAACTTCAAAAATAAACGGTAAATTTTTTTTTAAATAAATCATGATTCATTCTGTCGATTAGTTTTTGAGAGAAAAATTGCAAAATGAAAAAAATGCGTTTTGTATGAAGCATGATTACGGGAGCAAAATTGACTTAATCGCTTTGTAATTCCTTGTAGAGGTAGATTTTGGATAGCTCTCGGCTGAGTTCTTTGGGCTAAATGATTGGTCAATAAATTTTAGGGATATCAGCTTGAAATTGATAGAAGATTTTGTATGTGATATAGGCAATACCTGTGTAATATTTTATAACAATTTTCTTTGTCGCATGATAACTAGAGAAAAAAAAAGGTTTAATTATGTTGAAATTTTGTGGAGATGTAGAGTTTATATATTTATCGTATAAGTCCTTTAGGTAAAAGAATTTTCTCATAATTTTTAGAGATATTTAAGGTGAAAATTTTTTTACGTTTTTTTCAAAGTCGTAATTTCTTAATGAGAACTTCATCTATCAGTTTGAAATTTATAGACTATTTTGTATGGGATGTAGGCAATACCTATGTCAAATATTATCCAGATTATACGGTTAGTTTTTGAGATATTTGATATTTAAAATTTTGGTATTTCTGGAAATGACTTTCTGTGTCGCACAATAACTAGAGTAAAATTTGATTACTTTGAAATTTTATGGAGATTAGACTTAATGGAGATGTTGAGTTTGTATATTATTTATTACATGAGTTCTTAGGGTAAAAGAATAGTTTATAAATTTCCGAGATATTTGAAGTCAAAACTGTTAAAACTGTTTTAGCCTTCTTTTCAAATCGTAATTTTTCGGGAACGGTTTTATGTATGTTACTAGAAAAGGGAAATGACGCGTGATACGCGCGTGTGTTGTTTACTTGCTTTTGTTTTTTATTGAGGTCAATTTACAGCGAGCTCTGCAGAAACATGAAATTAGTGAGATATGCTGGCCAATTATGTTGAGTTTGAAATAATTTTTTGAATAATGGCCATTTGAAGTGAATATAGACATTCTAAAGTCGAAACGGTTATGGTTCATGGGCATATAATTTTAGATACACTCATTTTGCCTTTAGAAATTTATGTAAATGTTTTTATTATCTGCCACTGATATTTGTGTTTACATATTTTATTTGCTTTTATTTTTTATGAAGATGGTGTAATAATCATTCTTTATCATTAATCCTGTTTTATCGGCTGAACATGTCAAAATCATTAATATTAAAAATAATTATTTGTGTCTTAAACAAATTGAATAAAATAAGTGTGAAATAACAAAAAATTAAGAAAAAAATATGGAATTTATAAATATTAATAAATTATTAAATCATTGAAAAAGTAAATTGGTATTGTCCAATGAGATTGCAGGATTTTAAAATTGACTAAGCACGTTCGGAAAGAATCAACTTCCCTACGGTGTATAATAATTTTTAAGAAAATTTAAAGAAAATCAATTTCCCGGTGAACTACCTTACATTATATTTGAGGTTGAACTAATTTTTCGAATAATCGCGTATATAGATAAACAATTATTGAATAATAATATATTTATAATGTAAAAAATGGAGTTATTATACATGATTATGATAATGTGAGTAAGTTGATCTTAGGGTAGATAGCAATCTTTTAATTACTTTTATTTTAAAGTATATTACTTTTTTTCTTAAATAAAATAAGTGTGAAATAACAAATAATTTCAATAATACGAAAAAATATGCAATTTTTTAAATCATTCAAAAAATAAGTATGATGAATAAACATATTTTATATTTAAAACATATACTTTACATATAGGAACGATACATTAATTTAGAGGAAGCTACGTGCCAATGAATTGGCAGCGGTTTTTTACAACGTTTAATGTTAAAAATTTGTTTAGAGATTAAAGATAATTTCTTTCAACAAGAAATTCTTATAAAATAAAACACTGCTATACCAAAAGAGTTGTATTTTATTCTGCTATATTATTTTGCTATAATCTCTGTAGCTGGCTTATTTTGGTATATAATGTCAATATAGCTGTTGCTTTCTATCCATAGTCTTTACATTTATATTTTTGTAATAATAGTATATTACGATACGTGGGCCGGAAATTGGATTTCCGGTCCAAGTATTGTATACTATTTTTCTTACTCCCCGGCCGAAAGTACGTTCTGTAATTGTTAAATAATTGATAAAATTGCATTGTCGTCTGCTAGCTGTGTTTGAGTGTTAGTTTTTCTTTCGGCCCGCTCGATAGTAGTGCCTCTGTCGGCCGCTTTGGGTAGCTCGGTCGATATTACCGACTATGTTTTCTTTCGGCCCGGCGTAGAGAGCTGGTTTTTTGGGCGTCTCCTACTTTCGCTATTGTACAGATGGTCTGATGCCCGCCCGACATTTGCAAGACCGAGGCGAAGCCGAGGTTTTGCTGGTCGGGGCGGGCATCAGAAACACATTCATTAAAAAAAGACAACACCACTTTTTATTTCAACTAACTCTTTTTTCTCGTCACACGTGCACTTTCCTCTGTCTATTTCGTACGTGTCTAACCTTCACACCGCACAAACATATTTTCCTCGGACGCTCCCGTCCATACGTTTACTTAATTGTTTCTACACGACTCGAAAGTACGTGTAGAAAACAAGAGGAAAAACAATAACCACGATCAAACAAAACCACTTTTTATTTCAACTAACTTTTTTCTCGTCACCCGTGCACTTTCCTCTGTTTATTTCGTACGTGTCTAACCTTCACACCGCACAAACATCTTTCCTCGGACATGCGCGCTGGCGCTGAAGCGCCGCGGGTCAGGAAATTTCGGCAGCCAATCAGAGCGCGCGGTTGGTCTAAAATAGGATGCGAAAGTTTCTCTTTCGGCCCGGAGATGCGGGCCGAAAGTACGTACTTTCGGGTGGGCGAGTAAGAAATAGTATATTACGATACGTGGGCCGGAAATTGGATTTCCGGGCCGTGCGTGGTATGATGCCCGAGGCGAAGCCGAGGGTGTCATGACGCACGGCCAGGGCATCCACTTTCCGGTCCAAGTATTGTATACTATTTTTCTTACTCCCCGGCCGAAAGTACGTTCTGTAATTGTTAAATAATTGATAAAATTGCGTTGTCGTCTGCTAGCTGTGTTTGAGTGTTACTTTTTCTTTCGGCCCGCTCGATAGTACTGCCTCTGTCGGCCGCTTTGGGTAGCTCGGTCGATATTACCGACTGTTTTTTCTTTCGGCTCGGCGTGGAGAGCTGGTTTTTTGGCCGTCTGCTACTTTCGCTGTTACACAGATGGTTTGATGCCCGCCCGACATTTGCAAGACCGAGGCGAAGCCGAGGTTTTGCTGGTCGGGGCGGGCATCAGAAACACATTCATTAAAAAAAGACAACACCACTTTTTATTTCACTAACTCTTTTTTCTCGTCACACGTGTACTTTCCTCTGTCTATTTCGTACGTGTCTAACCTTCACACCACACAAACATATTTTCCTCGGACGCTCCCGTCCGTACGTTTACTTAATTGTTTCTACACGACTGGAAAGTACGTATAGGGAACAAGAGGAAAAAACAATGACCACGATCAAACAACACCACTTTTTATTTCATTTAACTCTTTTTTCTCGTCACCCTTGCACTTTCCTGTGTTTATTTCGTACGTGTCTAACCTTCACACCGCACAAACATCTTTCGTCGGACATGCGCGCGGGCGCTCAAGCGCCGCGGGTCAGGAAATTTCGGCAGCCAATCAGAGCGCGCGGTTGGTCTAAAATAGGATGCGAAAGTTTTTCTTTCGGCCCGGAGATGCGGGCCGGAAGTACGTACTTTCGGGTGGGCGAGTAAGAAAAAACTGTTTTTGTGTCTTTTTAGACAGTCTTGTACATTTGTTAATCACGCTGAAAAACTTCTGCTACAATATCAAAAAATAGCAAAATATCTTGCATCACAGTGAGCAAAGCGGCACACTACAGGGCGCACGATCAACTGTTGTTCAGCGCGCATGCTCAGTGCGGTGGGGGGACTCTGCGCCGTGTTCAGTGCGCCTGGCGCTACCATCAGCCGACGATGATGGCAGCAGCGACAGTGGCTCTATCTTCTATAAATAGGACCGGTGCTCGGTCCACACGGTCAGTTGTTTAGTTGACACCGACAGGTAAGGTCCTACGAGGTAAGGCAGCTTACGCTTACAGTATACTGACAGAATCGAAGCATCTCGAAAAATTTCATCATGCTTGACAAGACGAACATGAGTCTGGACGACATTATCAAGCAGAGCAAAGGACGCACCTCTTCTGGCTCATCCTGCAAGGGCGGCGCCTCCCGGTCACTTCCTACCAGGATGCCCGCTAACGGCGGCGTGATGCGCGATCACAGCCGCGGCGGCATCACCCGTAACCGCAGCACTGGCGGCTTACACAGGATATCGGACGCCAAGCATAAGGCGTCCCTTCGTCCTAGCACTAATATGAATTTCGGCGTTGGCGATGCAACCGAACTCATTGTCTCCAACTTGGAATATGGAGTATCAAACTGTGACATTCTTGAGCTGTTCAGTGAGTTTGGTCCGTTGAAGAGAGCGGGTGTGCATTACGACAACTTCGACAGGTCGCTCGGATCGGCCTACGTCATCTTCGAAAGAAGCTCCGATGCCGCCAAGGTAAGCTGGGTTTTTATTATTATCTTATTCGAATTCAAAGCAACACTTACTAATGTATAAAAACTTCAGAGATAAAAGTTTCTAATCAATCCGAATCTTCTTCCAGGCGCTGAAACATTATAACGGCGTACCATTGCAGGGTCGCAAGATGAACATCCAGCTCGCTACTTCTAAGATGCCCGGCATCAACCCGGTGCACACAGCAGGCTTTAGGCTTTGCTCGAAGCGACCTGGCGCTAAGCGTAGCTTTAACAGTGGAGGTCGTAGACTCGCAGGCAAAGGCAGAGTTGGCACTGGAAGAAAATCAGCTGAGGGCAAGGCTGCAGGAGGCAAGATGGCACAGAAGAAGGTGCTAACGGCTGAGGAACTTGATGCCGAGCTTGATGAGTACCGCAAGAGCGTGGTTTCGATCTCGTCCTGCTCATAAACCTGTCTGTCATCATACGACGAGGCTTTCGCGGATATAAAACTATATGGATGCGAACGAAGAAGAAGAAGAACGACCTTTGTGTGAGACGAAAAGAAGTTAGTTGGAACTGTGCGAGGTGATGTGCCAGCCTCTTCCACATCTCACTTCGTTTTTTTTCCATGTATGCGAGCATGCGAGACGATTTATAATATACAGGCTATAAGACGAAAATAGTGATAAGTTGTTCAAAATTTGATAGTCATTAAATATCTTAAATATAAAGAGCTATGCAAAATTTCAGATGTTTGACATTGCAATTTGAATTTAACATTAGCCTTGTGATTGCGCAGTTCTGAAAAATTTGCAAAAGAAAGATCGTCCAAATAATCAAAACGTGCATCAACCATACAATATATTCTTTTTTTATCTTGATGATTCTACTCTTCACGTACTTGCTAAACTATGTGCTTTAATTGTAATGATAGATTGTAAGCTTTTATGTAATTTTCTTTTCTCTTATGTAATTTGATAATAAATTCTGACAAATATCTTAATCTTAAATTATTTATAAATAATCCATACTTAGCCCTGATTATTCCTAACTTCTAAACACTTATTAAGTAATGTTCTCTATAATGCTTACACATATTTTTATAGATAGTTTTTAAGGCGATGCGAACCTCAAAATCAACCCAATTTCATTATTTAATTAATAAACATTCGAACGTTTATTTGGAAAAGCAATTATTTCAAGCGCTCTGTGTATGTAAATACTATGCTCAGATTTTTTTTTGTGCGATTCTATCAGCATTTCCATGAGATAAACACTTTTTAAAACTGGCAAAATTCGAAGTATACAGATCCCTACTTATCGGCATTGCGGTTTTCATTTAATTAAATAAATTCTGAGTAAATTTTTGGAAAAACAGCTCTTTCAGGCGCTCCGTGTATGTAAATACTATACTCAATTTTGTTTGTTAGTAATTCTATTATTATTTGCAAAAGAAATATACATTCTAAAATTTGTCGGTAAGTACACATTACCTTAAACTATAATTTAATTAATTTTTTTAGTACCCAACGCGCCGTTCGTTCCACACTCATCGCGATTGCAGGACTTGTTTTCTAGTTTACATTGTTGATTTTGTAACCAATCTAGTTTTTATGCTTACTATAACAAGCTTATTGCAGCAGTAAATTACTTTTTAAAAGGAGTCACACAATAGTTAAAAGTATCGTAGAATATCGCATATATACAAGTTTTTATGTACTTTCTTTTTCATCCAAAGAACTTATACAATAAATATATAAACTCAACATCTCCACCAAATTTTAAAACAATTAAACCAATTTTACTTCAGTTATCGTGCGACAAACAAAAGTCACTTTGAGAATTACCAAAATTATGAATATTAAATATCTCAAAAAGTAACCATATGATCGTTGTAAAATATTGCACAGGTATTGCCTATACCATATACAAAATCGTCTATCAATTTCAAACTGATACATAAAGTTCTCATTGAGAAATTACGATTTGAAGAAAAGGTTACAAAAATTTTAACCTCAAATATCTCTAACATTTATGGACCAATCCACTTGCCCAAAGGACTCAGCTGAGAGATATCCAAAATCTATCCTTAACAAAATTTCGAAGTGATTAAGCCAATTTCCATTAAGCCAAGAAAATCACTTATTTTATAATACCTAGGACATTACGCAACAAGGGCACGAAGTGAGCTACTCACGGTCAAGTTGAGTTTGTTGCCTGAGCGAAGCGAGGATGACAATAGCGAGGAGGCCGTCACCTAGCGTCCGTGTTGCGTATACTATTTTTGAACCGCAAGGCGCGAACTTTGATCATGATGCATGTTTGGCGGCCGTGAATCGGGTAAGTTATTTCACAATAAGTTATTTCACAAATATCGGATGCTTCTTTCTCTATGCTAATTTCCATTATTTTTTAAAAATAATTTTTATGTACACACATATAATAAACTTGTTTTTCCGGGGTTCACTTACATATAGACCTTGGATTTAGATCTATAGAGATCTCCTAATGAGCAGATTTTTAAATGCATTTTTTAAGTTCACTTATTTATCCACTCCTTTTATTTTAATCATTTATGTTTTAAAATATAAAAAAAATTATGTGTATTTCACCGACATAAAATCCTAGAGATTTATTTCACTGTACAAAATAGATTAACTGATCTATATTTTACTGACAGAAATGCCCACATATGTACTACACTAAAGCATCATGGTAGTATAGTTATAAAAACAAGTTATTTCACAAGTCCCAATATTTCCTTCATCTATGCTATTTATATTCATTGTTTAAATTTTCTCTCACATATCAAGGAGCGCGGGAGTGCTCCGAAGGTAAGTATCTGTCCAATGTAGAAAAAGACTGAGGGACGACTGTGCTATTCATACATTGAAATGGGTGCGCGAGAAATTAATGAATTTTTTGCGACTTTGCATTATGTTTTATTCTAATATTTTTTATATCAATGGATAGCTGCTTTGATATACTACATGTATAAAAATTTTCAATTAAAAATATTATGTCGTTTCGATGTATATCTCGTTTACATATTGGTTATGGCTGTTTTCAGATTCTTTTTTTCCTTCTTCTTTTCCTTCTCGATCAGCTCTTTTGTTCCGACCGCTGCTCAATATATAACTATATACATAGTGTTATATATAAAATTGAATCTATATTCGAAAAGAGAGACAGAGAGAGAGAGGGAGGTAATGAGAGAGAGAGAAGAATATATATATATAATATAACAACAACAACAAATTTGTGACTCTACAATAACCTCAAAATATCCTATGGTATTTTTAAATATACACGTAATTAGGTAAAAAAGATATTATGAATTTCAATCAGCTGGTGGAATGGCATGTGCATACTTTTACACATAGATAAGTATTATATATATATATAGATTCTCAAAATGTAACAAAATCTGTTAAGAAGCAACAACTTAAAATGTTTTATACAGTATTGTAGTGATAGCAATTAACGGGGTGCCATAGTCCTACCATTACCGACCGAGCAATTCACACAGTTTCAAGCTGATTAAAAATAAAATACGTCGAATCACAAAAAATCAAGTGAACACTCTTCTGTGTTTTTTAACGTTCTATCATCCAGTCAAAGTTTGGAGTTGAAATATCAAGCCGTTTTTTCAAAAATTTTGAACGAAATTAAATTTCGCTTTGTTCAAAGTTTTTGCAAAAATGACTTGATATTTCGACTCCAAACTTTGACTGGATGATAGAACGTTAAAAAATACAGAAGAGTGTTCTCTTGATTTTTTGTGATTCGACGTATTTTATTTTTAATCAGCTTGAAACTGTGTGAATTGCTCGGTCGGTAATGGTACGAGTATGGCATCCCCTTAAGGGGGTGCCATACTCGATTTTAAAGAGCAAAACTACTTTACCATAGGAGTATGGCGGTAATGTACAAAAATTTATCGTTAGGTGGCGTCGCGCACACATTCCGTTATGGCGTGTTTCCGACCGGAGTTGACACAGTAAACAAGCGTTTTTTACATATTATGAGGCGCAGAATTCAAATTTGGTGGTTTCCAGGCTAAAAAGCGGTGAATTTTTTTGTCACCAACAATTTTATTTAAAAAATTGCTCTTTTTATAAGATGTAAATTTAGAATAAAACTAACATTTCATTTTAAGGAAAAAAAAAATACTTTGAAATAATGTATCATATTCACTTTGAAATAATGTATCATGCTTTGGTAAACACAAAAACAGTGAATTGCCATATAATTGTTAATAACAAATAAATATATCATTTATTCTGATTGGTTTACTGAGACATTATTTCAACGTATTTTTTTTTTCTTAAAATAGAATGACGTTTTTTCTTATTCTGAATTTAAATTTTATATAAAAAAAAGGCAAATTTTTTGGACAAAATTATTAGTACCAAAATAAATAACCATTTTTAAGCTTAAAGACAAACCCAAATTCTGCTAAAAATACGTAGAAGAACGTTTGGTTACCGAGGCAATTCCAGATGCTTAGACAGAGCTCCCTCAGGCACTGAGACTAATTGCCTACTAATGTGAGAAGCCGAGCTGAGAATTAATTCCTGTTATTCTTGAAATTTTTTGTATATGATCTACTATATTCTCTTGACTAAAATAATCCTCTTGGTTTATATACTTGTCTTAATTAAAAAAATTATGAAAAAATCCTCTTGATTAATAAAATCATCTTGATTGAAAATGTTTTCTTGATTAAAAAGTCCTTTTGATTAAGAATATCCTCTTGATCGAAAAAATCCTTTTGATTGATAAAATCCTCTTAAACGAAAAAATCCTCTTGGTTGTCAACGTCCTCTTGATTTACAATCCTTTTGATTGATAAAATTGTCTTGATTGGCAAAGTCCTCTTGATTTACAATCCTCTTGATTGATAAAATCCTCTTGATTGGCAAAGTCGTCTTGATTTACAATCCTCTTGATTGGCAGTCCTCTTGATTGCCAGTCCTCTTGCTTACAGTCCTCTTGATTGACAGTCCTCTTGCTTACAGTACTCTTGATTGACAGTCCTCTTGATTGACAGTCCTCTTGCTTACAGTCCTCTTGCTTACAGTCGTCTTGATTGACAGTCCTCTTGCTTACAGTCCTCTTGATAACACTAAGTACACTTGAATATGCAAGCAAAGTGGTCTCATCTTTTGTGTACAGTTTTCGCGTTACCAAAGTCCTCGAGCACGGGTCCGGCGCTGAGAATCATTGCTTGACCCCGCGAGCGGGCGAGCCCTTCTGGCTCAGGGTGGTGAGATGATAGAGCAGGAAATTCGTTGACTCGGTCTTACCGGAACCGCTCTTGCTACTTATCACAATGCACTGATTCTTCTTCTTGAGCACGCAGTGATATGCCGCGTCGGCTATCGTTGATATGTCCGGCGATATGTGCAGACCGAGCCTTTGATTCTGATAAAGATTCATATACTTTGGATTATAAATTGGGTAGAATTTGAAGGAGTTCCGGGCGATCAGTATGCTGCCAACGTAGGTGTAAATATTGCCGGTGAGAAATCGGCAGCTGGCAGAGATCCGGATACTCCATGCGGTTGATGCATAAAGCGATTGAATTAGATTGAGGAACTGTGGATCCATGGGAAATCTGCTGTCTGACCACAGGTAGTCAGACGTAAAACCTGAAAGTTTTGCATTTTATTAGTTATGAATTTACTCATACAATTATTTGCACAAAAATTAAAATTTTTTTTGCTGTTTTAAATTAACTGGGCCACAAAAAATTGTTTTTTTTTTTTTTTATTAAGGTGGTTCTCCTCGGACTCTCTAGTCAAAGCAGTGCTAAATATAGAAGTTACCTAAAATAAAAAAAAAAAACAGTTGTAATGTGATTTATTTATTTAAAATGATAGAGATAGTCAATGTATTATAAATAGTGTATTTAACATGACTAAAGTAACTTATTGTAAAATGGCGATATTTTAGAAACTAGATATTGTCACTACAAACATTTTTTATTATTTTTGGAGTAATGTATAGAGACTCATGAAGGGTTTCCATCATAAATAGTATTTCTAAATCTAAAATCAGTAAAGAATCAATAGTTGTTTGTACTGACAACATCTAGTTTCTACAATATCGACATTTTGTGAAAGAAGTTATCTTAGTCATGTTAAATACACTTTATAATAAATAAATCACATTACAACTATGGTTTTTTAATTTTAGGTAACTTCATCATTTAGCACTTATTTTGACTAGGGAGTCGAGCAGAACCACCTTAAAGTTGCCTTTTCATGCTATCGCTATAATGCTACAACGCTGAAACCCCCATGTAAAAGTATATGGCCAAATTCGAGCGTCAACGCTCAAAAGTTGAACACAACGAACTTTTCAGCGTTTTAGCGTTTTAGATTTACGCATGAAAAGGCAGCCTAAGGGGTAACGCCACTCTAGAAGTCGAAAAAAACGCGATTTTCGGAAATTTAAAAAAAGATTAACTTGCAAACTATTATCGCAGCATTCATTATGTCAGTTGGAAACTGGTTCACATAGAAGAGGAAGGCAGTCAGATGGGCGAAAGAGTGTGAGTTTGAAATTAGAAAGATTTAAAAATCCCAACAGTCGGAAGAAGCAAGTTTCACGTAGAAGAGGAAGGCACGCAGACGGGCAGGAGGAAGCGAGTTCGTTATTAAATAAACTCCAAAATCCGAGTAGCCAGGGGAAGCGAGTTTCACGTAGAAGAGAAAGCCACGTAAACAGGCGAACACAAGCAATTGAATCATTCAATGAACCCCAAAACTCAAATAGCCAGAACAAGCGAGTTTCACATAGAAGAGGAAGGTAGGCAGATGGGCGAAAGGGTGTGAGTTTGAAATTAGAAACATTTAAAAACCCGAACAGTCGGAAGAATCAAGTTTCACGTAGAAGAGAAAGGCACGCAGACGGGTAGGAGGAAGCAACATTATTATTAAATAAACATCAAAATCTAAATAGCCTAGGGAAGCGAGATTAACGTAGTACAGAATTGCACGTAGATAGGCGTAAAAAATTTAATAATGAACTCGCTCCCTCTCGCCCGTCTTCGTGCCTTACTCTTCTACGTGAAACTTGCTTCATCAGACTGTTGGGGTTTTTAAATCTTTCTAATTTCAAACTCGCACTCTTTCGCCCATCTGACTGCCTTCCTCTTCTATGTGAAATTGTGAACCTCCCCCCAGCTATTTGGATTTTTGAGTTTATTTAACAATGAACTTGCTTTTTACCGCCAGCCTACGTGCCTTTCTTTTGTACGTGAAACTTACTCTCCGGGCTTTTTGGGTTTTGGAGTTTATTTAATAATGAACTCGCACTCTTTCGCCCGTCCACCTGCCCGGCAGCGCGCCTTCCTTTTCTAAGTGAATCTTGCTTCACGCGGCTATTTGGATTTTTAAATCTATTAAATTATAAACTCAAACCCCTTTCGCCCATCTGCTTGCCTTCCTCTTCTATGTGAAACTCGCTTGCCTCGGCTATTTGAGTTTTGGGGTTTATTCAATGATCCACTTGCTTGTTTCCGCCTGTTTCCGTGCCTTTCTCTTCTACACGAAATTCGCTTCCCCTGGCTGCTTGGATTTTGGAGTTTATTTAACAACAAACTCGCTTCTTCCTGTCCGTCTACGTGCCTCCCCCTTCTTTGAATAACTTTCATCCCCCGACTAGTTGGTTTTTGGGATTTCTTCAATAATTATCTCGCATTTTGTGCCCATCTGCGTGCCTTACTTTTCTACATGAAATTTGCTTCCCCCGGCTATTTCGGTGTTTCGGAGTTTATTTAACACTGAACTTGCTTTTTATCGTCTGCCTATACGTACCTTTCTTGTGTAGGTGAACCTTGCTGCCCCGGCTTTTGTAGTTTTGGGGTTCATTCAATGATCCACTTGCGTGTTTCCGCCTGTTTTCGTACCTTTCTCTTCTACGTGAAACTCGCTTCCCCTGGCTACTCGGATTTTGATGTTTATTTAATAATAATGTTGCTTCCTCCTACCCGTCTGCGCGCCTTTCTCTTCTACGTGAAACTTGATTCTTCAGACTGTTCGGGTTTTTAAATGTTTCTAATTTCAAACTCACACCCTTTCGCCCATCTGCCTACCTTCCTCTTCTATGTGAAACTCGCTTGTCCCGGCTATTTGAGTTTTGGGGTTCATTCAATGATTCAATTGCTTGTGTTCGCCTGTTTACGTGCCTTTCTCTTCTACGTGAAACTCGCTTCCCCTGGCTACTCAGATTTTGGAGTTTATTTAATAACGAACTCGCTTCCTCCTGCCCGTCTGTGTGCCTTCCTCTTCTACGTGAAACTTGCTTCTTCCGACTGTTGGGGTTTTTAAATCTTTCTAATTTCAAACTCATACTCTTTCACCCATCTGACTGCCTTCCTCTTCTATGTGAACCTCGACCCCGGCTATTTGGATTTTGGAGTTTAATTATTTAATAAATTGAATAAATTATTTAATAATGAACTTGCTTTTTACCTCCTGCCTACGTGACTTTCTTTTGTACGTGAAACATAGTCCCCGGGCTTTCTGGGTTTTGGATTTTATTTAATAATGAACTCGCACTCATTCGCCCATCCACCTGCCCTGCAGCGCGCCTTCCTCTTCTAAGTGAATCTTGCTTCACGCGGCTATTTGGGTTTTTAAATCTATTAAATTGTAAACTCAAACCCTTTTCGCCCATCTGCTTGCCTTCCTCTTTTATGTGAAACTCGCTTGTCCCGGCTATTTGATTTTTCGGGTTCATTCAATGACCCACTTGCTTGTTTCCGCCTGTTTCCGTGCCTTTCTCTTCTACGTGAAATTCGCTTCCCCTGGCTACTCGGATTTTGGAGTTTATTTAACAACGAACTCGCTTCTTCTTGCCCGTATGCGTGCCTCCACCTTCTTTGAATAACTTTCATCCCCCGACTAGTTGGTTTTTGGGATTTCTTCAATAATTATCTCGCATTTTGCGCCCATATGCGTGCCTTCCTTTTCTACATGAAATTTGCTTCCCCCGGCTATTTCGGTGTTTCGGAGTTTATTTAACACTGAACTTGCTTTTTATCGTCTGCCTACGTACCTTTCTTTTGTACGCGAGCCTTGCTGCCCCGGCTTGTTGAGTTTTGGGGTTTTTTTACGCCTATCTATGTGCGTTTCTCTTCCAGTGAATAACTACTAATTATTAGTGACAATTTCTCCACTCAAGAAATTATTGGCAAAAACTACTAATATAGTTATGCATATTCACTATTTCATTAGTAGTTTTTTTAAGTACTAATTAAATAGATTGTATGCACTAATAAATTGGTAGTTTTTTTGACTAATTTTGTGGGAGAAGCAATTTTCACTAATTCAACTTTAGAGAATAGAGAAAATAGAAGCCAAGTTTACTATTTTTTATAGTTACGTAAATGCAATAAAGGGTAATGTAGTTACCGTGGTAATTAGTATTTTCCTATGATGTAATACAGTTCCATATAAATTATTTTTTAGCTATATTCCAAAGAAAGTAATACAGTTCCATATAAATTATTTTTTAGCTATATTCCAAAGAAAGAAATCACATAGTTAATTTTAGTTACTGGCCAAATTTACTAAAGAAAAATAGTACTATTTTGTCACTACCAATATTTATAGTAAATACAAATGAATTTCAAGGTTGGACACAAAAATTGCATTAAGATTAACGCATTACTTAGAAAACTCATCAAGATTTGCCATAAATATCTAGCAAATTCGAAATTTCTTATTAAAATAAAACAAAATTATAATATTATTATATTCAGTAAAGAAACTATTTAATTTTATGCAAATTAACTATGTCAACTTATTTTACCATTATGGTTTTCACTAATACTTATTTATTCTATAAGAATATATTTTAAAATACTGAAATATTAATAAAAAATATAATTTTTTAATATAACGTTGTTACTCTTACAAAGTTCTAGTTATCTATCGCTTTAGCAAATTTTCTTCAGTGCACATATAGGGAAAACCGTTGTTGATATTTTTAGTGTCCATATAAGAAAAATCTTTGTTGATAAAAAAAGTTAGTTTATTCGATATTATGCAAATTAATTTTAGATTTGAAATTGTTTACATTATTAAGTTACGCAATAAAATAGATAAGAAAAGGTTTTAGTTGTAATTTTTTTACATACTCAATACTATAATAATAATATCAGTTATTAATAACACACGCATAGTATATTTGATATAGTATTAGTTATTATTATTATTATACATAGAATCTGATGGATTCTACTTTCTGGATATTTTCTACGCAATTCCGAATCATTTGTGGTGCAGACGCACGAAATCGTCCGAGCCGCTATTTTTCGAACTGGCATCGACAGTCTGAAGTGCGCCGTCGCGGTGCCGCGGAGTCGCGAGCGACAGCCTTCACGCCTACGGTGCCAGCACCGGCCATGTTGAAATAATTTCTGCTCCATCCCTGCGGGCAAGGCCAACAGTGTCGCCGCCATTGCAGGCGATGTTACACATTACCCATATCCATATGATAATAGGTAATAATCTATTTTTTTTTTGCAAATTATGTCAAATCAAGAGAACATTGCTCTAAGTTTCATAATATTATACCCTTCTGAAAAGTTTCAAGTCAAAATATTAATTCGTTTTTGCGCAAACTTTGAACAAAATTTTGACATCACGCTCCGTCCACCTCGAAATTTTGTTCAAAGTTTATGCAAAAACGAATTGATATTTTGACTTGAAATTTGGCAGGAAGGTAGAATATTGTGAAACTTAGAGCAATGTTCTCTTGATTTTGCATAATTCCGTGTATTTTCTTTTTTATTAGCTTCAAATCGCTGAATCGACTCGGTCGGTAAAAATTGAGTATGGCACCGCCCAATGTAGTTATCTGCCCGATGCAAACATATTATTGTTGTATATTATTAAAAAGTGATATTTATCAATGTTTTGTGTAATAAATAAAATATAGTGGGCTTTTATGTCAGTGAAATATACCTCATTTTGTGTACTTTGATAGAAGTGTTGTAAAGTGAAAAGCATAAATGAATAAAATAAAAGGAGTAAATAAGTAAGTGAATTTGTAAAATTCATTTCAAAATATGTTGACTGTGTGATCTATATGAATGTAGGGTCTGTATGCAACTGAACCCTGACACGATTCTATTATATTAATGATGGTTCAGTAATTTGAGTAAACAACGTACAAACATATTAGTACACTGTTTAAACTATCTTATTTTTACAGATAACTTTAATTATTGAGATAAAAAATAAACTGTCAATGTATATTTTAAAATACTTATCCAAAAAGTTATTGTCTCATTGATGATGCTCGTAAATAAATTCTTTTCATCAGTCCACTTTCTGAGATCTTTGATTTAATTTAAATATTAATCCGTGATAGTATATACATATTGTGTATGTACATATTTCATAATAACATTGTTTTTGTTTATTAGAGATTAGAGATGCGTGAGGTTATGTCGATACGATTACGAGTGTGTGTGTGTGTGTGTGTGTGTGTGTGTGTGTGTGTGTGTGTGTGTGTGTGTGTGTGTGTTTGGAAATTGTTACTTTTGAGGAGATGTGAACCTTTCGCTCAGAGTTCGGACAATGTGACTAAAGAAATAATGACCCTCAGGTTACCGACTCTGGGAAAAGGGGGTATAGATTTCTCCTCAAAAGTCGCGATTCTTGCGTTGAGAAATTTGAGGAGTCTCTTCAAAATTCCGACATCTCTTCAAAAGTACCGATCTATACGTTGATATCTCTTCAAATATACCAATTCCCATTGTTATGTTTTATATATATATATATATATCCCTGTAGAAAAATTTATATAGCGCCACTCTCGGATACAAGTAGAACCACTGTCTAATAGTGCCTATACGTACGTATATATGGTATAGGATTAAAATACGACGACGACGCGAAGACGACGAAGAAAATGAAAAATGAGATGAAAATTGAGAGGGCAAATTTACTATTAAAAGTATACGAAAACGAAAAAATCTTGAAACATGAAATTGCAGATATGGATAGTACATAAAAGATTCTATCTAATGGAATGCATTTAAGTATTCAAATAAAGAGTAAAAAAATGTTGTTATCAAGAATAAAAAAAGTAAGGTTGGAGCGGACTATTCCAAAGAATAAAGGGTGCGTCAACGCCCCGCTTGCTCGTTAGTCACTTCGTTCTTTTACTCGCCAAGCAGGGCGCTGCCGCGCCCTTTGATTTTACCTATTTTAATCAAGCAACACAATTTTGTTTAAATTAGTTGACTTAATTTGTTTTAAAGCCAAAGGAAGATTTTCAATTTTGTTTTCTTAAGCTTTTTATATGTTCCAGCTAAAAAATATTATTCTGTAAAAAAGGCTTTAATTAAAATATCTGTCGTCTGTCATTTGTTATTAACGAAAATCTCTTATTTTTTTTTTATAATTAATTTCTTGAAAAATATGTAATAAATTTCAATTAAATTTTGTACTTTCATGTGCTAAAATTTCAAGAATCAATCTGTAGTTTTTTTAGTTAAACAAACTTCTTTTTTTTAATTTTTGTCGGACAATAAGAGATACGTTTTTTATACGGTCCAAGTTCGACGTCCAGAAAAAAAAACCGCCCATAAATTTCTGACATATTAGAGCTTATACAATTTTTCAAGATTGTTTATCAAGTTTATCACTGTATTAACGTAAAGATTAATGCATTCTCATCATAATTCTGTGAAAAATACAAATTTTCAATTTTTACACAATAAGTACAAGTATATGGTTAAAACAAAAACATTCCAACAGCCCAATCCATCTTTCCACCCACTAAAATCCAAAACTCCAAAAAGCCCTTTCCAACTCCGAATCTCAAAATTCCAGCAGAGGTGTCCCGCACGTTTTCCCATCCACGTGTAGGTACTATACCTATACACGCACACTTACATTCGTGGGTCATCCCAGTGACGCAACGAGATAAACGCGCGTGTGATGCGCGCGTCGCATTATCCCGGCTTGTTTGCTAGGGCCGTTGCTATAGGCTACCGCGAGCGCCGGGGCTTCTAGGTTTCAGCATATACGCGCGCGCGTGCGCTAGTTTTATAGCTATAGCTCTCTGCGTGTACGGTATGGTCCTGGGAAATTCACATACGCGCGCTAAAAACAAGGATTGTATTTTTCTGAAAATGATGGTGGTTATTTTTTTTTTAGAGCGTTGTAGGAATTCCGTTGGATTGCTGATGATAAGAATGCAATAATAGTTTCCGAGTAGTTATGATGAATAAATTTCTTGTAAGACTTTGGCGAAGATTGTTACATGATATATATAACTTGTAAAACTCTGGCAACGATTTCCTGTTCTATTCTTATGATTATTTTACTGAAAACAATTAACATTCAAAGTTATTATTAAAACAATAATTTATGATTTATACTTAATCAATGTTTATGATCAAAAGCGGCTTATAGCAAATGATGAGGCATACGCGGCGTAAATATTTTTTTATTTTAATAAAAGAGAGATTAAATTTATTGCTTAAATCCAGATGACTATACAAGTGAGACCTGTATAAGTCTTGTCAAAAATAAACCAGAAAATAATACAATTATTCAAATACTAATAAATAGTATAATTTTTAATCTATTATAAAAGCAGCATTATCAAAATAATTTTAATTTTTAGTTGTCAAACCTTAAAAATAGTAAAACATTTTGAGAAGTTTTCTATATTCTTAAACATGGACTCTGCATTAAAAATTTGTAGAAAACTAAATTAATTTTTTCCATTTTCTGTCGGAAATCTCCGCCGTTATACGTATTATTCATTTCATGTAAAGATATTTCTTCAGATCATATATAGAGCATGATTTATTTATTTATGAAAACTGAACAAATGATTGATATATCACTCAGACATTTCGCAATATTTTTTTTATAAGAAATCTGTCTTTTTATACATTATATATCGCATCGATTTTGAAAATCTAGAGTTTTATTTCTCGCGTGTCAATAAATGATTCAATGTACTTTCCGATCAAAGTCTACGATCGGGCCATAAATAAATGATTTATTTATGAAGACACGGCAATTTTTTTTCTTATAAATTGTTATATATCCGCGGAATATTATTTCCAATGATAAAAATAATTGTGTTAGTTGAATTTAATATACGTATAACATTTGCAATGTATAATGCAATGTTTTATTTTTGTTTCATATTGTTTATTTACCTCGAAATTATTTATTTGAAATGAAAAGATTTCGAAATAAGTTATTTATGAATATTCCAAAGATATATATTCTCTATACCAGTTCAAAAAAAGCTAACTATTAACGAAAAGTGTGTTATTATATACACTGTTAAAAATTCCTGACCTGAACGTCACACATGTGTATGTGAAGTAGTCTTAAATTTCAATACATGTATATTAATAAATTTTCAAACACTGTTTTGAATTTAACACATGTACATTAAAAGACGCATTTTAAAATTAAAATACGTGTATTAAACACTCCTCCACGTGTGAGTAAAAATTCAAAATGTATATTAAAGTTTCCTTAAATTTAAAAACATTTTCAATCATATTGAAAGATCAAATCAATAAAAATATGTGAATTCTGAACTACAATACCATGTTCATGAATAAAAATTCAAAATATTTATTAAAAGTTTCTTAAAATTAATAAAATTTGAACAATGTACAGTATATCGTTAGATTATACTAAAAAATGCTACACGTATGCACCGACTTCTCCAGACACCATCTGAATACCAGTAATTGTCTTCGTCGAATCACTATACTGATTAATTTCAGAGAGCCTTTTTCCTCGAACTCACCAATCTAAAACCCGAAATCCTCCGCTTATATATGAATCACGCATTGCGAACGCTCTCACCTTACATCATCGATAATTCGCCTACACCATACACACAACGGTTAAAAAAAAGGAATCCTCTCCTGCGCCACCGCGCGCGTAATTTCCCAGCGGCATCACCCACGCGTGTACCACGGGTCCCGGGAAATCTTTATCGGTTCCTCGCCGCGACCCATTTGTACCCCCTCTCACTCTCTAGCGACATAACGGTAATTAATTGCATCAACGCGCGAAAGATTTACGACCCCCGAGCTTAAAATTCCGCGATCGATGAGAGGCGCGTTATCGGCCCGAGCGAGGATTAATATCGCGGTGGTCGCGCGCGAGCCCTATAATACACTCACGGCCGCCGCGAAAAATGCGTGCATGTGCCTTACGGCGCAGTTCTGGATCTATTAGTTGAAAAGCGAGCTTGTGTTCCGCGGTGTTGATTCGAGGAGGCGCAGTGTATACCGGGAATTCGCCGTGCTTTTTTCGAGATTTTTTTTTAAAGGAAGTGCGGAGGCAGAAGAAGTTACAACTGGTAGGAGTCGCAGGTTTTATGCTGGTTGATTTTTGGTAGAGTGCGTAGGAGGAAACCAGGGATAGAATTAATAATAAGCTAGTGTTTATTCTTATTTTGACATCAATATATTGTTATGAGATTTTTAAACACTGTTTCATCCTTAACGTAATACTAGACCTAGCAAACACCGATGATTGCAGCGACCCGTTTTTCTCATTTCCTTTTGAATTTTGAGAAAACATCTCTTTGCCACGCTATAGATTCAGCAAAAGAATACGTGTTAAAAAGATTTTTTTTTTCTTAAATTCAGAATTGAATGAGAAAAAGGGGTCCGTGAAAAATGTGTATAGTAAAGATATTTAAAAAAATGTTTGTTCTATTTTTCGAGATAATTAGTAAAAAGTCTTCAAATTTAAATTAAAAATCGTCACTCCATTCGGAAAACTGGGTTTCTTCTACGCATGAGCAATATGACGAAATTATAAAGATTAAAAAGGAAAAAAAAGTATTTAAGTAATCAAAAAATGTCTCGCAATTAGGATCTCCGGAATTTGAATGAAAGAAAGTGCGGATCGTGATTGTGAAGTGTATCATAATCACCGAATTCTCAATTCAGTTGCAAGTAACTGTCAAAGATGGGATTCAAAGTAGCTTTGATTTTGGTGTTAAGTGTAGTTGTAATAGTAGAATGCCGGCGGCTGACAAAGGATAATGTACCTCGGGGTAAAGAAATCGTTCAGTCCATACCTGAGTCTGGTGAGATCTTTCAAATATCATTTTCACAATTGCAATACCTATAATTTTATTGTGATCGAAATTCAGAATTTGTCTTAATATAATGTAATATCAACCTATTTATTTATATAAAATTTACGTGTAATTATAATCTTGTGAAACAAACAGCATTGCATTTCGGTTTTCTAAAAATATCGTAAAAAAATATCAAAAAATAAAGATATAGAAAAATTTACATAAACAGAATAGTTATTTCTTTTGAAGTATAGCAATGTTTTAAATTAAAAAAACTTATATGGTACCTATAAAGTACAATACAAAAAAATATGTTTTACGAAAGAGTTTTGAATTTAATATGCTTACAATTTGCGAGGACACTAAAAATGTAAATTGACATCATAAATATTAAAAAATATACGTATAGTAAAATAAAATAATACTGTTGTTAGATTGAATTGAATACATTATAGATACTTTAATTTAAAACAGCATAAAAAACCGATTGAAATAATTGTTTACAATTTATAAAATTTCTGAAATCTTTTGTTTATGTAACATTATTTAATTAATATTGACATAAAAGTAATGCAACAATTTTACTTTTACAGAGCGACCCTTATTCATGGCATATGCATTAGGTCATGGTTTTATGGACCAGTACGGAGTAGATAGTGCAGAAAGTTTTCCTTTCCCCACTCTACTGAGAATACCGAAAAAATTAGAAGAAAAGTTCGAGGTAGATTATAATTTTTACTATTTTTTTCTACTTTCAAGAAATCATTTGATTCATCCAAAATAATCAAACTTTAATCCCGATTGATATATTTAATGTTACAATTTGTGGAACATAATTGATTTTTCGTCATACTAGGCGTAAAGTATGCGAATACGCTTCTGCGTTGCGGGCGTAAAGTGTAAAATATAAAAATATTTCTTTACATTACGCACACTAAGCGTATTACTTTACGCCTAATATAACGAAAAATAATGTTCGCAACACGAGCGTAGAGCTTTCCACCCTTGCGTGAGCGCGTGGGCATAAAGTTCAACTTTACGCTCGTGTAACGAAAACTACTATTAATGCTTTCTTCAAAACAAGTAAATAAAAAATCGTATGATACTTCGTCCAGCAAAAAAACCTTTTCCTCCGAAAAATCACCGATATAAGAGCCCTCGACCACGAGGGCACGAAAACGTTCCGAGCCCCACATATCCATACCATAATTTTCGACTGCAAGCAACCCGCTATGGCCATGCATACCAATCGCGCTTATGATCCACCTGTTTTCCACGCAAAGAGTTGCATCGCTATACCTAGTCGTCGCCGCGCGTTGGAATTTATGTTTCAGGCGCTGAAGAAGCCGAGGAACTTTACCAGCAATCTCTACCGGTTTGTCAAGTCGACCTACGGCCTCCGCTCGCCCTCTATGTTCGCGCTCATACTACGCAGGCGGGTCTGCTTCCCGAGCGGCAAGTGTGTCAACCTCGAGAACGTCGGCGAGCTCTGCTGTCCGTTCTGATTGCGCGTGACTTTCGACAAGTTGCATTATTGTAAGGCTAGAGATAGCTGTAGGATAAGAGAGTGGTCAAGCATCGAGGTGCTCTGTAATAAGTGTGTGCTACGTTAAAGAGAGTTTAAGGAGTAAGATTAGGACGATATTAGTTTCTGTAAAAATTCATTTTTACTCTAATAGAATGAACATTAAAAGATGTAATGTTGGTCTAGTTTCTTAGACTTTCTGCTGCTGAATAAAACTAAATATATTAACTTGGAAAAGTGCACCCTAATCATTATATAGTATTATTTTTTGTGATATTATGTAAAAACAAAAAAAAAACACTCATTGTGATACATTATTCGTGAACATTAATTAAAAATAGGATAACGAAAATATATCTATACTCTGTACAATATTGTTTATCACATTTTATCTCGGAACTACTTCTTGGTATACTAAATCTGATTATTACCGAAACTATGTTGCTCGAGAAAATTGTCATAAATTCATTCCCATTCAAGCGCAGAGGTGACGCAAACTTCAAATATTTGATGAGTTTCTATGCATGCATGATATTAAGTATTTGTTGCTGTATAACTAATAACGATGTTTATCATAAAGATATACCTTTTATTGATTTTATAAATATATTTAAAAGAATTTTGTTAATAAAGTTCAATAAGACTTACTTTTTTAATCATATTTCTATTGTGAGAATGGCATATGAACAAAATAAAGGACAAGTTTATAAAAAATTTTTCTTATAGAATAATGATGTGGTATAACATTATACAAGTATAATCTCATCCCATATTCCCATATAAAAGTAACATATGATCACGAATAAATGAGATGTATTTTCAGCAAGATTTAAATAAGTATTAGTGATAATAAAATTTATTATCGTAATTTAATAACGATTTCGATCATCATGAGATAATCCTTTCCTAAATATTATAAACTACATTTATCTCAAAATTATTATCTTATAAGCATTAATATATTAAAAATGATAATTACTTTTAATTGGTACGTAAATTCAAAACTATTTTAATACTATAGTTTTATTAATTTTATTAAATTATTTTTACCTGAACAGTTAAGATTATTTCCATACTTGATATAACCTTTTTTTGTGAGTACATAAACTATTATCGAGGTATGAGGGTTTTGTGACATATTAAGAAACAAACCTTTTCGAAACTATAATTTTATTTTTAAAAGTGTGCTTTTGTGAGCTGTGATACGTATACATAACAAAATATAATTAATGTAGCAACAAAAACGAAGTCATTATGAAAACTTTTAGTGAAATTTGACGAATGATACTAAAAATTATATGCTTTACTCTTTTCGAAATAACATTGCGTGTTCCATAATCCTTCATTATACGTATAGCTACAATGCATATAAATACAAATAACTTTACATTATATGGCATCATTTTTTTCTATATGGTGAAATCAAAGCGCGACACGAGTTAAGAACAATTGAACAAAACTTCGAAAGCATAAAATAACACTTACGAAATGATAAAACAGAAAAATAGAAAAATTCGTGTTGTGCTTTGTTTGGTCAAGTATTAAGTGTATATAAATAAAACTTTTATGTATATTTAAAAAACTGTTACTTTAAAAAAGAAAACAATATCTTGGATTAATACGTGCGAATTCATTTTGTGATGTTCATATTATTATAGATTAGTCATACATACGGTGCATATTTAAAGGTCTCCTTTACACTTTACAAAAACGCCGGAAAAGACCCCTAAATAACTTGGCAAAACTTGAAAAATTTTCGTTTTTTTATCTGATATTGACTTTTTAAAGCTTTTATTTTACGTATGCAAGATGATTATGTTAGAATTCAGGTGTAATAATCTCAAAAGAACCTAAACGAACATCAACTAGATGTTTCTACGATTTTTCATCAATTCCTTCGATATTAAAACACATCTTCGAGCATTGATCATAAAGATTATATTTTACAGTCACTGGATAAAAATAATATATGAGCTACGTATGTCGATATGATAAAATAAAAAAACACATTTTTTGGCTTTGCTTCTACGGAATCAGTCACGTTATTTCTACTACAGACGACGACGCATTTTTTGTGAGATTTATATGGTAATGCCATTTCTGAAAGTGAATGAAAATAAGATTGTTTTTCGAAATACAATAGTACATTTCGACACGGATGGGGAAGTCGATTATTTAGCTGGTGTGAATTTTTGCACGAGCGAAGCGAGTGCGAAAAAGTCATACCACTTAAATAATCGACTTACGCACTAGTTTCGAACGGTATTTTATACCACGAGCGCCGAAAAATCATATCAAAGTTGTGATTTTGAGGTTAGAGTGGTATAAATGTATATTTTCTAATTTAATGTCAACAAAATTTAAATATCTTATATTTTTTCTTAAAAATACGTCATCATCTGTACTGCGATTGGAAACATTAATATAATTAATCTCCTTTTCAAGAACTCCAATCCAAATTCTACATGAGACCTACGCACTAGAATTATAGGCGGGAACTGAAAGCCGCCGCGCTTCGACTTTTACGCAAATATAATTCGCCTCTCGTACTAGATGTGGAAGTCTTCTCTTCGTGTGTATATTTTATGGATCATATTGTTTTCGTGCAGATAACGAGTAATTTAACAGAAAAAGGAGCACAGATTATATATATTGTTTACGCTTAAGAAAATCTTTATTCTCACAGCTTAAACGTATTCAAGAAGCAATCGACAATTAAGTCAGTCAGTCTTTTTCTCGAAAGCGAGAGACGGGTATTAGTGATTATTTTTCGCTTACGTATTTTCATCAAGCTTTTTATATAATATAGCAAATTAGAAGCACGCATATCTTATCAAAGATCTACGCATTTAATCATTTCAACAAAACTACTTTGAAAATGAATCGTTCTTATTGATATATTAAATTTAATTTTGGCAAGAATTTTTGCTTTGAACTATCTATAATTTCTAATAAATAATTAAGATTATTTTTCTAGCGCTTTAAAATAAGTATTTAACTATTAAATATACATCATTTTTCAATATATTACGCAATCTCTGTAACAATGAAAAATTAAACTTTTTTGCAGAGTGTCTTATTTTACATTGATATAAAAATAGGCTTTGTTAAAATAGATAATTGAAAACTTTTTAAATATACAGCAGTAAATATTATTTACAACTAAATCTTGCAAAAAATAATCTTTTAAATAATAAATAATTTAATGCGCAGATCTCTGAGTAGTTATTTAAAAATTATTTGTCGAAGCGCTGCCCGTGACAACTTATGTTTTGACGTTTGTAGGAAATTTTCACAACTTAAACGTTAAGACAATAATAGCTAGCGTTAATCCGTCTCTATGATAATGTGATTTTTATACGAATCAAAAATACGATACGATAATCCATTGAAGGCGATAATTTTACAAACGACACGGCTAAATCTAGCGGACACTCATCTAACTACAAAGACATTCATTCGCTTACACGTCTTTCTATCGAATCTTGGTTACAGTTTTATAACATCTGATCAAGATACTTCCCATCATTATTGATTACTTTTGACGTTTCAACTGATGAAATTATCCAAAGAATGTTGTAATATCTTGCTTAGGAAATTAGATAACATAAATTTATATAACTTCATCATAAAACAACCAATCATCATTGATAATAATCATTCTCTATTTTAAATAGAAATGATGTTATACCATGATCAATTTTCATATTTTTCAAAATATTTTCTTAATACGCGTAATATCATATTATTGGAAAGCATATTAAACAATCTAATAATTATAATATTCATATTTCTCAATTATACATAAAAAACATCGATCTCTAACAATATAAAAAGAACTATTAAAGATGAAGTATCAATAAAATGATGAGACTATCAATCGACGTTTAATCTAATCTAATGTTAATCTAACGATATTTGTAACTAGTATTGAGAGGAAATGTGACGAGATTGTTTTGTACGAATCGATAAAGAGTAGATAAAGCAAGATTATTACAAATATTTTGTTCGAAATATCACTTTAATTAGCAAAAAAATTGCTAACTTCCGCTAACAGTAACAAACACAGTGGTAAGCGAAATCCCTGTCACGAAATATTATTTCAGTAAACTCTTTATTCATTTCGTATTACTATCAATCGTCTTCCCCTTAAAGCGTTTGCTGAATCTTTTGAAGAGAGGAAACTCAGTTCTACGAGGTTCGAGGCTCGGAAGCGAGTACGAAGCTTATGCAAGGAGTCGATATCGATAAATGACAGTTACAATAACCCTGAGAATCTTTTTATCGTACAAAGACTGTACACTTCTGTCGAGTATTCCTATGTCAATTACTTTATTTTAAAACTTGGCCCTACTTCGTTTCTGGCAAGTTTTTTTTTTTTTTTTTTTTAATTATTCCGGTGGCACTTTACGAAATATATTTTAACATAGCTACTTTGAAGGAATTCTTTTAAACGCAAGAGTACAAAGTGCAATAACGGTAACAACTACGAAAGCACTATGTAACATGTAATTGTTAAAATCATTTAAAGGAACTCACTAATTATTTTGTTGAAAAACTAACAATTTTTTATAAAAAAGTGAACGTACAAATCTTTTTTTTTTTTTTTTCAACAACTAACATCAAACATAAGAACAAATTTTTGTTAACTTCTAGTAATTGACGTGATTCACAAGACATACGTATTAAGTTTTGCTTGATCTCCGAATATTCGATCTTCTACAGTACAGATAAATCGTAATAATATCTTTTTAAAAAACCTAAAGATTGTGTTTACAGCGCGATCAAAGACAAAGACTTTAGTTTTGAAAATAGTAATCAGTATTTGGCTGCTTTCTCAAATAAAAAACCGTATGTACTAATTGGTATTTTTTGTAGAGCATTCTTCCAATAACCTCACACTCTTTCCTCGTCAAAACTGCAAAATCCCTCTCAAGTTTCGTTAGCGTTCATTCAAAATGCTCAATGTTGTACTTTTTAGACAGTCTTACACGACTATAATATAGTGTTTTTTCATGTATTCTAGTTTACGTACGCGAAACTTTTCTTTTGCTCTGCATCTACCTAAAAAGAATTTTTGCAACTACGAACTACGCACTTAGTCTTTTATACAGAGAAAGTAAAAAAATTATCGATACGATAAATGTGATTAAGAATTAAATAATTTAAATAACGAAAATTGTTAAAATATACTTTACATTCAGCTAAATTATAGAAAAGCGTCGGATACTTCTAAATACAGAAAAGTCTACGCGTGTGTTTTAATTTGTTTATTTTTTTTTAAAGCTGAAACCGATATGTGTGGCAAATGCATTTTATACGTTATAAAGATTCTTTGATATAGTTGTAGGCGATTTTTGTCGCGATCCTTAATAAAGTATTCGTAAGATTAGAGAGCGAGTTTGACTATAAATAGTAAAAAAAATTATTGCTCTGTAGATTTGAGTAATGACGAAGCTTCGAAGACGTATTCATTTTACGTTGATTAGTAAATATATCCTTAAACGAAGCCAGCTTATTCAAAGTACGAACTTTGTTTCGATATGCTTTCATGTATTCTGTGTATGAAGTCGTGACGAATATTTTCATGAACGACGACTCGCAATCAAGCTTTTCAAAGATATAGCAACGAGTTAGTATAATCGACCGCTGTTCCTTGTAAGCTAAAGAAGAACATCGAAGATATACCTTCGGGGCCGCTTTCATTCGAACGACATGAGATTCGCTGGAATAGGCTTTCGGTCTGTCGCGCCACGCACCGTGACTCGCAATTCCTTCAACCATAGTTCGGCCACTTCCGTCGACATAGCTCGAAATTTGTATACGTTTCCTGAAAGATGTTAATTATTATTTGCAATATCCTGTTAATTTCATATTTTTACATAATATTTCAGAATAATTTATCACAGGATGATTCTCTTTACCTTTCTTCGGATCAGCTAACAAGAAGGTGTCTGTATGACATGTATTGTCTAACGTCTCGACGATCCAGCCCAGTATAGATACCATTTTATAGGGATCCCGCTTGAAATCACCCCTATCGTTACTGTAAAACAAAAGTCTTTGCTCAATTAATTAGCCTGAAATCTTCTCATATACACACAAATATTATTTTTCATTGCATTTGTTAAAAAGTGTATTAAACAAATACAAAAATATGAATATTTATTATGCATTTACCCTTTGAAGCATTTGGGAGAGAAGTAAATAATCGAAGTTCCCCAAAGCTGGACCCAGTATCTCTGCCAAGTGGACACTGCGGGCTTACGTCCGTCACGTAAAACTACTTTTCGCCGCAGCGAGCCTTGTAGTATACAACGAGGCTCTATCGAACCATCAATATCGACTCGTAAGTTTGACATGCTGAAAAGGCACAATTGATCTTATTAATTATAAACATTCCAATCGTTTCAATTATTTTCAACAGTTAAAAAACAAAAGTTTTTGTAATAATTACAAATAGGTCAGAGTGTATTACCTAGATTTCGACAACAGGCTGCAGTCATCGTTAATAGCGTCGGCTGGAGAGCCCGGCGAATTCTGATCGAGGTCCACGATCTGGGCAGCCAAGTGCGGCTCCTCGAGGACCGAGTCGTCGAGCAGATGACGCACGGTTACGTGATTCGCCTCCAGTGGTACCGCAGCCTTGCCGAATATGCTGCAATGCAAAATCGAAGCGGCATTAGCTTTTCACCCGCGTCAGCACATCCTCGAGAGCTTATTCATGCAATGACAGTGCTTCATTAAATGGTCAGTCTCGCGCTTTGGCGTTCGATTCTTCGATGCGTCAAATAATAAGAAAAGGAACTGGAAGTATATATATGTAAATACGTACAACGAAAATTGAATTGAATGGGGATAAAAGAACGGTAATCGAGACATTCAAATTCGAGATTTAGAAACATACCTATACATAATAATACGACGAATGTAAATAATATTTAATGAACATTCTTAAATATAATTTAAAAGAAAATTCGTTTCAAATATTCACGTCTAAAAATGTATTCATGCTTCTTGATACTTGAATATAAGTAAAATTAATAGCTATAAATTAAAAATTAAATTCAAGGAGTAATGAAAAATTTTATTGGTTGACATGCTTTAAATGTAATAATAAGTTAATGTTAAACTTAAAATAGATACTGAGAGAAAACAAATGAATAATAAATTTTACTACTTCACTAAAGTATTGTTTTAATAAAGCATAACAACATAATAACACACGTTATTTTCTTTATGTACAAACACATTTTTCTCAGTGAATACAATAAAATTAAATGAATGCATCGCATGCACAGGCTGCACATGGGAAATTACTTGGGCATACTTGATGGTCCAGTTTGTAGAGTATTCAATTGTAAAAAATCTTTGTAAGGTAAATTTTTCACATTCAAAATTAACAATGGAAACCATTACATTAAAAAACTGCAACAATTAATTCTTAGCAAATTTGTTTGAAATTTATTTCGTCAAATAATTACGATTGTATAGGTAGCAATAATAAAAAAAAAAATAATCTTAAAATTCTCGGCATAATCGATCATTTCATATATGTTCTTTTCATTACATTTACAAATTTTCGATACCCGATTATATCTACCAAAATTTTAAAGATTCATCACAATTTATAATTTTTAATCTCCACCAACTGGACTTACCATGACGACACGACACTATAAAATATGTACTAAAATTATGTAAGCACTAGTTAAATGATTCGTTTCGCATAACCCTAGACGCGGACTCTTGGGACTCACCCAGGAGTTGTCAAGCTAGATCCATATTTGCCTCCCTGCTTATGGAAGTTGCGTGGAAGACTCGTACTACGAAATCTAACAAGTTTACAATTGTCATTGCTAGTTCTTGAACGCAACGAGTCTGAATGAAAACACTCTCACGGTATTCTCTTTTGTGTCTTTATTAATGGTTTTTCCCGCGTATTGTACGCACAGCGAAATAGTGTCAGATGGTTTTAGTGCTTGTTTTAGTGTGTGTGATTTTGATTTTAAATGACTGTCAATGAAAAATAGTAAAGTGTCATGTAGTTGATGTCATGTGATGTCTTAATTTAAACATTTAAAAATTTTTGCGATTCATTATCATATAAACATATACGAAACAAAATGTATAATCGTAAAATATGAATAAAATTGAAATATGAAATTAATTTTAAATTTATTTAAAATAAGTAATATAAAAAAAATATCTGGAACATTAATAAAATAATAATTTACTTTATAGGGAAAGAGGTTTAATGTCGTGAATGATTCAAAAGGCCATCCTCTTCCTATAAGCAATTACATATTTCAATGAATCTAACAATTCAGTGTATGTAAGCGCGCGCCACTGGTTATAATGTGTTAATAAATAAATAAAACACAACTACCACCTTCAATCTTTTCATGATTAATCCAAAAGAATGCAAAATAAAACACTCTTAAGCCCGGCTTTTATTAAACATTTGGCAACTTACTTTGTCCCAAGGCTACGACACTTGCGATGGCCAGGTACGAATTTGTTTGCTGCTGATGCAGCATGTAAACGTAAGGATCCAGCACAGCCTCGTGCGGGGGATAACGATAGAGCTGCGACCCCGGTAACTACATCGCCTACCGATTCTTTGCTACTACTCGACGAAGGGATCGGAGAGTTTGGCTCTAATTTCATGGATAATCTGAAAGAAATTAATGATTTTATAATATTGAAATGTATTAAGTTGGGTAATTATAATTTACAAAATATTTTGAAAAAATCAGCGAATCGTATTTTTGAAGAAAATCATGTAAACGTATTTTGCGTAACTGTCAATTTGTTGAGAAAATACTTACTTGAAATGATCATCCTCAAGAAACTTTTGCAGTTCTTCAATATATCGAACGCTATTCAAATATCTTTGAACATCAAGTAGCGGAACAATGCCAGGATATTCACTGGCCTGAAACATCGCTACTTTGGTTAAGACTGCATCCATTTTTAGAATTCGCTGATGATTGTCGCCATTCTGAAAAAGTTACAGTGGTTAATTAAATAAGAAATAAATACTTAATAGTACATTATACAACAAGGGAGTAAAGTCGTATTCCTACGGATGGGCTTACTATCGCGTTGCATATATCATTTTATGTTCGACTCAACTGTGGCCACTTTTTTTTGACTTGGAAAGTGGGATTAACGAAAAAAGCGTTAAATAAAAGAAAAAAAAACAAAAGGAATTAAAATATTATTTTTTTGTAAAGTACTTTATTTCCACATTTGACTGAATACTTTAATCAATATCGAAATGAGTATTTATTAAAATAAAAATAATAGTTTAATTCTACCACTAATTTATTCTATTCATTAAAAATATAAAGTATGTATAACAACTGTATTTACTTTTTTGCATTCTATTACTTACTTTTGATGTTGGATGGGCCATATCAATATATACAAGATCTGTTAAAAATAATCCCAAGTAAGGTATACATGGCAGTTTAATGCTATCCATATGTTCTCGAAGATTCATCCAATTGCTTTTATCACTAAATACTTCAGCAAGCTTGTCAAAAGTCGTTTTGTCTTTTTTTGATAAACAAGCCCATGTTTTATTTAATCTAGAATAATAAATATGTAATTAAACAAATTATCAAATTTTTTGCATTTTTTTAGCTTTAAATCAATTACTTAAAATATAAAAATTTTACCTGTATACTGAAGCGCTTTGTAAACCAGATATAATAGCAAATAGAGAATGTAAATTATTTAAATCATAAAGTTTTTTTGCTATTCGTATAAAATGTGCCAAAATTTCAGATCGTTGCTTTGGTGTTGGTGCATTTAAAATCTCTTGAACTGTCCAAAAACTTACCTGAAATTTTCAACAATATATAATGTAAAATATTGGACGTACTTAATACTTAATAAGTTTAATGATTCTTATACAAACATGGTTAAATCGTCTTGTAAAACTGACAACATTTGGAGCAACTAAAAGTTTATTTTTTTTGTTCCATGAACAACTGGAAAGTTCTTCAGGTCTTATGCTTTTGAAGACCCCAATATCTAACAATGTTAATTGTGATGCTAGGTCTTCAGCCGGGATCTCGGTAGCCACAGTTGTATTTGGCACTGGTGAATTGACATTGCAGCGCCCAGGCAATGAATTTGATTTACATGCCACGGATCTTAAAATTTATATAAGTAATAAATAAATAATGATCATTTGAGAAAAATTGCTTCATGCAGTATAATATAATGTTAAAATAGATAGAAAGTTACATAATTTCATGATAGTCATAGTTAGAGGTACACACCCATAATTGTCATAGCAGCTAGATATGGTGGGAGGTGTCAGTTCAGAGTATTTTCTGTATGTCCTACATTTTTCTCGGTGTTCTTTACGTTCCTTCAGATTCTTGTCACCTGAGTTCACACCACTTGGTAACAAGAGTCCACTGAAGGAATTTGAGTCTGGACTGTATGATTTGTCAGTACAATCGTTTGGTCCATACTTCAATACAAAAACAAATAAGCCAAGAAAATTAGCAGCAGTCAATATTTTAGTTTACAAAAAAATTCAAAATCAATATGTTATAACACAAATTGTGGAAAATTTATTTTCTTACCTCGGACAACCGTAGAGTGGACACTGATTCAGTAGACAAGTCACGGGGCATGGAGGTATAATGCAGATCAGCCATGAGGCCACACTACTCAATGGACGCATTGCATCTTCCATAAACTCCAAAGTGCTTCTATGTTTTGAAAGTCACTTCCTCACTGGAATTTATAAGATACAAATTGTTTACTATATAATTTTCTACTCATTATGTTGAGAGCTTACAAAAATTGATTAATTATACAATTGAAAACAAATAGATAATTATTTTCACGAACTACATTTGCAATTTTAACTTTCTCTGTGTGCTTATGTAGAGTATCTATATCAAACTAGAATACAAATCATTTGCTTTATATAAATAGGTATATTATGAAATCTAATTGTTTTTAAATAGATGTAACAACTACTTTCCTTGCATCATTTCAAAATATATTAAAAAAAAGTTATTTTCAAATACACATAACTGTTGCACAAATTTACTATATACTCATTTAATAATCATTTAATTCTTTAGAATAGAATGTAATTATTAAAGAAAAATCAATAGCAAAGTGATATTTAATGACAATGGAAAATTTTATCATTAAAGTATTATAATATGCAACACTTGAATAATTGAAAAGAGAAAACTTAAATTATTTGTAATTTTGTAGGCCTCAAAATTTAACAATGAAATAAATACTTGGGAATTACTAATCTAAATCAATGCAAGATATTCTATTATCTCATGTGAAAGGAATTGAGTATGAAGCATGATATTGAACTAATTGGAAAAACCACTCATGCTAGTAAAATGTATACAATCTTGGAATGTGATTGTAGATGTAGATCACTCATGCACAATTATATGCTTCATGTACATTCACCAAAATGTGTGACGAAATCTTTAACTGAATTACTTTCCAATCTTAATTACTTTGTGCATTAACAAAACCAAAAAAGTACTGTTATTATCTCCCACAGTATGTATATAATGTGTATACATGCTTGACTACATTGTTGAGTCTCTCTCTGTAAAACCAAGACAACACAGACATGTTTTTTGCGTTTTCTGACCTCAAAATATGCACATACACACGTGAGAAAAAAAATGAAGAAAACTGGTAAGCTATAGTGATAACAAGGAAATCGCGACGCGTCTTTATTTTATACGCGTTAAAAATCCACAGCCGATATTAGGCGTGAAAAAGCCACCTCGAGCACAAAACACAAACAAGAGCCGAAAATACGCCTTCCACCGAAACGCCTCATCAACGCTAAATCCCGCGCATAGTGCGTTTCTCCCAGTCTCTCGGTCGCGCGCGAAAGTCAGCGCGTATTTTTACTCCCCAAAACACGTCGCACATAAGTATATACGCATAGAGAAGCTCAACAGCGAATCCTCCTTTCGCGAGATGCGAGCTGCGAGCAAGATCACTAAGTAGTATCAAACGAGCAATAACCTCTCGACTCTCCGCCTCGGGCGGAGACAACAGCAACAGCAGCAGGCGGACACCGATGCAGCAGTTCTCAACGCTCTCTCAAAACACACGCACACACTTATACTATATACAGTGTCCGCAGCTGCCGCGATCTAGCATCCGTCCAGCATGCTCGGCTTCACGAGACACACACGCAGTCGAGTAGGCGAAGAAAAACCACTATACAATACAGAGCGCGGGCGGCCGCTGGTGGTCGTGGTCGCTCTAGCTCACTCGCTCACTGCCCGCTCAAGGTCGCGCAGGTTCCGGAAGCGGCGAGCGGGGGTGGGCGTCTCGTGACGACGTCGACGAGAGATAGACTGCGTGCGCTCACGCGCGTATATAGAGCGATAGAGGGTATATATTCACATGTTCGACGCGTTTAAAAATACTGTACGCCGCCGCTGCCGCTGTCGTCAATTCGCGACGTATAGATTCGGATTTCCCGTCAGCACGTCGCGACAGCCCCTCTGACACTCCTGCAGTCCGCACCCGCGGCCCGTATGTTATAGTTACTCAAAAATGACGTTACACAACAAACATCTGCTCTCTCTCGCGCGCAGCAGGCGGGCGGGGGTTTTCCGTCTTGCTCCCACTGGTAGGTGGATATCGGAGAGTGGTATAATGTGTATATAGGGGGATCATGCCATCGTGCGCGCGGCTGATTATTGTGTATATACCTATAGGTATGACAATATGGGTGTGTGTGAGAAAATTTGTGGGACGGAAAAATTGCCGGGGGGTTTGGGGGAGCTTGCAATGAATTTAAAAGATGTCGCGTGTATAGATGGCTGCATGTGCCGGAAAATCGGAGTTTCGTCTAAATTTATTTTCTTTTGGATGCTGTGATAATGTAATGGATAATGAAATACAGTTTCTTAATGTTGATAAGACTCTTTCATGAGAATTCAGTCTGTTTTCCAAATTTCCAGTCATTTGATGACTTGTCATTTTATCGGCCGTAGTTAGGTAAGTAGACATTTTTACTTATCGCGTATGTTACCCGGCGCCGGTGCCAGCGCTATCGATGTTTCCCACAATTCCACGTTCACACCACGCCAGGCGCCAATGCCGCCAATACCGAATACGCCATGCCGGCCATGCCGCAGACGGCAGCCGCGGCAACTATAGTGATGGGCGATTATACTCGATACTTCTAGAATCGACCGATACTTTTTGAAACGAATCGATTATTTAATCGATTATTTTTATAAGTCGATTCTGGAAGATCGATTCTTTTTTAAGCGAGAATCGATTCAAGCTGGGGCTTTAACGAAATAAACGATATCTCGAAAGACAACGGAAAAAATGACGGCCACAGTACGCTGAACAGCCATGTTCCCTTCGATTTTTCGAGATATCGTTTATCTCGTTAAAGCCCCTGGGGTCAGAATTGGAATGACTGAGGAAAAATGAGCGACTGCCGCATCAGAAACTCAGAATGATACGGACCGACGGGCGACACGCAGTGCGTCGATACTTTACTGTAGTCTGCGAAAGACGTGCGAAACTAAGCTAGACAATTATTAAAACTAGCGTTAATCAGCGCGCTACGCGCGCCACTGTTTCGTCTCTTGTTTCTCTCCTTTCGAGATTCGAGATGGATTCGATTATTCGAGATTTCGAGATCGTTCGAGGGCAAAATAGATTATCTCGAATGCTCAATTTATATAAGGGATTATTTCTAAACCCAAGTAGGCGGGGGACGCGAGGCCCCCGCATGTAAAAGAGTTGCGTAGAACTGCAACAGGATTATTTAAATAATTTTTAAACCAAAATAGCCGGGGGACGCGAGGTCCACGCATATTAGGGAATTACGTAGACCTGCAACAATAAGCAAGACAATTATTTAGACAATTTTTAAACCCAAGTAGGCGGGGGTATGAGGTCCAAGCATATAAGGGAGTCATGTAGACATAAAAAAATAAGCAAAACGATTATTTAAATAATTTTGAAACCCAAGGAGGCGGGGGATATGTGGTCCACGCATATAAGGGAGTCATAAAAAAATAAGCAAAACGATTATTTAAATAATTTTTAAACCCAAATAGGCGGGGGATATGTGGTCCACACATATAAGGGAGTCATGAAAATATAAGCAAAACGATTATTTAAATAATTTTTAAACCCAAGTAGCCAGAGGACGCGAGGTCCACGCACATTATGGAATTACGTAGACGTGCAACAATAAGCAAGACAATTATTTAAACAATTTTTAAGCCCAAGGGATCTCATATGCCCCCACTGAAAAAAAAAATCTATTTTCAAATAAATATTTATTTGAATACTACTATATAAATATTTATTTAAATTAAAACAATATTCATTTAAATTTAATGAATATTTACTCAAATCAAAATTAATTTTTTAATTTAAGGTGGCTCATGCGATTTCTTATAAAAAAGCAGATACATCTTAAACTTAACAAATATGTTCTTTAGACATTAAACTTTCGATCTCTACTAAGAAAATTGTAGGTCAACGACCAAATTATCGAAAAAACTGAGTTTATAAATAGGTACGTTTAACACATAACCTTATGGGAATGAACAGTTTATTGCTTCGTAGTAACTTGTAAAAAAGCAGTTTTTAATGTACAATATATGAAATTAAAGATTTTTTGTGAAGAATCTAATGATATCATCAGAATTATAGGTTAGCGACCAAACAAAAAAGATATTAACAATAAACGTTACAAATGTGCTACTGCGCATGCGCACTGCGACCAGTCATGTAAATGCATGTAGCGACAAATTAGCAAAGTTTTACTTATTTATAAAATCTTTTTTTATTTGAACATTTAGAAGTTATTTACAATAAATTTACCTAAAATACGTTAACTTAATTTGGCAATAATAAAGAAGCCCCTTGCGGGGCCCCGACTTGATACGGCACCAAACGCATGAGCCACCTTAAATGAATATTTTTTAAATTTAAATAAATATTGTTTTAATTTAAATAAATATTTATATAGTAGTATTCAAATAAATATTTATTTGAAAATAGATTTTTTTTTTCAGTGCCGCCTACTTGGGTTTAAAAATTTTTTAAATAATTGTCTTACTTATTGTTGCACGTCTATTTAATTCCCTAATATGCGTGGATCTCACGTCCTCCGGCTACTTGCATTTAAAAATTATTTAAATAATCGTTTTGCTTTTTTTTCATGACTCCCTTATATGCGTGGACCACATATCCCCCGCCTACTTCGGTTTAAAAATTATTTAAATAATCGTTTTGCTTATTTTTCATGTGACGTAACACGTGACCAGTGCTCCGCAACGATTCTCTGATCCTTCGATACTTTTTTGAAATAATCGATTATTCGGTATCGATAAAATTTCAAAGGCGATTCTAAAGTATCGATACTTTTTAGGAGAATCGCCCATCACTAGCGGCAACTGCGGCAGTCGGCAGGGCTGTGACTCCAATAGAGTACAGAGTGCTGTTTCGCGTGCTGACTGTTGCACGAGTGCTGTTTCGCGTGCCATGTCGTGGCAGCACGCGTGTGGAACGTTTAGTATTTATATCTTACTAGAGTTCGACACGCGCGCTTCGCGCGCTGATTTTTTTTTTTTTTAAGTTACAAAAGAAGCTGCATAATTAATGAACGGTTTGTTTTTTATTTACAAGAGAAATGTTATTATTCAATTCATTATTTAAGGTTGTATGGACTTATATGTAAAAAATAATGTCAGATCAATAAAGTTTCGTCAGTAGGTCAATAATATCATTATAAACGTCTCTGGCAAATTTGAATATGATTTGCGTGCTAGTTTTCGAGATATTGTAGTTTAAAATTAACGTGGGTTCTTATGGAGATTCTCTGAATATGGCTAGACTCGTCGTAGTTATTGAAAAAATTAAGTTGAAGAAATAGTGTTTAGTTCTTGTAAATTTGTGTATACGTAAAAGAAAACCTTTGTAATCGATTGCAATTGAAATGAATTGCTTTTGCGAGCTAGTAGGGTCCGAAAGTCAATTAAAAATTCAAATTTCGCGTCACAATATAGCAGACAAAAAAATAAGTAATTTGCCTATAACAATTAGTAAAAATTTACAATTAGTAAAAAAAAATATTACGGAAAACCAGGACTGCATTGCCCTCCGTTACATTATTATCTATCATTTTACAAAGTTTGCAGTTTCTATATAAATATTTCGCTGAATGGCATTTGAATTACTTGATTTTGAGACATTATTCAAATGCCATTCAGCGAAATATTTATATAGAAACTTCAAACTTTGTAAAATGATAGATAATAATGTAACGGAGGGTAATGCAGTCCTGATTTTCCGTAATATTGTTTTTACTATTTGTTATAGGCAAATTACTTATTTTTTCGTCTGCTATATTGTGGCGCGAAATTTGAATTTTTAATTGACTTTCGGACCCCCTAAGGCGATGCGAGGCCCCACAGTTACCGACGATTGCAGGGATCCGTTTTTCTCATTCAATTTTGAATTTTGACAAAAAATCTCTCTGACACGTTATAGATTTGATAGTCAACTATAACGTACCAGAGCGATATTTTCTTAAAATTTAAAATTGATTGAGAAAAACGGGTCCCTGCAATCGTCGGTAACGACTGGTACTCACATCAAAGTTATAGCATAAAAACTGTGTAGTAAGGCGTACAGTCATACTAAAAAGTGAAAGAAATGAGCAATGCAATGTTCTAAAACCGATGTAAAGTTTTCTTCATAGTTCTAAAAAACATTTTACATATTTGTTTACTCTTAGTACTGTAGAATATTAGTGTTTTCGACAAATTATACGACCAAAATATTTGTCTTAAATTTTTAAATGAGATCTTACGGCCAATACAACCTTAATGCACTTATTTTGAATTCATTTAAACATTATGATGTTTTTCATCAAGCTATGTTATAGTTTTATTGACTAAAAAATGTATGTATGAAGAAGTATTTGTTATTTTAATATATGATTTGTCTTTATCTTTTGAATTTAGTTCTAGTGATTCATTCCATTTCATAGTTTCCTGCTTTAACAAATTTAAAGGTTCATTCAATTCTATAGTATCAGAATGTCACTACAATGATAAAGATTAATCAAGTTTAATTTCATTTAAATAAGCTTTTTTCATGTTGTGATTTTGTTCAATAAGTAAAATTGCCACTAAGGTAGATAAACAATAACATAATTATGAAAATATCTGTTTTCTGTGTTTAATAATGTTAAACATATAAAAAGGCAAAGTGAAGGTATAAAATTCAAGATGAATATTTTTATATTGAGAAAACCGTGTTTTTAATTTTAACTAAATAAAAAGATCCTTACACTAATCCGACCATCATCGCTAATAAAAAACCGCTCCCAATATACATTGGCACTTAGCTTCCTCAAACTAATGTATTTATTCCTCTTTTTAATTTTTTATATGACAATAATTAATTGTATTATACAAAAGTTTCTCTATCTATCAAATATTGTCTGAAAAACGCTATTCGAAAATATTTTTAAAAAACTTTCAACCTCAAATATCTTTGGTCGTGACAGTTCAATTTTTTTGCGCAATGAATAGTTTGGAGATATAAAAAATCTATATCCTCTATACCAAATTTCAGGACGATTAATTGGTTTTTATTCTTGTCATCGTGTGTCAGTGAAAACGCGTTGTTTTTTTTTTAAATAATTTTTTTCTCAAAAAAAAATGAAAATAATCTCTTGAAATTTATACCAAATATTATCTTCAATAAGCGTAATAAGTAAATAACATTTTGAGTCGATAAACAAATATTTTTTGAAAAATTAATTTATGAATTATAAGAACATTTTCCATGACATACTAAAGATAATTTGAAAATTAAAAACAGAAGACGTAGGTAGTTTAAAAATTTTTTGGTTATAAAAAAAAAGAAAATCGATAAAAAATTAAAACGGAGTATTTTTTCGGGACCAAGAGAATAAGCTTTGTCCGACGAAAATAGGTGAAATGGTTTTCGAGATATCGAGTGTTTACATACACACACACCCACCCACCCACTCACCCACGCACACACATACACCCACACACACACACACACACACACGCACGCACGCACGCACGCAGGCACGCACGCACACACACACACACACACACACACACACACACACACACACACACACACACACACACACACACACACACACACACACACACATACAGACACACACACACGTAATGAATAAATATTTTTTTTAAGAGTGCTCTCTACCTAAACCCCAACTCCGGAATAGATCTCAGCGCCCCCATGACTTCATTTACGTATTTTCATTAATTTAAGTGTACTTATAAATTTTAAATTAATCATAACTAAGTTTTCCCACGTGTAAAAGTTAATAAGGATTACTTTTAAACAAGTTTCATAAATTTAAATGAATAAATGAACTTGTATTTTGTAGAGAAAATTCAAACGTTCAGTGGACACTTCTGAAAATGACTCAAAATTTTTCTCTACAAAATACAGATTTATTCATGGAATTTA
Organism: Torymus aiolomorphi; assembly: GCA_036365515.1. NCBI lineage: Eukaryota > Metazoa > Arthropoda > Insecta > Hymenoptera > Torymidae > Torymus > Torymus aiolomorphi. Next base: position 157,148,779 of record CM070877.1, read on the forward strand.
ATTTGGGAAAACTCTTGTAATCGTGTCTTTGATACTAATTACACGTGGGAAAACTTTATTTTTACATTAATATTGCCCCAAATTTTTTTAATTAACAAAAAACACTTTTGACAGTAGGTGGCGTTCCAATCGGGGTAGAGAGCACTCTTAAAATAAAAATTTTTCATCGATTTATCAATTGATTATAAATTTCTATCAATTAATATATATCATATTTTCCCGCTCACAACACATGCGTTATCTCTATACCATTCCACCATAACTCTAACGGTGTCTCTATAACTTTGCGCGTGCATATGCCCTCTCGTGTATAAGGTATACCTATATATAGTGCTCTCCTATAAGGTATACCTATATATAGCGCTCTCCTATATATAGGTATACCTTATACACGGCGAGCACACACACGCGCGCTGCACGGTTGTAGAGACTCCCTAAGTCCCTATAAGGCATTTGCGCATGTGCCAAAAAATTCGAGATTTCGAGATATTCGAGATATTCGAGATATTCGAGATATTCGAGAAAAAATCAACATGGCGTCGCAACATGGCGTCGACCATGCCAAGGATGCATTTTTTATAGAGGGACTAGTGCTTCATGAAGTTAGCCCCCATACATAGAATATCCAAAAACAAAAAATATAAATCGATTGCGCATTAAAAAATATAAAAAAACGTTAATTAAAACTTTTTTGCGCGAGCTGTCGTTTTTGAAATAAAAAATAAAATTGTTTGGGGGCTAGTGGTTTAGCCCTCAAAATTAAATTTTGTATTACTCATAATACAAAATAATTTTTGCAATTATTTACTATGGCATTCGATTGCGCGACGTGTGCGCGTATCGCCCCCAAATTCCAAATTCGGAAAAACGTATTAATAATAATATAAAATTATAAAAAAAAATCACATAAAATTAAACGTTTCTGGAGCAGCGCGCGCATGCGCAGATGGCATTTAAATGTCTATTCGTCGTGGTGTTAGTCAATACCCTGAGGGATGTTTTTATTGTAGACAATGGCGGCGCGTAGCGCCGCCTTTACCTCCTTATAATACTGAGGCACAACTTCTATTGCAGACAAACCCTAAGAAATCCCAGGATATTGCGTTATGCACACACTGTTTTTCGCGTTTCGCGTTTGGGGTCTCTAGACAGCTGTTCTTTTTTTATAATTTTATATTATTATTAATAGGTTTTTCCGAATTTGGAATTTGGGGGCAATACGCGCACATGTCGCGCAATCGAATGCCGTAGTAAATAATTGCAAAAATTATTTTGTATTATGAGTAATACAAAATTTAATTTTGGGGGCTAAACCACTAGCCCCCAAACAATTTTATTTTTTATCTCAAAAACGACAGCTCGCGCAAAAAAGTTATAAGTAACATTTTGTTATATTTTTTAATGCGTAATCGATTTATATTTTTTGCTTTTGGATATTTTATGTATGGGGGCTAACTTCATGAAGCTAGGGACTAGCGTTAATCAGCGCGCTACGCGCGCCACTGTTTCGTCTTTTGTTTCTCTCCTTTAGAGATTCGAGACGGATTCGATTATTCGAGATTTCGAGATCGTTCAAGGGCAAAATAGATTATCTCGAATGCTCAATTTATATAAGGGATAGTGTAGAAAGGTCTCGCCAGTTATCCTCTGCGCATGTGCGCACCGCCAGTTGATCTCGGAGAAATGTAGCTATGTTAACTTCTGACAAAAATATTTATACTAAAACTTCTAAGAAAAGGAAGAGGGAACAGCCATCGAATATCGAATTGAAAGCCTTATCAAAAATGCAGGTTGAAAATGTTAACATGAAAACATCCATTGTAGCCAGAATCAACATCATTATAATGAATTGTAATATGTTACCTAAACAAAAAAAAGGCCTAGCTTTTCTAAAAATAATGAAAATTTTTTAAAATTACATTAAAAAATAATGATTCTAATTTTTCATCTTGGATTAGTAATTTTTTTAAGTTTAATAAGAATGTTTTTAGATTCCTTTTTCAAATTTTATGAATTTTAAGTACTACAATGAGTGAATATAATTAAATTCAATCGTAAAAAAAAATGTTTTTTATTATTCTTTATTAAATTTTGTGAAATACTACCATTGCTGCCTTTTGCTTGTAATTTTGTATCTTGTATAAGTGAATTTTATAATTCTGTATCGTATAATATTTTTCCGTAGGTATTAATACCTAATATTTTACTAATGTTTTACTAATGTTTTACTAATATTTACTAATGTATAACTTTTTATATTTGCTATTGAAATAAATTTTAAAAATTTCAAATGTATTATCAATTTATTTCTATGCCTTTTTTTAATAATAATAAATATAAATTTTTTTAGTATTTCTTTATTTTTGCAAAAGTAAACATAAATATATTTTGAAATGTAATGATATTATACATAATAAAAGTATTAAATATACATTGTAATTTTGTAAATAATTTATTATTAATAAATAAGTTCGCTTTTTCTTTCAAATCAGCTGGCGGTGCGCACATGCGCAGAGGATAACTGGTGAGACCTTTCTACACAAGATATAAATACTAAACGTTCCACACCCCTACTGCCACGACATGGCACGCGAAACAGCACTCGTACAGCACGCGAAACAGCACTCTGTACTCTATTGGAGTCACAGCCCAGATGCCCTAATCACATAACCGCGTACGATCGCGTACGTCTGCGTACAACCGCGTCCGACGTTAAGGAAGAATCTAGTGATTTTCGCTGTTGACAACAGCGGCAATGTCAGTGCAATAACTAGTACTTTCGAGGAACAGACCTACGTATACGGAAGTCGGCTACTACACCAACGACAACAGACATAAACAAGCAAGCGTTACTCCGATCTACTGCACTTCGTGTGAGTAGGTCTGTTCCTCGAAAGTACTAGTTATTGCACTGACATTGCCGCTGTTGGCAACAGCGAAAATCACTAGATTCTTCCTTAACGTCGGACGCGGTTGTACGTAGACGTACGCGATCGTACGCGGTTATGTGATTAGGGCAAGACGAAACGGGACCTCGGGGCTCGGACCTGCGAATTAAGCTTTCAACTGTCGCCACGGCGTGGTGCGCTGCTATCGAGTCAAGTCGTGGCCATCAGGGGCCTTTCTACATATGTGTGTTCTGTATGTTCTGTGTGTTCCCGACAAAGACAGATTGATCTGTTCCGTTTATGTAAAACAGAGACAGACATAGAGAGAAGTTGCCTAGAACAGACAGAACACACATATGTGGAAAGGGCCCAGGGACATCAGGCCAAGGTTGGCGCCTCGATTATTCTGGGTGCATCTAGATAAGAGAAACAAGAAGTGGTTTTCTGGTTTTTGTTCATCGTATCAGCGCGAGAGCACCGAGAGTGGGGGTTCATACCAACGTCGTAACATCAAAAATATTTAATAAAATATTCTGAAATTCGAGGTTAAGTTTTGTTATGTCGTTAGACAGTTGGTATAACCCCCTCTCTCGCGCTGATACCAGTATACGACGGACAAAAACCAGAAAACCATTTCTTGTTTCTCTTATGTAGACGCACCCTATATGTGATACCGAATGGCTAACTTCAGATCGATCCAGTCAAAATAATACCCAGCGGCTAAGTTCAGGCGTATGAAATCGAACGAATCGCATTTGGAACGCAGGAACGACTGGAAACCGCCGTGGCTCATTAAATGGAGTTTAATCCATTAAACTTTTTGATGTGTATTTGCTCTAAATGTTTCTCTCAAAATCTTTGAATAAAAAAATATGCTTATTCAATCAATTTTTATTTATTCGAGTCCAACTCGATTACTTAATTGTTCAAATTATATTTTAATGAAATATTCTACAATTAATATAAATTATTCCCATAAATAATTAATCAAAGTATTATATTTATTTGTAATTAATTATATATACAATTTCTAATAAAAAATGTTTTCTTTTATTGCGCTATCACGTCGCCCTTTAATTCATACAGAAGTTAGAACAATCATCTCAGTTTACTACTATAGGTACGTTTCTCGATCGCCAGTTACTACTTACTTAATTTTCAGGTTAACGGCCATCCAGAACTAATGTTTCAGCAAATAATGAACCGCAGATACAATTAACAGCATCGATTTTTTTACAAGCCCATAAACAAAGTTATAAATAAAAAAGGGGGCGAGGCGGAAGAAAAATTACGCCAGATCCCACATAAAAAAACCACAATTTTCAGAACAATAATGTAATCTACGATTTTTTTACAATTATTTACAAGTATAATAACAGGTAAAAGTTGATTATTTATAACAGTTTTAAGCAATAATTTTGCCGCTTCCCCCCTTTCATACGTCAGAATCAGTTTTTCAAAGCGCTAACGTAATAATCTACGATTTTTTTGCATTTATTTACAAGTATAAAAACTGGTAAAACTCGATTATTTCTATGCAAGTTCTACACACGAAAGTGGGGACACGCAAACAGTCAGCTATAGGTATATATAAATTTATCAATCACATAATTCTTAGAGACTGTCTACATAGTGGGTTTTGGGCTTTGAGCTTTGGACTTTGTCGTTTATCTTGTAAATTCACAACCCGTGGTTGAAGACGAACAGAACTTCTATACAACTGAATACTGACATAACCTTATAATTGACCACGGATTGTGAATTTACAAGATAACCGACAACGATTTTTTTACACATTGCTCAAAGCCCAAAGTTCAAAGCCCAAAACCCACTATATATGTAGGCAGTCTCTTAAACCTAAGTAAATAGGAGAAGCGATCCACGCAGAGAAGTGGTGGCGCGCGGACGGGCTACCTGAAAAATTAATAATCAAATAATTTCTCAACTAACAAGGAGAGTGCACACCCCCCGGAAAACAAGTTTCGCGGGCATTGAAGAGTCGATTTCTGTTATCTAAACATAAAGCTCAGTGTTCTTAATTTCATCTCATAGGCCCTTTTTCTTGAAATATGGGCAATCTCTTATCTCAAATATCGAGGGGCTATTCATATAAAAACCTAGGGTACAGGTGATTACGGATTTCAGATGATTTCATTCCATAGTTTCAGTGATTGCAAAGTTGAATTATTTAAAACAAAGCTTTGTAATCTTTTTAAGGATAATAATGATTTCAAATAATTCAAATGATTTCCAATGATTCCGAAATCAAGATGAAATCAGTCATGAATTTTAAACTCCCAGTTGAGGGTTCAAATCTCATGCCTTTTTTTCTTTTTTTTTTTTTAATAAAAACGATTATATATGCAATTCAATAATTCATTTATGGCCATACTATACGATATATTTTTCTTATTTTGAAGGGTTAAAATGTAAAAAAGAGAAATTTAGTTAAATAAATACTTTATTTGCTTAAAAATAATTAAATCTAATACAATTCCATTATCAACGAATTCGGGTTGCGAAATCGTACATATATAATTTTTTATATTTATAAAACCATGCCGATCCATAGGTACCATATTAAAGATATTTTTCTGATTCTCCGGTTCGTACCAATGACATAACACACCTATTTCCTTATTATTATCAGAAATCCTGGCATAGTTGCTTGAATATTCTAAACTTTTATTCGTAGGGCCACTTAAATACCCGAAGCTAAGAACGTGCCCTAAATAGCATTTCTTACAGTCTAGTCTTTGGAAAAGGCATCAATCGCCTACAGCAATTTCGTCGCATTTCTTTTTAAATACTATTTGGTTAGTACTGTTATTTTTACATTTATTTTTATTAGATTTATTTAACTCGCAGTCTCGTACTCTCTGTAATCTATCGCTACTGAGATTAAAATCGTTTTGGCTTAATAACCAACAGATCGAAGATTTTCTAACGATTGACTCCTTATTCATTTTATCTCTTACAAGTACGAATTCGCTAGTAGGACTAAGTTCTGTTTTATTTTTTTCATAATTTTTCAATTCCAAACTACCAGTCACATTAGATAAAATTTTCAAATCTTTAACTAAATCATTAGTTTCATTTTGATCACGCGTATCATCAATATTTGGCGAAATATCACGCGAATTCATTGAGGATTCATCTGGGGAGGTTAAGAGATCATTATCAATGTCAGTATCGTCTATATCTTCAGCAACATTTATATCATTCGACTCAATTAAAATATTTTCACACGATGTTATGTCAATTTCAATTCCAACAGAAGTGATTTCCGAAAACGCATCGTTTTTTGCTTTATCGAGTATTTTTATAATATCATTGCAATCAGGTAGTGGAGAATTAGATAAACATTTTTTTCTATCGGTATTGCTAGATTCAAATCGAGGAAAACGGAATACTTTGGTAGAGTCTTCAAAACTACTACTTGAAATGTCACTTTGCAACTGTATTCTTTGGATACGATGAATTGTTTCTAAGAGACTAGAATTAACGACAGTCGAGTAAGTAGTACTCATCGATCTTAATCTCCGAAAAAACTTTCGCAAGCTTGACTAGAATACAGCCACGGTAGAAATAAATGTTCGGATTCTTCTCTTTTTAACTTTAAAATGACATTTATTAGTCCATGTGCATTTATTTCCATGCAAACATATGCATTTAAAGTAATAAAATTATTGGTTAATGAATAATTAGAGTGTTTTAACCAAGCTCGCCAAAGTCTTAACACGAAAATACAAAACCATGCTTTGTATATGCGTAATAACGGTTCAAGATTTTTACTCAGAAAAGCATCTGTAAATAAATTTATAATTTTTAAGTAAAGTACCGTTCCTTTACTTCCAGGAATTTTTTGGATAAGTAAATCAATGATTTTGTTGTCGCTGATTTTTTCAACGGACGCGTAGTTCATTTTGTCCTTTAAAGATAAATTTTTTAAATTAAGACAATGTTTGTCTTTTGATACTGTGTCTATGATTGTCTGTAAATGATTTGCCGATGCTAAATAATTACCAAAAGGTAAAACAATAGATGTTTTGAGAAAACGCGTTCTTAATTTAGCCCCCACATGTATAATATCTTGTATAACTATAAAATTGTCGGACTTGCAATCAGCACAAAAATATCGTATATGTATATTTTTGTCATCTACCCGAGTTTGCAATTTCGCATGTAAACGCATTGATTTTAAAAGTCGTGTATCTCCATCGGAAGAAATACCTAGTACACTTATTCCTTCAGATTTTAAACAATTTAACATGTATGTCCAACGTTTAGTCACATCTATATGCGTAAATTTGTTATCAGTAACAAACAGACATAGACAAAATGGAGGTCCTCTTTCAACTAAAGGTTGCGCAATGATAACATAAATTAATTTAGCTATAGTACCATTCTTGAAACTTTCTTCCATTTTGTTTACTGAGGTCGCACTATAGATGTTAGCAATAGGCATTCCATTCGAATCAAACGGGAGAACAAACCCAATAAGTTGGTTTGTTTCCTTGTCGTATTGAACACGACCAGTTATGCGAGTAGCATCTTCACTAAGCCATACAATTAACGGCAAATTTCGAGATATTAAAAATTCCTTGAGTTCTTTTGCTCTACATTGTCCTTCTCTAATAAAATAATTATATTGATTGATAGTGCGACTTACAGTTGTTAAAGATGGAAGTGGCAAATTGGCATACAATGTTTCGTATAACATCCTACCTCCTATAGTATATAGGTAAGTCGCAAAAAGTTTTAATGCATTATCATATCTATTACCACTTCTTTTCCTATTAGAATTCACGATTGCGCTTTCGTGTAATTTTTTTAAAAACGGTTTAAAATTATCATTGTTATCTATGTTTATTTGCTCGTTAAAGTTATGCTCCAAAAAATATTTTAATTTTTCTCTTAAGTCTTTATTATCGTTAATTTGTTTTTGCAATTCGTCAAGAATAGGAAAATAAGCGGTAATACGGGGTTGATTTGAAACGACAGATGAGTACATTTTTTCATACGACGTTCAGTCTTGACAAAATTTTCTGAAATAGGTCGAACATTTTTCAAATTGCTACTCACGGAAGGGTTCGTTCGATTATAATCCTTCCGCTTTAGTATTCCCCCTGATTATCTTGAATAATGTCTAATGATGATTGCATTAATGTGGAAGTAATAGTTAAACTTGGAGTATCATCATTAAATGACGATTGCAATGTGGGTGTTGAAATTAAACTTGAGGTGTTATCATGATTTCCAGGATCGCTTAACATATTTTGTGAAATTTTTTTTAAAGGTGAACTCGAAGAATATGCGTCTCCTGTAGAACTGGTAACATCGAGAGAGTTAGCAGTTGTATAATCGACAGTATCGTTATTTATTAAAGATGATACTTCTGTTTCAATATCCGAAAGAGACTTCCCGAAAAGGTCATTTTTTGTAGTTGTTTTTGCAACATTTTCATCATCTACATACGAGTATTTCATCAATTTTGATTTCGCAGAATTAGACTGATCTTTCATGCGACTAACATTTTTATGTTTCAGTAAATGCCTTTTAAAATTTGAAATTACCCATCTTGAGCCTTTAGTGTCGACATCGCCACATTTTTTTAATGTTGATATAAGATTTTGGCAAACCTTTACTTTCATAAATTTCAGCTACAGAAATCGTAACTTCAACTTTGTCAAGCACTTTTTTTCTCTTTAGTATCAGCCTCCATTAAAATAGATTTTTCAACTACAGTTTTTACGGCTTTAAGTAGGTTTTTACGTTCTTCGATGATATCTAAATTTGGTTTGATATTTGTTAATAACTTCTCTTTGGAATTTGTTGTCGATGTTGATTGTTCATTTATTTTAGTTTTTTCTGACCCCGTTTTCAAATTCCATAATTCGTCTCCTGCACTTTGAGCAAATAGAAATAATTTTCGAATCACAAATTTGTCAGCCATCGCAAAAGAAAATGTTTCTGGCTTCTTATAATACGGTCCATAATAATCTTTAAGATTTCCATCCTCATCTAAAATATCTTTCATTTCTTCTCGAACATAAATTTCTAGTTCCTTTAAAGCTTCGTCGGTCACACATTTAAATGCTGTGTGATTATCAAGGTTTGCCATTTTTAAAATATTTTTCACATAAATGGGCACTATTGCATTTTCCTTAGCTTCTAAAATATTCCAAAAATTGATAGAAGTTGAATTCATTCTTTCAGTTTTCGATTCGGTTTTTGAAGTGCCTTCAATTTTCTTAATATGTTACAAAATACCTAAACAATAAAAAATGTAGATATTTTTAGATAATTTAATAGAAATAAACATGGTTTACAAATACACAATCTTATGGAAAATATTCTTTTATAAATGAAAGTTCGTATATAATAAATGCCCAATTACGTATAATAATTGAAATTTCTAGCTTTGATGTTATTTTTTAATAAACAGTTACAAAAATCTAGTTGTCTGTTTAGTATTTCATATCTTTTTAATTACACAAAAAGACCGGGGCACTATATGCAGTGCACTGAAAGGACGCGCACACCCACGCTGAATAGCATTCACATGCGAGTACGCGCACAGATACGTTTGTGCACATTGTATATATGTATTATATATAGATATAAGGTGTACAAAAATACATATCCGTGCGCTAAGTCGTGTAGACGGGCCCTTAGCGAAGGTACACTGACAAAAAATAAGTTAAGATATCGGTCGTATAGAAATTACCATAACCTACGAGCGTAAAAGTCACATAACTCTAGTTTCTGTCCTCGTTTCTGTCTGTCTCTTCTCGAAACTAACTTTATGTATTTTTTTAATACTCCGTATGCAAAGCTCGATTTCACGCGGAGTTAAATAAAAAAGCGTGCAATAAGAATGAAACTTCATATAAAAGATACGGTTCCATACGTGAGTGAGATGATGATTCTAACCTCGTGTGCAAGCTCGTGTGACCATTTCACTCTTGCTTCGCTCGGGCGCAAACGTCCATACATCACTTCTTTACACTAGTGTCGAAATGTATTATTTTTAGAATACATAAGCAATAACTATATCTATATTCATCCAAAAATATATGTCGATGTACTTACGTATTGCAAAATTGATCTAGGTTAGTTTATGTATGTACGTTTTTCAAAAAACTTCCGCACTGCTTGAGAAGCTGCGAATAAATGACGAGCTCTCGAAGTAATGCGTGTGCTAAGGGTGCCGGCTTCGACACGTCCAAACCTCTATAAACAAACGACATACAAAAGACTTTCACGCGAGATGCCACAACTCGTGTTGTATGCACCGACGGATGCGCAATATTTGTTTTGGTTTCGATTTAAGGATTTCGATTGATTTCAGTGATTTCAATGATTTCAAATGATTTCATATAAATTAATATATGATTGCGCATGTATTCAATCAAACTTTTTGCAAAAGAAATTTTAGATGATTTCATTAATTTCGGGTGATTTCACTGATTTCACTGTGATTTCATGATTTCAAACTGATTACGAATGGTAGGGTTAGCTGATTTCTCAGACTGAATAGCCCCTCGTCAAATATCCTCTATTTCGTTAAAAAATGATGTCCCTTCTATTGACTGTCACATTGCAAGTATTTAAGGTACAAAAACCAGGAGAAAAAATTATAAAAGTATACAGTAAAAGCTAAAATTGAAGCTCCGATTCGTTAAAAAAATATTGATTTTTCCGGAAATTATAAGCAATCAAAGATAGCGTAAGAAAATGGTTAAAAATACAATCCATTTAATCGCTTGAAATGAAATAGTATATTGTGTACCAAGGGCGTAAAGTGGGCCTTTTTAGACCGAGTGTGGAGTTTGCAGTACGAGTCGCAGGCGAGCAAGCACGAGCCGAAGGCGAGTGCGTTTTGCGAGCCGTAGCCTAGTACTGCAACCACACGAGGTCAAAAAGCCCACTTAGCCCTTGGTGCACACCATATTTTTTGTGACACAAGTTTGGATTTACGCCCGCTACGAAAATTTTACGCCCGCTACGAAAATTTTACGCCCGCTACGGAAATTTTACGCCCGCTCCGTGAATTTTTTGTCCGCGGGTCTAAAAACGGTTACTTTAGGCTCTTTTTTTAGATTTAAAAAACGCGAAAATCGTGCCTGTGTTACAAAAAAAAATTTTTAACGCTATCTTTGATTGCTTATATAATTTCCGGACTTGCAATGTACCAGTCAATAGAAGAGATATTTTTTAACGAAATAAAGGATATTTGAGATGAGATTGACCATATCCAAGGGGGGGTGTGCCATTCCCTTGTTAGTTTAAAAATTATTTGATTATTAATGTTATAGGTAGCGAATCCACGCGCCTCCACATTTCTGACGTGGAAGTCGGTTCCCCTGGCTTTACTTAGCTTGAGTAATTATTTTATCGATAATTTAATTTTATATATATAGCTTACTGTTTGCGTGCCGCCACTTCCGTACGTAGAACTTGCATAGAGTTCAGTTTTTGCCAGTTTTTATATATTTGTAAATAAAAGTAAGAAAATCGTAAATTAATTAAGGTAGTTCTCTAATATATCAAAAAGTGGGTTTCGAAAGTAACAAAATTCTAGCGTGTTCTTTAAAATCTAAATAATTTTTCTTTATTTTTTAAAATATAGGTTGCCGACCTATTTTTCAAGAAAAAAATGATTGAAAATGGTTACTTTTACATTGAGAGTAAATGACGCCATATAACGCATAACAGGAAGTAATAGTATTACTTGATAAAAAAGTGGGTTTTCAAAAAGAAAAACATAACTTATGAAAGATGAAATTCAGCTCTTTCTTTTAAGTTTATGAAATATGTGTCAAGCCGACTTTTTTAAAAAGATATGAATGATTATAAACACAAATAGCAGACGACATGCATGAGAACGAGAGAGACAGAATGACGCGTATGGCATGCGTATGGTATAGTTTGTGCTCTCTCTGAGCGCACAAACTATAACGCGTTAGAGAACTACCTTAAGCTATTTATTTTAGCCCCCTTGTTTATTATTATATAATATAAACTCAGGTGATTCTTTGTTCTAAATTCTGAATGAAAGAGTGACGTGGTAGCGATAGGCGGATCCAGAAGTCCCATATAGGGGGGAGGGGGGGCGAACTATATAAAATCATATATCTCATCTTCTATAAGATGAAGGCATGCAGACCGGCGGGAGAAATCTCATTGATAAATTGTTAAACTCTAGAAAACAAACAGCAGGGGGGTGCGATTTCTACGTAGAAGAGGAAGGCATGATCACGGATGGGAGAAAGCAAATTGGATCATTAAATAAACTCCGAAACCCAAACGGCCGGGGGAAGCGAGTTCCATGTAGACGAGGAATAGGCACCAAGACGGGCGGGAGAAAGCATGTTGAGAATTAAATAAACTCAAAACCCAAATTGCTGGGGGATGAGAGTTCCACGTAGAAGAGGAAGGCTTGCAGACCGACGGGAGGTAGACAGTTAATTAAATGAACTGCAGAACCTAAATAGGTAGCCAGGAGATGCGAGTTGCACGTAGAGTAGAAAGTCACGCAGACCACCGTGAGAAAGCATGTTAGGAATTAAATAAACTCCAAAATCCAAACGGCCAGGCGATGCAAGTTCCACCGCGTAGACGAGGAAGTCACGCAGTCGGTCTGGTGCACGCAAGCTGGATTATTAAATAAACTCTGATAATAAAAGAGCCAGGGAAAACGAGTTCCACTTACGTGAGGTAGGCACGCAAACGGGCAGGTGAGACTCACTGCCAGATTTGGCGATTTGTCGCCAAATTGGCGATTTTCAGCTATCAATAGCCACTGAATTTTATAGTTTGGCGACTGGCGATTTTTTGGTGATTTTACACAAAGCGGACAAGTTTTTATATAAATTTAGAAAATCTTTGTCTCAGCTATGTCTACACTCATATTCGTGTAATACAAAGCACAATCATTATTTAAATAATTCTTAAAGCCAAGTAAGCAAGGGATAATAGTTCCACTCGTATACGGGAACGCGTCAGACACTTATACATAGAAAAATAATTATTTAAATAATTTCTAACCCCAAGTATACAAGGGATGAGAGTTCCACGCGTATACGGGAATGCGTCAGACATGTATAAATGGAAAAATAATTATTTAAATAATTCTTAACCCCAAGTAGTCGGGGGATGCGAGTTCCACGCACATACGGGAGCGCGTCAGACGTGTAATATGGTAAATTACTTATTTAAATAATTCTTAACCCCAAGTAAGCGGGGGATGCGAGTTCTACGCGTATACGGTAGCGCGTCAGACGTGTATACATGGCAAATTAATTATTTAAATAATTCCTAACCACAAGTTTGCAAGGGATCAGAGTTCCACGCGTATACGGGAATGCGTCAGACATGTATAAATGGAAAAATAATTATTTAAATAATTATTAACCCCAAGTAGTCGGGGGATGCGAGTTCCACGCGCATACGGGAGCGCGTCAGACGTGTAATATGGCAAATTAATTATTTAAATAATTCTTAACCCCAAGTAGGCGGGGGATGCGAGTTCCACGCGAATACGAGAGTGCGTCAGACGTGTATACATATGGCAAATTACCCACATAAAACGAAATATTTCAGTGAAATATTTCATGAAATATTTCATGAAATATTTCATGAAACATTGCAAAAACCTTGCTAAAATATAACTTAAAAGGTGTAAAAACCTTTTCACAAATATTTCAAGAAAACATTACCAAAAACTTTTAAAAACATTTCGTAAAAGTTTTAACTTACCACAAATAAAACATTTCAAAAAATCTTTTAAAAAGATTTTTAAAACCATTCCTGAAACCTTTCTAGTAATGATACAACTAAAAAACATGATATATTTCATGAAACATTTTGGAAACGTTTTTGAAAGGTTACTTGAAAAGTTTATTATTCCGACTCATTGACGTGTCAAGTAATGTTTTTAAAACCTTGCAGTAACATTTCGCGAAATGTTACGAGAAAGGTTTTGTAAATATTTCCAACATTATTTTTCGAAAAGTTTTTTAAAGGTTTCAACAACATTTCTCTCTTGGTATTAAATCTGTTTCTAACAATATTGCAGAAACCTTCCTAAAACATTCTCCGAAATCTTTCTAGTAATGATACAGCTAAAAAACATGATATATTTCATGAAACATTTTGGAAACGTTTTTGAAAGGTTACTTGAAAAGTTTGTTTTTAAAACCTTGCAGTAACATTTCGCGAAATGTTACGAGAAAGGTTTTGTAAATATTTCCAATATTATTTTTCGAAAAGTTTCTAAAAGGTTTCAACAACATTACTCTCTTGGTATTAAATCTGTTTGTAACAATATTGCAGAAACCTTCCTAAAACATTCTCCAAAACCTTTCTACTAATGATACAGCGAAAAAACATGATATATTTCATGAAATATTTTGGAAACGTTTTTGGAAGGTTACTCGAAAAGTTTATTATTCCGACTCATGGACGAGTCATGTAATGTTTTTAAAACCTTGCAGTAACATTTCGCGAAATGTTACGAGAAAGGTTTTGTAAATATTTCCAACATTATTTTTCGAAAAGTTTTTAAAAGGTTTCAACAACATTTCTCTCTTGCACTGAGAGAAATGTCATATGAAAATTTGTTAAATATATAACAAAAATTGCTATATTATATAGGAACGGAAGGATATACTCGACATCTAATAATTTTTACTATATATATAGCAATTTATGGTAATAAGCTCAATTAAAAAAAAAAATCTTGGTTGTATTCGAACCCTCGACCCTCGGCACGCCAGTCGAGCGCGCTGACCACTTACCCACGGAGACTTGAGTGTAAAATTTTGGAACTTATACATTAGTCATCTTCCCTATAACCTCACCGCGATCAGGTGGCGCTGGCGTCTGATAGCACTTTTTACTATATAAGTTAGTAAAACTTGGGATGTATATAATAAATATTATTAAAAAAGATTAAAAATTTTACTATATCTAAATTTTTACAATATAATACAATAATTTCCGCTCAAGTGTATTGAAAAATTTATTTTATAATATAATAATTATTTTTATAAATATAATAATTATTTCTTTATATATAATAAAATACGTCACAAGTCGAGTATATCCTTCCGTTCCTATATAAAATAGCAATTTTTGTTATATATTTAACAAATTTTCCTATGACATTTCTCTCAGTGTGGTATTAAATCTGTTTCTAACAATATTACAGAAACCTTCCTAAAACATTCTCCGAAATCTTTCTAGTAATGATACAGCTAAAAAACATGATATATTTCATGAAACATTTTGGAAACGTTTTTGAAAGGTTACTTGAAAAGTTTATTATTCTGACTCATGGATGTGTTATGTAATGTTTTTAAAACCTTGCAGTAACATTTTCGCGAAAAGTTACGAGAAAGGTTTTGTAAATATTTCCAACATTATTTTTCGAAAAGTTTTTAGAAGGTTTCAACAACATTTCTGTCTTGGTATTAAATCTGTTTCCAACAATATTGCAGAAACCTTCCTAAAACATTCTCCGAAACCTTTCTAGTAATGATACAGCTAAAAAACACGACATATTTCATGAAATATTTTGGAATCGTTTTTGAAAGGTTACTTGAAAAGTTTATTATTCCAACTCATGGACGTGTCATGTAATATTTTTAAAAGCATGCAGTAACATTTCGCGAAATGTTACGAGAAAGGTTTTGTATATGTTTCCAATATTATTTTTCGAAAAGTTTTTAAAAGGTTTCAACATCATTAGTCTCTCGGTATTAAATCTGTTTCTAACAATATTGCAGAAACCTTCCTAAAACATTCTCCGAAATCTTTCTACTAATGATACAGCGAAAAAACATGATATACTTCATGAAATATTTTGGAAACGTTTTTGAAAGGTTACTTGAAAAGTTTATTATTCCGACTCATTGACGTGTCAAGTAATGTTTTTAAAACCTCGCAGTAACATTTCAAGAAATGTTGCAAGAAAGGTTTTGTAAATATTTCCAATACTATTTTTCGAAAAGGTTTTAAAAGGTTTCAACAACATTTCTCTCTTGGTATTAAATGTATTTCTAACAATATTACAAAAACCTTCCGAAAATATTCTCCGAAACCTTTCTAGTAATATGTGCAGCTAAAAAACATGATATATTTCATGAAATTTTTGGAAACGTTTTTGAAAGGTTAATTGAGAAGTGCATTATTCCGATTCAAAACAAGTCAAGTAATGTTTTCGAAATCTTGCAGTAACATTTCAAGAAATGTTACGAGAAAGGTTTTGTGAATATTTCCGATATTATTTCTCGAAAATTTCCTAAAATTTTTGAATATTTGTATAGCCTTTTAAAAATATTTCTTTTTTAGATTAAGAAAGCTTTTGAAAACCTATCCCAATAATTTCTTATAAATTTACCATTAGGATACACGTATAAATATAACGTGATATATTTTTGGAAGATTTGTAAGTGCGTGTGAGTGTGTGTGTTTGTATGCCTGTCTGTATGTATGTACACGAGTACAAGGCAAACGAATAAGTGGAACGGTCCAACGGAATCAACGCCAACGAAGTATAGAGGTATAGAAGTATGGAGGTATGCGGACGATACCGCTTACACATCCCACATAAAATGAAATATTTCAGTGAAATATTTGATGAAACATTGCAAAAACCTTGCTAAAATATATCTTAAAAGGTGTAAAAACATTTTCAAAAATATTTCAAGAAAACATTACCAAAAACTTTTAAAAACATTTCGTAAAAGTTTTAACTTACCACAAATAAAACATTTCAAAAAATCTTTTAAAAAGATTTTTAAAACCTTTCTCGAAACCTTTCTAGTAATGATACAGCGAAATAACATGATATATTTCATGAAATATTTTGGAAACGTTTTTGAAAGGTTACTTGAAAAGTTTATTATTCCGACTCATGGACTTGTCATGTAATGTTTTTAAAACCTTGCAGTAACATTTTCGCGTAATGTTACGAGAAAGGTTTCATAAATATTTCCAATATTATTTTTCGAAAGGTTTTTAAAAGGTTTCAAAAACATCTCTCTCTTGGTATTAAATGTATTTCTAACAATATTACAAAAACCTTCCGAAAACATTCTCCCAAACCTTTCTAGTAATATATGCAGCGAAAAAGCATGATATATTTCATGAAATTTTTTGGAAACGTTTTTGAAAGGTTAATTGAGATGTGCATTATTCCGATTCAAAACTAGTCAAGTAATGTTTTCGAAACCTTGCAGTAACATTTCAAGAAATGTTACGAGAAAGTTTTTGTAAATATTTCCAATATTATTTCTCGAAAATTACCTAAAATTTTTGAATATTCGTATAGTCTTTTAAAAATATGTCTTTTTAGATTAAGAAAGCTTTTAAAAACTTATCTCAATAATTTCTTATAAATTTACCATTAGGAGATACGTATAAATATAACGTGATATATTTTTGGAAGATTTGTAAGTGCGTGTGTGGATGTATGTATACGATTACAAGACAAACGAATGAGTGGAGCGGTCCAACGGAATCAACGCCATCGAAGTATAGAGGTAATAAGTAAGGGCGCCTCTACATGGAGTATGGCGTTCTCGAGAATGGCAGACTGGCATACCTAACTTTGTGAGAGCAACAAAGACAGACAATTTTCAAATGTGCTCTATCCTTCTCAATCTCATGGAGTTAGACTGTCATTCTCGAGATCGCCAGACTCCATGTAGAGGCGCCCTAACTATAGAGTAGAGGAGTCCGCTGAAAATATGTCCGCCGTTGTAGAAAGAGAATGAGAACGAAGAAGTCCTCTCTTTCTCTGTCAGACGCGCATGCATTAATAGAGACAAAGAGGGCCCTCTGATTTTTCTCTTTCTATCGAGCGGACGATACCGCTTACACATGTGCCTATGTCTCCCCTCCTCTATACTTATTACCTCTATGCATTGAAGGCATAGAAAGCATGGCATATGGTGTTATTTGTGGACAATCCTTTCCCACATGGCATGAAAAGTTTTGGTGAAACCTTTTAAGAAATATTTCATGAAAAGCTTGCCACAACCTTGCTGTAATATTACAGAAACCTCTCAAAAATATTTTCAGTGAGATTTCAGGAAACCTTACAGAAACATTTTAGAAGCATTTCAATTAATGTTGAAAGTAGACAATGAAAGTACATTTCATAAAATAATACTGCAAGCTTTTTTAAAGCTTTTATGAAATCTTTCTTACAACGTCTCTGAAAAGAAACGTGTAATATTTCATGAAATATTATGGCAAGGTGTTGAAAAAATTTCTCAAAAAGATGTTTTTATTCCTACAGAACCATTCAAGAAACATTCTTAAAACCTTGCAAAAATATTTTACGAAAGGTTATAAGGAAACCTTTCAAAAACATTTCCGGTATCATTGCCTGAAACGTTTTAGCAAAGTTTGAACAACGTTTTGGAAACGGTATTAATATCGTAAAAACACATTTCAAGAAATGTTACTGCAAGGTTCTACAAAGCTTTCCCAAAATTTTTCGCGCAAACTTTCTATAAAGAAACATTTCATAAATGTAACGAAAAGGTTTCAAAAAGATTTCTTGGAAGGATTATTTTATAAAACTGAAAATGTGAAAAAATATTTACGAAACCTTCCAAAAATATTTCACGAAAAGTTATAAGGAAGCTTTCAAAAACATTTCCTGTATCATTTTCTGAAACGTTGTAGCAAAGTTTTCGGAACGTTTTGGATACTATATTGCCAGCGTGAAAACACATTTCAAGAAATGTTACTGCAAGGTTTAACAAAGCTCTCCCAAAATTTTTCTAGCAAACTTTCTATAAAGAAACATTTCATGAAATGTTACGAAAAGGATTCAAAAAGATTTCTTGGCAGGATTATTTTATGAAACTGAATATAAAAGAATATTTCCGAAACCTTGCAAAAATATTTCGTGAAATGTTATAACGAAATCTTTCAAAAACATTTCCGGTAACATTTTCTGAAACGTTTGACCAAGTTTTCGCAACGTATTGGATACGATATTGACATCGTGAAAACACATTTCAAGAAATGTTACTGCAAGGTTTAACAAAGCTCTCCCAAAATTTTTCTAGCAAACTTTCTATAAAGAAACCTTTCATGAGATGTTACGAAAAGGTTTTAAAAAGATTTCTTGAAAGGATTTTTTATGAAACTGAAAATGTAAAAAAATATTTCCGAAACCTTGCAATAATATTTCGCGAAAAGTTATGAGGAAGCTTTCAAGAACATTTTCTGTATCATTTTCTGAAACGTTTTAGCAAAGTTATCGCATCCTTTTTGATTCGTTATTGACACCATGAAAAATATATTACAAGAGATATTAGTTCGAGGTTTTACAAAGCATTCCCGAAATTTTTCTTACAATATTAGGGGAACGTTTTGAAAAGGTTTTCTGCAAAATTTTTTTTCACATAAACAAAAACAACAAAAAATATTCCTAAAACCTTGTAAAAATATTTTATGAAAGATTATTAAGGTAACCTTTAAAAAAAAATTTCTAGTATCATTGCGTAAAATGTTTTTGAAATATTTTCGCATCAATTTAATTCGGTATTGTCGCCATTTCTCCAAAGAGACATAACATTTCATGAAATATTATGGGATCGTTTTGTAAAGATTTTCTTGGAAAGTTTCTTTAGGTAAAGAAACTATAATAAAATATTCCCCAAAAGCTTGCAAGAACATTTTACGTCATGTTATGAGGAGACTAAAAAAAATTGAATGTATCATTGCGTTAATACTTAAAGAACTGTCTTAGCAACATTTATCATATGGTCTTCACACCATAAAAAAATTTCAAGTCATATCAGGGCCAGGTTTTACAAAGCTTTCAAGAATAGTTTATTACAACCTTTCCACAAAGAAATATATAACATTTTATGAAATATTATGTGAAGGTTTTGAAAAGATTTTGTATCAGGTTTTCTTTTCTCACACGCCCTTCTCTCGTCAATCAAAGGTTTCCTCGATTTTACTAAACTAGAGATTTCAACAGCGCGCGTTGCGCGCCCTAACCGCTAGAAAACGGTTCGACTTCCTGATTTAGACGCATGCGCACTACATGAGCCAATCACATAACGTTTATTTTGGCTTCACAACATCCGGTCATGACTTTTTTATATAGGGATATTTCTTAGATTACAATAAATATTAATTTGATTTAACTAAATATTTAGTTGTGTTTTATTGGTTATCTTATTAGTTCTACTAATTATTTAATCAAATCCAATACTTATTTATTTGATCTTGCAAATATTTTGGCAAATCAAGTGAATGTTTAATTGACAAGAGTACGAATTTAAGGTCATACGAAGTACCGACACGATTCATACCTTACCGACACCTAAACTTGAATTTTTGTATCGTATTTAAACAAAAATTTTAGAAAAAAGCATTCTTTCACGCCCTCCGGTCTTAAAGCCATGTTTAACTCAACCGCAGATCCCTAACTTATCGGTACATAAATATTATGTTTTTTATCACATCTAAACAAAAATTTTAGGAAAAAGCGTTTTTCACACCCACCGAAATGGGATTAAGCATACCCTATTAAATTTCTAAATGATTCCATCCATTAGATTTTCCCAAAAACGTTTTTCAAATTAGTAATTAACTAGAACGAAGCATTAAACATTTCCAAATCCATTTTAGAAAAATCTAATTAATACAATGATTTAAAAATTTAATAGGGCATTTCACTTAATGTTATGTTGGAGAGCATGAAGAACTCTTTTTTTTTAATTCTTGTTTAAATACGATAAAAGAATTAAAGTTTAGGTGCCGGTAAGGTAGGGATTGTGTCGGTACTTCACATGGCCTTAACAAAAGAATTAGTTGAGTTTATTAAATATCATAGTCGAAAGTACTCAATATGTTGTCTTTTGATCAAATGTTTGCCATTTTTATTCAAGTCTACTCCATACTTAGCTAAAATTAAAATTTTGTACGGTAGAAGCGTTGCGTAGCGTAGTGGTTAGGGCATCAGCCTTGTAATCCGAGGGACTCGAGTTCGATCCCACCTTAGGTCAAAATTTTTTTCTGCGTTTTTTCTGTAAGATAATTTGTAAATGCGAAATTGCGAACGATAATATTATAAATTAATGCAAATATACAATAATTTAATATTAAAAAACATAACTGATATAATAACTATTCAGATATATTAAGTTGCAGGAGTTCAGGAAGGATCATCAACTACAAGGAAAAAACTGGTTTTCAAAATTGTTAAAAAAAAATTGTTATAAAATATTATTAAAAAATTTCTAATTCCGATAACTTTTGAAAAATATTTTTTGAAATCTTTTAAAATGTTTCAAAAATCTTACTTGATGGTTTTGAGGCCTCTTAGAAACTTCCGTAAAACATTGTTGTATCCTTTCAAAAATATTTCACAGAACTTTTCAGGAAACCTTTCCAAAATCTTTCACAAAATATTTTTAGAAAGGTTTCTAGAAACATTCTAAGAGATAGTTCAAATAACTTTCAAAAAGTTGCAGAAATGTTTCAAAAACATTTCTTAAAATAATTTTATAAAACCTTTCTGAAATATATCATGAAACCTTTTTGATGGCTTCTATCGCGGACATAAATTATTTCAGAAACCTTTCTGGAAATATTTCAGAAATATTTAGAAAAATATTTTTAGAAAGGTTTCTAAAATGTTTTTGAAACATTTTAAGAGATAGTTCAAATAGTTTCAAAATGTTGCAGAAATGTTTCAAAAACATTTCTTAAAATAATTTTATAAAACCTTTCTGAAATATATCATGAAACCTTTTTGATGGCTTCTATCGCGGACATAACTTATTTCAGAAACCTTTCTGAGAAATATTTTTAAAATGTTTTCATCCTTTCTACGAAACATTTCCGAAACCTTTCAGAAATATTTCGTTTTATGTGGGTAATTATTTAAATAATTGCAAACCCCAAGTAGGCGAGGGGTGCGAGTTCAACGCGTATACGGGAGTGCATCAGACACGTACACATGGCAAATTCATTATTTAAATAATTCTCAACCCCAAGTAGGCCGGGAATGCGAGTTCCACGCGTATACGGGAGTGCGTCGGACGTGTATACAATTTTAATTATTTAAATAATTCCAAACACCAAGTAGGCGGGGGTGCCAGTTCCACGCGCATACGGGAGCGCGTCAGACGTGTAGGGTAGATGTCCGTATTAGTGTGGGTTTAAGAAACTCTTCAGTTTTGTCGCATAATAATAGACTATTTAAGCTGTATCAGAGATTCCGGGCAGGTTTATATAGATAATAAAAATAATAATCTACACGAAACAATTTTTTTTATAGAAAAATATTAATATTTACGAAAGTTACAACCAATATAAAAAAAAAATTTTTGTACGCATTTGTGTGCCCTAGCAGACAACAAAGTACATTTTTGTGTGCCCCGTATTAATGTGGATGTACACGTTTGTGTGCCCCACATTAGTGTGTCTTGATAATATTATCGTTGCCAACAAAATTCTTTTGTTAACTGTAGTGCATTTATAATCAATTTCTAACCCTTGTTTACATTGAATGTTAATTAATTCCAATACGGTAAAAACTGCTGAAGGTCGTCAATGCGATATGAAACAACGTTTGTGCGCAGACAACCTAACCTAACTTGTCTGTTCAAACGCCGATACGAGCATTATCGTATTGTATTTGTGCACACACAAATCTGGACAAGTCGTTTTTCACTGCCCTATTAGTAGACACCATTAATTAAATATTAAAATCAATTGAAAACCTTTATATTAAGGTTTATTATATAAAATAATACTATTTTATGATATAATTAATTGTATCCCACATTAAAATCCTTCCGAAACATTTATTTAATGTTACATTTAAAAATGTCATTTCTTAGCAAGTTTGGACAAGGAAACACCGTGACACACCGCAAACCGTCAAACATATTTTTGAAAGTTCTTTTTTAATGTTATAGTAAATGAAAACAAATTAAATAATTAATTCTATTTAAACTTAATTAACTATACTTTATGAAAAAAAATATTTTAGTGTTACGTTTTTACTCGTTCATTTCTAGGATATGTTTTAATAATAGGGCACACAAATATGGACAGGCACACTAATACGGACCACTACCCTATACATGGAAAATTAATTAATTAAATAATTCTTAACCCCATGTAGGCGGGGGATGCGAGTTCTACGCGTATACGGGATCGCGTCAGACGTGTATACATATCGCAAATAAATAATTTAAATAATTCTTAACCCAAAGTAAGCGGGGAATGCGAGTTCCACGCGTATATGGGAGGGAGTCAGACGCGTATACATGGCAAATTAATTATTAAAATAATTGTTAACCCCAAGTAGTCGGGGGATGCGAGTTCCACGTGCATACGGGAGGCACTCGCATTACTTCCCCGACTTGCCCGACTTGCCCGACTACTTGGGGTTAAGAATTATTTAAATAATTAATTTGCCATGTATATTCGTCTGACGCGCTCCCGTATGCACGTGAAACTCGCTTCCCAGCCTACTTGGGGTTAAGAATTATTTAAATAATTAGTTTGCCGTATGTATACACGTCTGACGCGTTCCCGTATACGCGTGGAACTCGCTTTCCCGCCTACTTGGGATTAAGAATTATTTAAATAATTAATTTGCAATATGTATACACGCTGACGCGCTCCCGTATACGCATAGAACTCGCACCCCCTGCCTACTTGGGGTTTGCAATCATTTAAATAATTAATTTGCCATATGTATACACGTCTGACGCGCTCTCGTATTCGCGTGGAACTCGCACTCCCGCCGACTTGGGGTTTGCAATTATTGAAATAATTATTTTTCCATGTATACATGTATGACGCGTTCCCGTATACGCGTGGAACTCGCTTCCCCGCCTACTTGGGGTTAAGAATTATTTAAATAATTAATTTGCAATATGTATACACGCTGACGTGCTCCCGTATACGCGTGGAACTCGCACCCCCTGCCTACTTGGGGTTTGCAATTATTTAAATACTTAATTTGCCATATGTATACACGTCTAACGCACTCTCGTCTTAGCGTGGAACTCGCATCCCCGCCTACTTGGGGTTTGCAATTATTGAAATAATTATTTTTCCATGTATACATGTCTGACGCGTTCCCGTATACCCATGGAACTCACATTCCCCGCCTACTTCGGGTTCAGAATTATTTAAATAATTAATTTTCCATATGTATACACGTTTGACGCGCTCCCGTATGCGCGTGGAACTCGCATCCCCTGACTAATTGGGGTTAAGAATTATTTTAATAATTAATTAGCCATGTATACACGTCTGACACCCTCCCGTATACACGTGGAACTCGGATTCCCCGCCTACTTCGGGTTAAGAATTATTTAAATAATTAATTTGCCATATGTATACACGTCTGACGCGCTTCCATATACGCGTGGAACTCGCATTGCCCGACTACTTGGGGTTAAGAATTATTTAAATAATTAATTTGCCATATGTATACACGTATGACGCGCTCCCATATACGCGTGGAACTTGCATCCCCCGCCTACTTGGGGTTAAGAATTATTTAAATAATTAATTTTCCATGTATACACGTCTGACGCGCTCCCGTATACGCGTGGAACTCTCATCCCTTGCCTACTTGGGTTTAAGAATTATTTAAATAATGATTTTGCTTTGTATTACACGAATATGAGTGTAGACATAGCTGAGACAAAGATTTTTAAATTTATATAAAAACTTGTCCGCTTTGTGTAAAATCGACAAAAAATCGCCAGCCGCCAAACTATAAAATTCAGTCGCCATTGATAGCTGAAAATCGCCAATTTGGCGACAAATCGCCAAATCTGGCAGTGAGTCTCACCTGCCCGTCTGCGTGTCTTCCTCATGGAAGTAGAACTCGTTTTCCCTGGCTCTTTTATTATCAGAGTTTATTTAATGATCCAGCTTGCGTGCACCAGACCGACTGCGTGACTTCCTCGTCTACGTGGAACTTGCATCGCCTGGCCGTTTGGATTTTGGAGTTTATTTAATTCCTAACATGCTTTCTCACGGTGGTCTGCGTGACTTTCTACTCTACGTGCAACTGGCATCTCCTAGCTACCTATTTAGTTTCTGTATTTCATTTAATTAACTTTCTCCCTCCCGCCGGTCTGCAAGCCTTCCTCTTCAACGTGGAACTCCCATCCCCCAGCTATTTGGGTTTTGGAGTTTATTTAATTCTCAACATGCTTTCTCCCGCCGGTCATCTTTGTGCCTATTCCTCGTCTACATGGAACTCGCATCCCCTGGCCGTTTGGGTTTCGGAGATTATTTAATGATCCAATTGGCTTTCTCCCACCCGTCGTCGTGCCTTCCTTTTCTACGTAGAAATCGCACCCCCCCTGCTGTTTGTTTTATAGAGTTTAATAATTTATCAACGTGATTTCTCCTGCCTGTCTGCATGCCTTCGTCTTATAGAAGATGAGATATTTGATTTTATATCCCCCCCCCCCCCAAACGAGGCTTTTGGATCCGCCTATCGCTACTACGTCACTCTTTGATTCAGAATTTAGAAGAAAGAATCACCTGAGTTTATATTATATAATAATAAACAAGGGGGCTAAAATAAATAGCTTAATTTACGATTTTCTTACTTTTATTTACAAGTATATAAAAACTGGCAAAAGTAGATTATTTCTATGCAAGTTCTAGGTACGGAAGTGGTGGCACGCAAATAGTAAGCTATATATATAAGATTAAATTATCAATAAAATAATTACTCAAGCTAAGTAAAGCCAGGGGAACCGAGTTCCACGTCAGAAAAGTGGAGGCGCGTGGATTCGCTACCTATAACATTAATAATCAAATAATTTTTAAACTAACAAGGGAATGGCACACCCCCCCTTGGATATGGTCAATCTCATCTCAAATATCCTTTATTTCGTTAAAAAATATGTCCCTTCTATTGACTGGTACATTGCAAGTCCGGAAATTATATAAGCAATCAAAGATAGCGTTAAAAATTTGTTTTCATTTCAAGCGATTAAATGGATTGTATTTTTAACCATTTTCTTACGCTATCTTTGATTGCTTATAATTTCCGGAAAAATCAATATTTTTTTAACGAATCGGAGCTTCAATTTTAGCTTTTACTGTATACTTTTATAATTTTTTCTCCTGTTTTTGTATCTTAAATACTTACAATGCGACAATCAATAGAAGGGACATCATTTTTTAACGAAATAAAGGATATTTGAGATAAGAGATTGCCCATATTTCAAGAAAAAGGGCCTATGAGATGAAATTAAGAACACTGAGCTTTATGTTTAGATAACAGAAATCGACTCTTCAATGCCCGCGAAACTTGTTTTCCGGGGGGTGTGCACTCTCCTTGGTAGTTGAGAAATTATTTGATTATTAATTTTTCAGGTAGCCCGTCCGCGCGCCTCCACTTCTCTGTGTGGATCAGTTCTCCTGTTTACTTAGGTTTAATAATTATGTAATTGATAAATTTATATATACCTATAGCTGACTGTTTGCGGGCCCCCATTTTGGTGTATAGAACTTGCATAGAAATAATCGAGTTTTACCAATTTTTATACTTGTAAATAAATGCAAAATAATCGTAGATTATTACGTTAGCGCTTTGAAAAACTGATTCTGACGTATGAAAGGGAGGGAAGAGGCGAAATTATTGCTTAAAATTGTTATAAATAATCAACTTTTACCTGTTATTATACTTGTAAATAATTGTAAAAAAAATCGTAGATTATATACATTATTGTTCTGAAAATTGTGGTTTTTTTATGTGGGATCTGACGTAATTTTTCTTCCGCCTCGCCCCCTTTTTTATTTATAACTTTGTTAATGGGCTTGTAAAAAAATCGATGCTGTTAATTGTATCTGCGGTTCATTATTTACTGAAACATTAGTTCTGGATGGCCGTTAACCTGAAAACTAAGTAGTAACTGGCGATCGAGAAACGTACCTATAGCAGTAAAAGAAAACATTTTTTATTAGAAATTGTATACATAATTAATTACAAATAAATATAATACTTTGATTAATTATTTATGGGAATAATTTATATTAATTGTAGAATATTTCATTAAAATATCATTTGAACAATTAAGTAATCGAGTTGGACTCGAATATATAAAAATTGATTGAATAAGCATATTTTTTTATTCAAAGATTTTGAGAGAAACATTTAGAGCAAATACACATCAAAAAGTTTAATGGATTAAACTCCATTTAATGAGCCGCGGCGGTTTCCAGTCGTTCCTGCGTTCCAAATGCGATTCGTTCGATTTCATACGCCTGAACTTAGCCGCTCGGTATTATTTTGACTGGATCGATCTGAAGTTAGCCATTCGGTATCACATAGAATAATCGAGGCGCCAACCTTGCATCAGGCCATGTGATAAACACGTTTCTCATGGTACAAGAAAACAACGTTTCTCAATTGAACTGTAACCTCTCCGAAGTCCGAACTCTGACTCGAGTCGTAACAACTGAAATGTTATTTTTTGTATAATTTTTTACACGGCCGTTTGTACGGGACACAGAATATTACACGTGTTGGAGGACCTGGCCTCGAGCTAAAATACCTCTTATTGGAAGGAAAAAAAAATATATATTACACGTGACGGATCTGGTTAAACACTTTCGAAACAGTATTACCCATGGATATATTAGACAATATTGTATCTAATGAACAGGATCAAAATGAAAACAATTATGATAGTGGGAAAGATGATATTGTACCCTCAATCAATAATGAAGTTGTTATAACCCAGGAAATTATAACTGTAGAAAGTAAGGAATCGGAAAAAGATACTAATTCAATTGTAAATAATAATAAAGATGGTGATGAGCCAGCAAAAGATCTATTTTATATGGGTAAGTTCCATAAAATTGATATTACTTATTTAAGGATTACAGAGTCATTAAAGATTGTTTATAATTTTACTGATTAGTGAAAAAAAATCATTTTCTTTTAGATACAAATACTTCCTTAGGGGCAATAGCTCAACAATATGATAGTTCAGACTCTGAGAATGAAAATAGCAACAAAACAAACACTACAACAAAAATTTCAAATGATCAAAAATATAGAAATAAAGAAATTGTAATCACAAGTGATGAATCTTCTGATAGCGAAAGTGATTCGAGTAGCAGTGATTCTGAAAGTGATTTAGATTCTTCTGTTGCAAAAAGTAGTAAGAATAACAGTGATGATTCTGGTGAAGATGATCATCAGCCAAAGTAAGAAAAATAAATATAAGCAAACAATTATTGCAATATTGCAAAAGTAAAAATCAGTATTTTTTCTTATACTATTCAAAATTTTACAAATAATTCTTTAGAACCAAAGGAAACCGACCCAAAAAAGTTATGAAACAAAAAGGAGAGTTTGATGATCTTCCACCAATTGAAGATTTAAAAATTAGTGTACCTGAAGTTCTATGTGATCCATTAGGAGAGGTAATTCCTTTAGCAATCGTACATTATTAATCATGTATGAATATTCTATTAAAATATTCTATTTGCTTTTTAAGGTTGCTTGGACTGTTGATCAAATGGTTGTTGTTCGTCCTAAACCTGGTAAACCAACTCTTAATTTAGACACAGTTTTATTTATTGAAAAAGGTCAACGAGCCTTAGGTCATATATTTGATGTATTTGGCCAAGTTACTGAACCACATTATTGTGTAAGATTTAATAGCTCAGAACATATTTGGGAGTGTGACATTAAAGTAGGCATGACTGTGTACTACTGTCCGAACACACCGTACACATCTCTAGTCTTCTTAAGTGAGCTGACAAAGTGAGATAATATAACGTTACTTAAGAATTAAGAACAAAACTGGGCTATAAAATTCATCCTTATTATGCGATAAATTAATGTTTGATTATAATAACTAGTAATGCTGTTTAAATATTAAAAAATAAACTAATTTTACAGTCTGAATTATGTTCTTCTTTATAAAATTAAGTAATCTAATTGTTTCCTTTTATATATTTATGCCTTTAAAATAAATTTTAGGATGAAAGCTGTAGATGATTTAGGAGAAGATGAACCTCCTCAATTTTCAGACGATGAAGAAGAACAAACTTATTTAGCAAGCTTAAAAAATAAATCGAATAATAAAGCAAAAGAAGCATCTCACGAAACACCAAATAAACGTAGACGAGGTAATAAAAATTGTTTTATTACTTGTATTGCTCTTCAAAACTTCGTATAAATGTTAATATCGACGTATTAATCTCGTTATCGTTTTATTTGATTATTAGGTAATAATAAGTCGGGTTGGCAAGCCAATCATCCTTGGAACAGTAACAGAGAACAGCAGAATCAATACAATCCACATAATCCGCAACATGCAAGACCATTTTATCGTTCTCATCATCCATGGTCTCGGCCGCGATATCAACCGAGAGGGCCATGGAATCAGTACAATTCATTTCCAAATAACCACTGGATGGGTCAATATCCACAGTACAATGAAATGCAAGCTTATAACGAATATGTAAGCACAGCAGCGATACAACCAATAGAAATGCAAAACGTTGGATTTCCACAAGCGCACTGGAATCCACAGTACCATGTGCCACAAGTCAATCCTGTACCACTCCAAGGATATCCACAGACATTAGTACCTCCTTTCACACTACCTCCACCGCCACCACCACCACCACCTCCAAATGCAAAAATGTAGTTTTGTTTATAGAAACGTTGTATAATTATATTTTTTTATAAATAAGTTTTTGTTAACAGAAAAAACATATATTATCTTTATATATTACTGAACTACCTAAAAATATTATTCAAGTTAATGCACTTTCGTCTCAAAAATTTCACTTTTTGTTCACACATTTATTTCAGCTGTTTAAAAATGGATCTCCCTTGTATTTTACACTACTTGGTTCGTTGAGAGAATTTTTGGCCATTTCTATATCACTTTTTATGGCATTTATCAGTTCATCTGTAATATAAATAATCTATATTAATTTCTCAATTGAGTTATTTTACAAAGTGCTTCTCGTAACTCTAAAATTTACCCATTGATGAAAAGTTCATCTCAGGTCGAATGTATCCTAATACTATAACTTTCAATTCCTTGCCATAAAAGTCTTCATCAAATTTGTGGATTAAGTGTATTTCCTAAAAACAAAAAACGAAATTTAGCAAGTTCACAACTTCAAGATAAAAACAATCCATTTTTTGACAAATATTTACCATTGATTTCTTATCATTCTTAAAGAATGGATTCCAGCCAATGCTCATAACCATTTTATAAATTTGTTTCTCCAAACTGGCCCAACCATAGTAAATTCCAGTCTCAAATTCATTTGGAAGAGCTTCAACAATCTCTTCTGGAAAATTCGCTGCAATAAAATTGAAAATTCATTATCAACGAACGATGAATTACCGTCTATAGTAGCTCTACAACATTGAGCAATCGGTATTCAATTGTGTTATTAAAATTATGACTGTCAAATTGCTCGATTAATTACGCAGATAAACAGATACCGATATCATCTATTTAAAAATCTGTCGGCAAATACCTGTGGGACATCCTAGCGACTTGGATCCCCTCCCGAAGCCTGACACAACTTTTCCAGCCGCGTAGTACGGCAAATAATCCTTGAAAGCCATGGAGACAACACTACGTTTTCCTCGCCCGCTCGTCACCTCGCAACCTGAAACAATAAATTCCTATAAGAATTTCTGCTTGTATCTTCCTCTCCGCGGGTTTACGATGCGGTCGAGCGATAACCGCCGTCCCTGCGATTAGCCACGTAGGAAGCGACGTTTGATCTCGGTAGCGTGGTAGGAGGGAACGAGAAAGAGACACAGATATTACTCATTAAATTTAACGTAATGTATGATTGCGAGAGAGAGGAAAAAATGAGCCTGTGCATGCTCGGAAAAGCGCGAAATTCGAAAGACTCCCCAGCAGACGACGCGCCAACGACAATCCAATGAGGTCATGGCTTATAGATCGACACTGACGCGATTTTGCTCCATTAATTTCGTAAAGTTTTCCTAGTGATGGATACTTATGCTGCCTTGGAAAAGAATAAAGTATATAGGTAGGTATGTTCTTACCGCTCGCCGTCACCGCTCCGGAATAGGTTATATCACCTACGCACCCGCATGGTTTGACGCCAATCGGCTCTATCTGGCAATTATGAAAAAGTTAAAAGAGTGAGCGAGAGTGAGATAGAGATGACGATGATGACTCGTCGGATTAATTATCTCTCGTCGTGTCTTACACGTATCACACACACATCAAGGACTTACGAGTCCGCGGGAAAGATTCAGCAGCAACTTTTTCAGTGTATCACTCTTTGATAATAGTCGCATGTTCAACACCAGTCGATCGATTCTGGAATTTCTATCTCTCCCAATTATAGAGGATACTGCCATCAACTGCTTACAAAGTGATACATCACGCGAAAAGAACGGAAAACAGCGAATTTTGACAAGTACTCGCACGGGCTGCGACAGCCTGGAAATTTTATTTCGTCTTGTCAGTGTCGGAGGTGGAGGCGCAACAGCTGATTGGAGAACGAGGCAAGGCGGCGTAGAATTGAGACACTACGAGGTCGATTAGCATTGGTCGAAAGAATTGTGAATGAATATGGCAGATAGCGGTTTTAGAATTTGAATTGACGGGTAAAAGTGGGTATTACCGCAGTTTTTCAGCACGGGCGTCTTATAGTACACGAATTAAAAGCTTTGCCTCGATGATTTAAGTTGAATTATTTTTTTAACTCTTCTTTAACCTACCAGAAATGCAAAAATGACTCTTATCATATGATAAAAAACATATAGTTAATTAATAAATGCAATCTAAAAAATAGAGCCCAGTGTTTTTTATTGAATTTTTTTAGGTGGTGGTATCTACTTTGACAATTGTTAAATTTTGTCACAAAAAAATGTTTTCGTTACTTAAAGTGCCGTTCCCCTAGCGGAAATTGTTTCTGTAAAAAACTGTAAAAAACTGTAAATAACTGTAAATAACTGTTTGAATTGAGACAGTAATAATAACAGTTATTTACAGTTATTTATAGTTATTTACAGATATCTACAGTTATTTACAGTTATTTATTACAGTTTTTTACAGTTATTTACAGTGTTTTAAAAATAATACTGTAGAAATGAAGGTACTGATAAAAGTTATTAACAGTTATTAACAATTATTTACACCTATTTACAGTTATTTACAGATATTTACAGTTATACACAGTAAATATTTTCGCTATAATAACAATTACTTTATTTTTTTTTCGACGAAATTCACACATTAAACTTTATTTTTTATCAACAAAAGTGTAAGTAACTGTAAATATCCGTAAAATACTGTAAATATCTGTAAATAACTGTAAAAACCGTAAATAACTGTTGATAACTTTTATCAGTACATTCATTTCTACAGTTATTATTTTACAAAACTGTAAATTACTGTAGAAAACTTGAAATAACTGTAAATAACTGTAGATAACAGTTATTACTGTCTCAATTCGAACAGTTATTTACAGTTTTTTACAGTTATTGATAGTTGTTAACATTTTTTATTTCCGCTAGGGTTTTTCAAGTTATGCCATTACTTATGTTATATGGTATGCGAAGTAATCATTGTAAATAGTATATTTCGATACAAGTGCGAAAGTTTTGATTCTAGCACGAGTTTGAGGTTTGTCGCTCGAGCGAAGCGAGGGTGACAATCACACAAGTGTAGAATCATCTTTTGCACGTGTATCGAACGATATTTTTCTATATGGGGGGCGTAAAAGCGATTAAAAAAATTTACAGAATGTGTAAAATCGCATTTCACGCCCACTGCATCGAAAAATTTTTTTTGTAACACATGCACGATTTTCGTCATTTTTCGACCTAAAAAGAGGTCCTAAGGTGACTTTTTTTTGACCGATTGGATAAAAAAATCCATTCGCGCCCGGCGGGCACAAAAAAATCCATTTGCGCTTGCTACTCCGTAAAATCGCAAAAAATAAATTTAGCCTTGCTTTTTTAGGTTCAAAAACGCCGAAAATCAATACATGAGTCACAAAAATTTATGTTGTGCACCTAGGGCGCAAAGTGGACCTTTTTCGACCGAGTGTGGAGTTTGCAGTACTCGTCTTCGGCTCGTGCTAGCTCATCTAGCTACGACTCGTACTGCAAACTTCACACTCGGTCTAAAAAGGCCCACTTTGCGCTTTAGGTACACAATATACTATTATATTTAACGTCGTTTTTAACCATAGATCCTCCTTAAATATAGTGATCATCGGGCTCTCCAGGACGACTAGCTTCGCCGACCCTCGGGCCCAGCATCACTATTTAACTAGCAGAAACTAAGTCTTACAACATTTTTTAATGTATTTATTATGTATACCTTGTGTGCGACATGTTGCATTTTATACCCACAAAACATGGTGTTAAATGCGTACTTTACACCTACAATCACGAAAAATAATGTTCGCACCGCCGGCGTATAACTTTCCAATCTTTGGGTGATCGCGTAGCCCATACGGGCATAGGCGCAGAACCGGCAGATCACCTACTATTGTAAGACTATTTGTCGATTTTTTATTGATTAACGTACTTTTACAGATACGGTTCTACACATAAATGAAGTATAGCTTCTAGCGTCTTTAAGTACTGGTTACAGTTTCGTCACAAAATATTCATTAGTTTTTAAAACTTTCATTTTATGAAAAAGAAAGCCTTTTTTAATTTTAAAAATTACTTACCTCCTACGTTAAAGCAGTAGCAACAACATCGTTCGCGACTTGTTTAATTTTTAAAGAGTTGTATCTTTTTTTAACTATATTATATCACATCTATAACATTATCTTTAAACTATATTACGATTATATATTAAATAAATAAATAAATATTTAGTAATAAACAAGTTAAAAACAATGTATTTTTTCTGTTGTTAATTTTTACAACATAACTTTTGTAGTTTTGTATTAGATGAAATGTGAACTCTTGAATAACAATACTTTATTTTCTATACCATCCCCGATGGAAATGGAAAATGTATATAAATGTAAAAAAATGTATATAAATGTAAATAAGTGTATATAAAAGTTGTGATTGGAACATTTTTTACATTTATATACGTTTATATACATTTATATACGTTTATATTTTTTTTTGTAATTTTCACTATATATAAGACTTTTTTTTTAAGTTTTATGGAAGTGTATATAAATGAATGTAAATAATAGTACATTTCGATACTAGTGCGAGGATTTGATTTTCTCCTCGTGTGACTGTTTGCACCCGAGCGAAGCGAGGGTGAAAAGGTCACACGAGGAGAAAATCAACTTCTCACACAAGTGTCGAACCGTATTTTTTGACACGACGTGCGAGAAGTGAGATTTTTGCACGCATCGTTTAACGCAGCGTGCGAGAAATCGAACTTCTCACACGGAGTTTCAAAAAATATATTTTCATAAATAAGTGTAAATTTCTGTAAAAAAAATGTATAAACATGTAAATAAATGTAAATGCGTGTTCCAATTACAACATTTATATACACTTATTTACATTTATATACATTTTCCATTTCCTCTAGGGATATAATAAACATGTAATTTTTTATATAAGATTGCCGTAGGGCATAGAAACGCCGACCGGTCCAAAGTAATGTGTATAACAGTTTCGGGCCGGATTCCGGTGAACGCCGCGGGAAAGGTTTTGGGTGTTTAGGGGGTAGAAATCCCTCACACCGCGGAGCCCGACGCTTCGTGATGGTCTTAATGGGCCCCCCTCCATGCGAAAAGCAAGGACGGGGGCCTCGGAAGATTCACCTAGTACCTCGGAAAAAAAAAAAAAAAAAAAAAAAAAAAAAAAAAAAAAAAAAACGTAATTTTTACATATAATAAACATGTAAGTTCTTGGTTGGAAATAATTAGTCTTGAAAATTTACAGTTTTATAGACCTAACTTTCTTGGACTAGAGAAAATCTTCAGGAAATTAGTGAAAGAGTATTTAAAGTTTCATGAGCAGATGTTTCAACTGATAGTTCAATTAAAGATAAATGCAAAATCTATAACTAACGTCATCCCCGGCAAATGCCATTCGTTATGAGCATTTTGTGACGTCCAGACGGCCGTCTATACTTCCATACCACTTTTGCCATTTATAGCCTGGTGCTACCCAAGAGCTAGGGAAGACTAAGTCCTGCAAACGCTTGGTTTATGTTTTAAACTTCTACACTACGAGGAGGAAGGAAAAAGTATGAATATTTTTGAGCAGACAAGCGATTCCAGCTCTGCCCATTCGGCACAGAACGATTTGAGTGCTCCTCGGAAATAGGTAGATGTGAAGGAAGTTTTACTAAATTGAGAAATAAGAGAAAAGAAGAAATTAAATTTTCCTTCCTGAGTTACAATGTGGTGTTGGCAGCTGGTGGCGAGGAACTGGTGTTGGCAAGGAACTGGTGTTGGCGGAGAAACGAGGGAAAAGCTAGACTCGGTTTTCTCCCTCTTTGCTCCCTCAACGGGTCTAGTTCCGGAGGTACTCCTTGCGAGCGAGTTTACAGTTATTTTGGGGAAGGTTGACTGGCCGCAGCGGTATAAGCGTTACAATTAGGGTAGGCCTAAGGCCCTTGGGTGCGGCTAATTGGCTGCGTGGGGGAAAGGAGCATCCCCCAGTTTTAGAACTATGGTTTTCACTATTTCGGACAGATGACTTAGTTAAGTACGTTGTTTATATAAAAATTCAGATTAACTATTTATTGTACAGTATTGATTATAAAAACGACTTACTTTCTAATTAAATCTAAGTTTGTTTTACAAATTTGCGTACGCTTAATATAACTTTTGTTGAATTTGCTTCTGGTATCCTTAAAAATTATTATTATGGGATCTATTTTCTGTGTGTCCATGTTGTATGCGTTTGTTGTTGTATACTTTTATATTTAATGTCGTATATACATGATTTCAAATCTGATTAACTACTGAATAGAATTTATATTGTTTGCACATTTGTAGGCTTAAAACTAAATTAAAGAAAATATAATGAAATGACAATTTTCATTCATTCTTTTATAGGAGTACAATTTATTTAATTTTTAGAGATTAGTTTTCTAGTATATGAGCAATTCTTAATACATCAACATTGCGTATAATTTGTGGTGAATTTTCTTTTCCGCAGTTCGGAACTTTTCCTTCCTTTACATTTTCGAAGTGACCGCTTTCCGATGAGATTATATCCTTCCGCTCTAAAAATTTATCTTGCTATATTATCCAAGGGACATTTTCATTTTTCCTATCCTAAATAAACCAGTTCAAATGTTTCTGAAATAAGGTCAATCAAATTTTTTACCAACATCTATGAAACAGCTTTCATCGCCTAACGACGCGTCTTGGGTTTTCTAAACAGTTGAGCTAATGAACCCCATGGCTAGTATGCAATACATCTGTTCCATTTCACTAATGTTCCTGTAGTTATTTTCTTTGCAACCGACGCTTGATAAATTTTCTTTATTTTATTTTACTCTTATAATTCTAATATTTAGCAAAAACGCTTGTATAATAAGTATTACTCATAACTAAATTTTACATGCCGATGCAATACATTATCGGAAAAATTTAACTTAACATAACTTAATAACGTTAAAATATAAAAATAAGATTAACCAATATGTAAAATCGAAGGTTTTTGAGAGAAAATTTGGTAAAAAAAAAGGGAATTACACCGATGCTAAAGGATTTCAACGAAAGGTGGTCGATAACGAGATCGATATGACCGCCCGACGTTACAAATTTGAGCCGCGCTAAATCCAAATCCAATAAGCGCTTTGACGTATTCAGACGCGGCAAAGGTACAAATATTATTCACAGAGATAAATATTTCCTATGCGAACCGAAAGTCGTACAGTTTCTCGAAAACAGTCGTGAATTTTTTCTAAAAATACAATAATCTATCACAGTATATACGTAAATTAACATAATTATTATCATTAGTGATTAGCTTCTAGCTCCCATTAGGCTCGACTATATAGATGCCCCTTACGAAGACTAGCACGTTTCGCTAGCGATATAATAAATACACACGGAAGCCATTAAACATTAGATTACAAGCTCGCGCTGGTATCTCGTTAACATTTATTGTTTATTCCAGAATAAGTACACCGGCGGCACATGTCCACGCGCAGAGTATATATAGGACGTAACAGCAATAGCTACTGGCATCCTACCGTGTATAATTTCAATACGTCTTTAACGTTAAAATGCAAACAAGGACGCCGGCGCTGCCTCCGATTGATTCGGTGGGTCGATCGCGTAATAGAAGGCAAGCCCTACTGAAAATGTGCAGCTGATTATCAGCTGATAATCGGGTGATAATCGTGCCAAAATGGCACCTGATTATCAGCTGATTTTCACATGAAAATTTATCGTTTAAAATTTATTTATTATTAATTATTGTTATTTATTATTTTAAAGTACTATGATGGTTCATTTACTTGATATCTACGATTAATTAATGTGTTCGAAAAAATGTCGAAAAATGTAGATGCTGACAGCAACAGAAGTTTTGAATTATTTGTTACAATTTAGTAATGTAAAATTACTAACAATAATTAATAATAATAATTATTAACAATAAATGAAAATATCAACATGATTTTCAGGCGCATATCAGTTGATAATCATCTGAGAATCGGACAACTATAAGGTATAACTGTCAGGTGATTATCATCTGATTATCAGCTGATTTTGACCTGAAAATTCTGTTGATATTTTCATTTATTATTAATTATTATTGTCATTTATTATTGTTAATTTTAATTTTACATTCCTAAATTATGACAAATAATTCAAAACTTCTTTGCCACAGTGTACATTATTTTAAATATATTAGTTAATCGTATATAGATTCAAGTAAATGAACGATAATAATAAATTATAATAATAAATAATAATTAATAATAAATAAATTTTAAACGATAAATTTTCACGTGAAATTCAGCTGATAATCAGGTGCCGTTTTGGCACGATTATCCCCTGATTTTATCAGCTGATTATCAGCTGATAATCAGCTGCACTTTTTCAGTAGGGAGGCGCGCAGCTGAATTCCAAGATGAGGAATTGACTCGAAGGCTTTGAACTTGAACCGTGCTACCGGGAAGGAGGCTTTAAGGAAGTTCTATGGTAAACAGAAATAACGCTAAGACAATTCTGAAATTTCGCACATTGGTTAACTTTTACATGAAAAGCTCTCATATAAATTTTTAGAAGGCTAGGCTACCTAGAAGTTAAGAAATAAATGTTTTAATTTTTCACTTTTTAACATGGGCTCTTATGGGAAATCACGATTTCGTTGTGTTCATTTGCGTATAAGAAAGAAATTAACGCTAAGATATTTTTGAAAATTTATGTAATAGAAAGACAAATATCTTATGAAGATTTATTTTCTTGCAAAAGTATCATTGGATGCCTCTAATTTACGGAAAAAAAGTTTAAAAGCAAAAAACATACATTTAACCTCAAAATATGAGTCAAATCAACTTCTCAATGGAACTTTATATCGATATTTAAGACT